>JACMZG010001908.1:18320441-18392941 GCA_018340805.1 Microvelia longipes
ATTAGATTTTTACAAATAGTACAATATTTTAACATAGAAGAAATACATAGTGGTAGAAGAATAAAAATAATTTATTTATCAATAATCGCCGCTCCCAAGAATTTGGGCTGGATCCGCGCCTGATTCCTAAAATGTAAGCATTTACGGAACGAGACTGCACAGACAAAACTAAAATTATTTTCGGTACTAAAGTAATATTAATAACCTACCTGGTACCTGGTCCTAATGCGTAATTCATAACAATATTATCGACATTGAGGCATCATAAAGCCCCTTTCCGGCAAATGTTAGAATTATAGGAACGAGATTGTACAACCAGTACTAGAGCTCATTTCGGTACGAACGTAATTATAATACTCGTAGGTGTAACTCTGGTCTTTATACAAATTTCATATCAATATTAAAGACATTTACAATACTTTTTCCTATACATTTACGGTAAAAATTGTATCATGAGTGTTTGATTAAATTATATTGCCCGCCCGGAAAAATTGGGGCGATTTGCTCATATGGCCGTTTGTGATATCGAACATTAGCGTCAACGGAAGCGATTCTTTTATATTGAAACATAGAGATATTATTACTAGAGGGGCCCTATTGGTTGACTTTTGAAACATTGAAAACATAATCTGACTACCTTCGACTTACTTTATAATCAAATAAACAGAACAAAATTACAGTAACATCTATTCCAGAACGTTTAAATACATACTGAAACACAGTTAAAGTTCGGGAAGCTAAAACAATTGATTCGTTATGATCTAAATTCACACTTGAAGGAGGTTTTAATGAGGTTACACAGAGCCCTAGACAGCCCCGAAAAGATGTTCCAGACGTCTCAATGTATTGATATGTTATACCCTCTCTAGTATATGTCTCTATGAATTGAAGTAAATAAGAAGATAACATGATTACAACTGATTACAGGGACGTTATAATTAAATAAATATATTTTTATTGTAATATTTCTAAAGAAGTTTGTACTTAGTTTGTTTCGACTTTTGAATTCGCAGATTTAATTGAATACCTAAAGCAATCATCTATTCATCTCCTTATTAAGCTACCTATGGCGAACTTAAAGAAATACTTAGATGTCGCTCTTTCATTGACAAAAGAAGCTGAGAGTGTAAGTTTGATTATGCTATGTATCAAATAGAAATAGAAAGTTTCAGATATAGAAGGTATTCTCTTTTCTTTGTATTTTTATAGTCAGCAAAGCCTTTTATATTATTGTGTAACACACGGTTAAAATCAGTTGACAGCGTGGGAAAATAATGCGAAGGAGCCAATGAGGTTATTCCTGGACGTTAAACCACGCCCACAATTTTATTAGGCCAACCTCATTGGTTCCTCAACACTATTTTCCCACGCTGTCAACTGATTTTAACCGTGTGCTATACTGTACATAAGTTTAAAGTCATTTTGATGTGGGGGGGAGGGTGGAAGGAGAAGAGGAAGTTTACTCTCTCTCAAAAAACACGGGGCCAAACAAGCTACCATTGCACACACCTTTTTCTGTCAAATTTTTGTAAAATCATATATAGAAATTATTTATGTTATTATTTCTGACAGATAAAAAAAATTGGTGCAATGCAAGCTGATAGAATTGATAAGGTGATTCAATAGGAGGGTTTTTATGAATGGAATCATTTTTTGACATGTTAGGTTATAGTCTGAAATTGATGTCATTGCAGGAATAAATAGTAAATTTCCAATGTTAACCGCCTATAATGATTCCTCACACGTCATTCATATAAATGTCAGGTTATAACCTCTGAATGTGTTTGGTTTGTTTACATTGAATTGGATCATCTTATAAATTTCTAACAACTTGGGTGCAGTGATCTGCATGTCGGGGGAATTTCCTTTGGAATGTGTGTTTCTGTGCTTAACAATCATTTCTTGTTTAAGGATCCCGAATTATGCTTTATAACTTGAGCAGTTTATCAAGCGCTACTTGTAACTCAATTTTTCTGTTTTTTCAATGGAAATGCGCATAATTATCCTGTTGGTTATACAAAACTATGCCTCTAAAATTAGCAGTGAACACCACTATTTGCACTATTTTAATGCTCAGTTGGTTTCATGCTTGGTTTCTTTAAAGGTTTTGCGCATTTCTTTTAAAAATACAAAAAAATGAGTTACCAGTAGTGCTTGATACTTGAGTAACTACTCAAGTTAGTTATAAAGCATAAACCGGATCCATAAGCAAGAAATGGATTGTTAAGCACGGAAATGTGCATTCCAAAGGAAATTCGCCCAACATGGAGATCACTGAGCCAGAATTATTTGTTAGCTATAAACTTATATAACGTAAGTAAAACGATAAAAAATGTTCGTCCCTATTAGGAATAAAACCATTCTCAATCAACTGACAGGCCCAAAAACATCAAAAACTCCCAAGTTAAAATGTGTAGTTTAGTGGCCGTATATTAGGTTTTTCTTGTATTGACCACCATTGTTTGGACTTTTTGGTCACTTAGATTGGTTGTATTGACTTTTGGCCGTTTTAATTTGATTCAGCGTCTTAAAAAAACATATCGTAATTTTGGTTTTTAGTAATTTACTGTGGTTTTTTCATCTTTTTGATAACTTGATGTGGACTTCAGACTGATTTTATTCAATTTAATGTCCCAAAAACACAAGTAATGACCTTTTTGTGGAAAAAAATACTAACCCTGAATTTTGCCGATCTTTTAAAAATTTTGCTCTCAGCAAAATAAAAAAAATAAAGCAATCCTGTTTAATAACGTCACAAAATATAAGTATTTTTTATTATAACTATATAAGTTTTTTATTTTTTAGTTAACTGTATAAGTTTTTTTTTTTAGTTAACTGTATAAGTTTTTTATTTTTTAGTTAACTGTATAAGTTTTTTATTTTTTAGTTAACTGTATAAGTTTTTTTTTATTTTAACTATATAAGTTTGTTTTGCTTATGGTGATATTAAATGAAGTAAACTAGCACATGTAAACTGAGAATCACTAGTGCTAATGTATATCTTGTGGTACAATTTAATTACATAATATTATGTGCTACCTGTTGTTATCCTGTTCTTAAATATAAACAATCTTTCATGGATTGGTTATTTTTTAGTTGATACGTTCGAGGATAAGTTCTGCAAAACAAGTATGTACAAAGCTGAGTGAAATTGATTTTGTGACGGAAACAGACAAAGAAGTTGAAGATCTTTTAATTAGTGGACTTAAAACAAATTTTCCCGATCACAAGTAAGAATTTATTTCCCATTGTAATAAGTTAAGAAGAAGTTAGTAATAAACTGTGTAGGCTTCCGCGGTTGTTGTCATGAAGATTTAGGTCTTCCGGTGGTGACCGCGTCGATGTAGATGAAGAATCCGACGTTTCGCTTCCACTGTGGGAGGCATCTTCAGGGATGTAGGACATCATGGATAGAAACGCAATGCTCTACAAAACTGAACACAGATCGGATTCTTCATCTACATCGACGCGGTCACCACTGGAAGACCTAAATCTTCAAGAAGTTAGTAGTTATGAAGAAGTTGAATCAATAAACTTAGTTTTCCTTTTTAGCATATATATAATTAAAATAATAAAGATATATGTTTAAAAAGCGTACTATAGTTCACATTTTTAATAACCATTGGTCACAACCAAAGATTATTTAGGAACGCAGCAGCGTTCCGCCCGCCAAGTCAAGAAGAAAGCAAAATACCCCGCTTAGTCAGTAAAAAAAGTCAAAAATCTACTTAAGCTGCCAGTGTATATATTACTGTATGCAACAAAGTAGGGGTTTTGAGGGTCTGTAGCTTAAAAACTGCTATAGGTACATAAATAACATTATAATATCCTTCAAAGGCATGGCTTGTAGATCAAAATAAAAAAAATCATCCAAATCGGCCCAGCAGAAGTGGAGAAAAAGAGGTTTTGAAAAATTCTTATTCTTATCTCATTCTTATTCTTCCTGCACTTTTTTTTTGACGCACTTACAGCAAACTACTGATCGGATTTGACATATGAAGACTTTTTAGATTCATCTTATGCTCGTGTGCATTCCTAGCTCATAAAATCTCAAATTCGACATTCTTACGCTAAATACGGAGCAAAAAACTAAGCTAGCAAACGGTAATTTTATATGTTTAAACACCTACAGCCTAAACTAGTTAAGGGATTTTGATGTGTGAGGACTTTTTAGATTCGTCTTATGCTCTTGTGCATTCCTACTTCATAAAATCTCAAATTCGACATTCTTACGCTAAACGCTGAGCAAAAAACTAGATAAGATAAGATAAAATAAAACGACCAATAAGTAACTGGTTAAGTAAGTAATCTTAAAAATTATTAAGATTATTTTTAACATAAATTAGCGATTGATAAATGAATAATAAATTCACAATTGTCATTATTCTTACTTTATGAAGAGACCCTACAAGACTCATCTGATTACAGCCTTCTATGATTATAAGTTCTATGTTGTACGCGCCGCAGAAAACATAGCTTGAGAGTGGTATATACAATACCTTGACTCTCTTACAGCTTTATTTTTGCTACACGTATTATGTTTACTCTGTTTTTTACATAAAACAGGCCCGTAAAGTAGTGAAATCTTACCAAAAACCACTTATGTGGTAAAATACTCCCCGCCAAGTCTTTGGTCCAAAAAAGTAGGGAAATCAACTTTTCTGTCCCGCCAAGTCATGTCCGTATTGGGCGGAGATTGTCATTTTTCTAGGTTGACAATAGTTAAGGGCTCTATTTACATCGAGAGGCTATCATCAGCTTCTTCTTCTTGGCGGCGTGCCAGAAAAGTGAATCACCTTTAGAGGTAGTGTTTGCAAGAGTATATAGGTGGAGTGCCTGATTCGTACCGTTGTCTTTTTCATTCATTCATTTATTTCTTTTGTATACTCCTGGATCTATGCAGGTAAGTAAAACTGCTACAATTATGACAACTGCTAAAATCTGTTATGAAATCTCCACGAACACCTGAATTGTTTGATATTTCAAAATATAGCAAGAACTCGTTCACACCGCTGGCTAGCTGCTAAGGAGAACAAGCTGATGATAGCCTCTCAATGTAATAGAGCCCTTAACTATTGCCAACCTAGAAACTTCACTTGAAACGCCTATGACAATCTCCCAATACGGACATGACTTGGCAGGACAGAAAAGTTGATTTCCCTACTTTTTTGGACCAAAGACTTGGCAGGGAGTATTTTCCACATAAGTGGTTTTTGTAAGATTAAGTATACATATATTAAGTATACTACATTATCTTTGGTCAAAACAAGCGTATTTTTAAAAACAATTATAACGATCATATGCTTCTTAAACATTCTTTGACTATTTACATTATAAATATTTGGCTTTTGTTGATATAAATTATATATATTACCTTCAAAAAATCTAAAATTCCAGCCATAGTTGATATTTTTAGAACTTTGATCTAAATATATTTAATACTAGATCATTTAATTTTAATACTAGATTCATTTAATTTTTATACTAGATTCATTTAATTTTTTGAATTTAATGATCATTTATTTTATAATAAATAATAATAATATTTAATTAAATATTTAAGATATTTGTTATTTACATAGTAAATACATAGTATTTATACATACATATATTTTTATTATCAATCAACCAATTGTTTGAAATAACATAAAAATGTTTTAGGTTTATTGGAGAAGAAACTACTACAGGGGGCTCAGTTACTTCTGTTCAGCTAACTGATGCACCAACATGGATAATCGATCCCGTCGATGGAACTCTTAATTTTGTTCATGGGAATAACTTTGTTTGTATTTCGATTGGCTTATACATTGATAAGCAACCACACATAGGCATCATATCTGTTCCTATGTTTAATCAACAATTTACTGCCTTAAAAGGAGGTGGAGCTTTTTTAAATGGAAAACAAATCAAGGTATCAGAAGTTACAGGTCAGTTCAGCGAATTTCTACTGTAAAAGTTAAATGTATATCAACTTCGTGGGATATTTGAGTCACGTAGAGCCAAAGTGGTCCCAAAACTAATACTTTTTCTTGGAAAACTTGAACTTAATATTGCATTATTTCAATGATTCTTTAGATGGTTTGAGCCCTTGCTTTTATTTTAAATATTATTTGAAAAAATTGATTCATGTATATGACTCTATAACTCTATTTATATTTATTGACTAATATTTATTTTGGCACTGGAATTAAATAAATATATGCCTCAATCCAGATTAAGTAAAATAAATAATGTTTCGGTTCTAATCATTTGCTAACATTGAAAAAAAAATCTTGTTTTTCTGGTAAGTAAGTGGATGGGTGTGCGCCCTATCAAATCCACTTGGGTTAGTTAATTGCCCAACTAACTAGCCTTATATCTGTTACAGATATTTGGTCAACACCAAAGGTATGTAAGGTATGTGACGTTGTAAACTCCAGTAGTACAACAAACATGATTTAAAAATGTTAGTACAAATTAAAATGGCCAAAATTAAGTAATTACTAGGCTGTATGGTCCTAATAGATAATAGATAATTAATTAAAGAATTAATTTAACCACTTAGGGAAACAGTGCAAGTGAAGCATAGTTATTAATTTTGAATTAGTAAACTTGAAAGTTTATGAAATATCTCCTTTAATAAACTATCACTTTAAATGTAAGCATTGGTTCAAGACTAGGATTTTTTCCTAGAGTTGGCAAGTATCTGGTGCTTGTTACAAATCCTTAACTTTATATGCACCTGGGCCTGGGATTAGTAAAATTTAGTACCCTCTCTAAAGAATCAAACTACTTAGCTGTGCTATCTGTACCTTTTTTGTATTTCTCATATTGCTCTGTCGCTTGCCATAAAGAGTTAAATTATTTTACACTTGCACATCACATTAGTTTAATGAGTCCTGTGCCTTTCGATTTTTGATATCATCTTGAGAAACTCACTTTTTACTCTTCATTAAGAAAATCTAAACATGACAAATGCATTATTATGCAGGTTTCATTCAGTGTGGCTAAGATGAAATGTGGTGCCATTCTGATAAAAATTTGGCTCTAGTTTAGGGAATAAAATTTAATTTTTTGTGGTGCAAATTGAATTGTGTTTAAATATATATAAATAAGTAAATAATTTATTAATAAAAGACCTTTTTGGGGTGTTACATCATCAAATAAACATACAAATAATTTTAATCAATGTTTTCACATTCTTAAAGAATGTGAATTAAAGAATGTTCTTTAAGTTGTAACGTCACAGGTTCCATAGGTAAAGTAAACGTAATGAAGTGAAAACAAGTTATAATAATGAAGCCTCCATTATAATTTAAACTAAAATGTTGCATATAGTGTCAACGCTTTACTTCTGAAAGGCAGTACACCTGTAATACCGTGTAACAAAACTATCACAAAGCATTAAACAATGAAACAACAACAAGGTTAAAATGAAATATGTCGTTTTATACCTGGCTTAGTATAGCAAGGGGCTATGATACATGGAACCCAGCCGTAATTTTTGTCTACTCCAGGATTCTGATTGATCCCTATGCAGAAAAGACCAAACATATTTTTTTAATGCTTTATTGTACCAAATTTTACAATATTATAACAAAATGTTGCTAAAAAATACGTCCCGTGTGGGAAGTCTTTATAAAAATATCTTTTAGGCTGTAGTTGCACTGGCAAAAAAAAGCAATAAAAAAAGTTATTACTGGGCTTACTTGGGTGTATCAAACAAAATAAAAATTGATGCATTGATACTGGGAAGGGATTTTAGCAGTGACTTGGAGATCAAGCTGTTGAATGTTATTTTATTATTGTGTCTAAAGTTGAAGTAGTTTTTGTTCTCTTAACAACAATCTGTGATGACCTATGGACCTGATTCCATAGACCTGTATAAGAGATTAGGTGCTATATTTGGGGCATATACATGTCTATGACACATAGTGTTTAACATTCTAAGCGAGCTGGTAAAAAGGGCCTTAACTTGTACCTTCCTATGTGTTGTATACCACACAATACTACCAATACTTCAACTGGATTATGGGAAATATCTATGTTAAAAATTTTACAATTTATTGGTTATGAATCCTGTACTATAATTTAATGTTAGTGAGTTTTATTTACACGTATTTAATATTTATTTGAATTATTTACCATTTTATTATGCATTACTTTATTAGTTATTTTTATTTCAATAATTTTTATTAATTTTAGATTTGTCAAAATCAATCTTAATCTTAGAAAGTGGTACCAGCAGAGATCCAAAGAAGATAGATATGGTTAAGACAAATTTCTCTAACTTAGCATCTAAAGTTCATGGGTAAGTCATGTATTGCTTTAGAGGTAACAACATCCAAAACCAATTGCACCAATGCACATTCTAATGCATTACTAAGTTTCAAAGTTATAAATAGTTAACCCAAATATTCCAGTGTGGATGTATCCCCCAAATATTGTACTCTTATCTTATGCTTGAGAGAACATTATCCATGTTAGTCCGCCTGACCAACTTAGTTAACAAAATTATTCTCAGAAGCCTAAGTGCCCAAATTTAATAATTTAATTTTTATACACCTTACTTATTTATTTGTTATTTTGAGTTCTATGGTATGCTCTAATTTAGCTTTTTAAAGTTATCAAAAGTGGTAATAAAACCACCATATGTGGATAATGCTAAAAAAATATGGTTAATTTAAACTTTTATGAGTGGACTAACTGGTGGTAGAAACCATTTTCAAAAGTCTAAGACCATATTTTGCCACATATTAAGAGCTTAAGTTTAGTGGGTTTGAAATATTCCACTTGGTATCCGTAGATATAAGTAAGTATAGTATTTAAGTTAATTTGAAAAGGTTTGTGCTTGTGTATTTGCTTATAAATTATTGAAAAAGTGCAGTGGAATTGTAACTAATATTGATGCTAAGTTAGTTGGCACAAAGCAGATCAAGCTTTCGGGACACACTACATTATCTCAAAATATTTTTGAGGAAAGAGAAAGATAGTGTGATTAATTTTTTATCTTAACCACTGATTATTATATATTCCTCTATGATCTATACAAACAATAGATGTGGATTAATAATCCACATCTATTGTCTATACAATCTAAATTCTTTGATACGCTTCATTTTATATTTCTGTTGGTAGAACTCGAGCATATGGGTCTGCAGCATTCAATATGGCTAGTGTTGCCATGGGAAGTACAGACGCTTATTTTGAATTTGGAATCCATGCCTGGGATATGGCTGCCGGGTGTTTAATAGTAAGAGAGGCAGGGGGTGTCGTCATGGATCCCTCAGGTAGTGCCATGATATTTATCAAGTTATAACTTCCTTTGCTTGTTTTGTGGAGAGACTCTTTTCTTCATTCCTTTAACTATGAACAACTCCACTGGTGTTCATTCAAAATCATAAGTTACAACTTAATATAATTCTTCAGAAACCTAACCAGCACTTCACTTGTTGATTTTATACAATTCGCATAAACTTAAAAATATATATTTTTGGAGAAATGAGGAAGATTCATGTTTGCCAAATATATTTTTATTTAAAAGTATTCTGCATTTAAGTAATAATAGCACTTGCAAATTTTTTTTAGAGTGTTCCAATTATTTTAATTAATTTTTAAAATTTACTGTTGTTGTTGGGGCGTGTTGTTCATTGCGAGACCTTATCACACCACAGCGGATTTATTTAGAAACTTTTCGTGGTTATCATTAGTTGCTTTACTTATTTTTTATTTTCAGACTCCTAGCTGCTTTATTCTATTGCAAAAACGCTTCACAGTTTTTTTAGTCAACTCAAGTTCTGACGGGAAATCACTATTATCACATGTGATAACTATAATTTATGTGTTATCGATGTATTTCAACTTTTTAATTATAATATTTTAACAATATTATAATTATATTTATGCTATTTTAAATAATTAAAATGAAATATTAGTGGTAATTTTGTGTTTTAAAATGTTTTGTGCACATAATAAACTATCAGTAATAAATTTTCAAGTGCTTGTTGTTCACTCTACTTTTCGTTTAGTTTATGAAATTATTACATTGAATTTGAGAAAATAGTTATTCTTTAACTAATATGTACTAACTTTAATAAAAAAGGCATCAATAGAGCTTTTGTTTTAGTAATCTCAACGCCGAATACTGCTCAAAATCAGATTCACTCGTCCCAACTGTAAGATGATATATGTACGTACTTAATTTGAACAAAAATAATTTAAAACTAGCAATTATTCTCATGATTTTTTTACGAAAGATAGTGCAGACTAATCAAATAATAACTATTTACCCCAATTCTAAGCAATAATATCATGATTTGAACGAAACGTAAGGTAAACAACAATCAAGTAAAACTTTATTTTTTTACTGATATATCCGAACGGTTTTTTTCCTAAAACATTTAAGATTCAGGTTTGTATGATAATTTTGAGCATTGCAGGCTTAAAAATAACTTACAATACAATGAAAACTGGTATAACTAAAAATAGGGTTTGAACATTTATTAGTTTTATCACTGACCTTGAGATTTTAAATGAACCAATCAACTTAACAACCCAAGTAAGGAAATAGCTTTTTGCCGTGAATCTTACCTTTTTAAATATTCCATTTTTTTAATTGTTTATAAAAATTTGTACAATTAATATTTTCATTGTTTTTCTTTGAAATACATTTCTTCTTACCTCGAGTAACCTAACAAAACAAAAAAACCTTAGGTTAAAATGTATGCATCTTTGCATCTTCCTCATTATGCTGTCTATTATGCATTGTATAATAGAATAAGTTGTGAAGAAATCAGTCTGAAAGGTGTAATGATTGTACTGGTGAAGTGGTTCATGAATGAACAATCTAAAGTTTCTTTAGATCTGGTTTTTCTAGAGCTTTTAACCATATTTTTATCTTGCCAGAAATACATTATTATTGATTGCTTTAATGATAATGAATCTGTTTACTTTTCCTATTGAATACATATGTTTTTACCAAAGTTGTGGAACTTTGATTGTTTACTTGTATTTAAGTTTGTTTAAGGTCCATTTAAAATTTGGCTATGAAGTTGTTCAATTAGAGAGTTGTGAGTTATCTAACCCCTTTAGTAGACACTATATATACAACTTTTGCCATACTCAGTTATTCTATAGTCTCCTTGAACACCTGATTAAAAGAGTTCCATTGTTGATGGTATCTGTTTTACTTGCTTTGGCAGTACTTTGTGTTCTATAACTATGAGGGAGTTAATAACTAAGGCCCTAAATAAGTGGGTACTAGGTTTTGACTTAACAATCATGATCAGCTGACTGCAAATTATGGTCTTAGATGTAACTTAATTATGCTTATATCCTACTAAAACTTGCAGTATATTGCAAAAGACAAGAACTGAAAAAATCATATTCTGCATAGCTGACCTCTCAACTGCATAATTATCCTGAACTTTTGATTTTATACCTAACACTTGCTTTGCAGGAGGAGAATTTGACATAATGAGCTGTAGGCTACTGTGCTGCTCAAGTGAATCTTTAGCCAAACAACTGAGTGAAAAAATTCAACCCTTTGAGACTAAGCGTGATGACCAATAAATTATTATGAGAGTTGCAGTTCTTTTAAGATCCATAAAACATGTGCTTTGCATGGAATAGAAATGAGTAAATTACCTATTACAGTAGTAATTGTATAAAAATTGAACTTTAGGGTTTGAAACCTGAGCCTTTCTTATATTTTGAAGCAAATTATATTATAATTAAGTTCTAGTTTACAGTAATAATTAATGATAGCAGGCCAAAAATCAGCAAGGAAATGAATTTTATTGGTTTATTATGGCTCTCCTTTGGAAAAATCTAAATGAACCAATAAAGTTATTTCCCATCATGATTTTGGCAGACTATCAACTGACCATAACATTGTCTATTACTGTAGTTATGATATTAAATCCGTCAGTCATTTAAAATCGTGCGTGTACACATCATAATTTATTATTAAAAAATTAGTGTTTAATAATAGACACCTAATCAGTGATGTTAACATAATTTCTTAATATATTTACTATGATTACAAGTTTAATTTAACGTATATGCTAGTAACAAATTAAGTATTAAAAATTGTATGAGTAAAAAACAAATTCATGTGTGTAATAAATGGTAAATAAATTGAATAGTTTTCTTAAAATCGCTCTATTATATGCTAAGAGCAAATACTTGTAAAAATAAATGAGAGATTTGTTAGGTTGGCACCAATCTGTGGATTACAGGGGTTTGCTCTCTGATATAGTAATATTCTAAGGCTTTGGTTTACAGCAGGTCCTTCATAGGTTATTGGATATCTTGTTTTAACGTCTATATTTAGTTTAACTGATCTAAAGCCTTTAGTGAAGTAACTTATTATCTTTTCAATCAAGTAAGACCTTATCAGCAAAAAAAATTGTTTGTAAAAATTTAAACTTATTTATTCCATGACAAGTCCTAGTCAGAATGCAGAAGACGCGATCAAATTTATGTTGTTGACATCTTTTAAGTTTTAGGTTAAGTGCTTATGTTCTTTAGAAGACATATATTCACATCATTCCATTTGGTTTTAATACATTTTATTCTATGTTGTTTGTTATTTTAGTGTTTAATTTAAAGAAGAAACTTCTTACAATATGTTATCAATATTATTAGATTTGTTTTTGTTAGTAATTTAAAATTAATGTTTATTGTTAATTACGGGTACTTAACAATTTATTATTGTACCAGAGATTTTAGAGAAGTTTAATATATATGTTAATCATTTTAAATAAATGTTCTTGTTGTTTTATTGTTAAGGCCGATGCTTAACATGTTTAAATTTTGAATTTAGGCGGCTGCACCGTAGGTCTGTGGTTACCTCTTTCTTTGTTGGCAACACTGCCATTTTTTTATCTAGCCACCTGTTGAAGGTTACATTTTGTGTACATGATCCGCCTTGCTACATCCAGCATGTTCCTAGCATTAATTTTGTTAATTTTACAAGTTTTATCAGTTTAAGTTTTCCTTTCGAGGGTCCTATTTATTACAACCTGGCTGGACCGCCAATAAATTTTATAGCAGTGATGTCGTGAGTAATCTTGTTTACTTATGAGAGGCTCATGTCTCCTACTGTCCGGTACGGACGAGAGCTGTATCTGGCTCATAGTTCTTTAATTTAAATCACCTGTCATCCGACGCACCAGCGTTTAGTTGAGGGTTAGGCCCATGGCAACCCTCGGCTGGCCACTTCCCGTCTCGACAGGCAGCTTTAACTTTAAGGTCATGTACCCATCAGGTACCCTCTAGTATTAGCATAGTTATTTAAGCTATTTTAGTTACCATTGAATCAGAGCACACCTTGTTTACATTTGAGGGCATACCTAGTTGATAAGCTATTATTTGAATGTCTGTATCTTGTTTATTCAGAGTCAAGTACAGTAACATACCAGTAAAGTCTTTGTTTTATTTCTTAGCTTAAGATCCTACCTACTCAACCCACCTATCCTAGAGATTTACAGTCCTCTCTCTTTTCTTTACTTGTTAAGCTGTGATCAGGTCAGGTTATACACCCCCTGACGCTACATAATGGTCCTTGCGAGCCGGATCTTCATAGTGGTTCTCGTAAGCTGGATATTTATAATGTAAATATTTCATCCTTTGGATTTCTATCCTTCCTTTAACTAGGTTCTCTCCTACGAGATGAACTTAAGTATTCCTTTGGTTTCTGGCCTACCGACAATACCGTCACATCCAGGGCCAACTTATCCTTTCTATTTTGAGTATTGATAGGATCTGCTACCCTTATATCTATAAAGTAGTTTACTTTGTTCTACTTACCGATAGTATGCCCTGAAGTTGTTTTTTATATTTTATTGTTGTTAAGTTTATTATTTGTGACTGATTCATTAGCTCTAGTCATTACCTTTATGTACCTGAAGTATAAGTTAAGCGCTTCTCATCAATGTTTTGTTACTTTTGATATAACTGTTACCTTGTCTATTATCTATTTTATTGTTATTTATTATATATTTAATTTTATGACCAGTTTTGAATCTCCTTATGACTGATAGGGCTTATCCAGTCTTTGTCGCTTTGTTAGAAGTCCTAATGAACCGTAAAATGATCTCCTGGTTCTACAAGTGTAACTATTATATCAAGCGCTTATTTACCTTTTGTTTGTAAACAGATGTTAACAATGTTTTAATTATTTAGTTTTACGTTATCACTACTGTGATAACAGGAGCATCTCCTTAATTTTATTTTAATATCTTAGCACCCAGGTTAAGTTACCCATTTGTCTTCCGTGTGCTGAAGGTTCAGTATAACCTTTTTTTTTAAGTTTAACAAGTTACCCTGATTTATTTATTAATTTATTTTTTAACTTGTTGCATAATTCTATTTTAATTATACATTGTTACTTCTGTCCTGAATGTTATTTATTTTGAGTGGTTGCCTTCCTTAAGCTCTATGCTAGGTTAATTTTCTTTTCTTCTTCAGTTGGATGCTACTCTGCTCTACATTTTAGAACTCTGTACTAGACTGTTCACTAGTAATCTATTTCTTATTTAGACACCTAAGTTTAAGACATATCTTTTGGAGACAGGATCCCCTCCAAAATTGTCAAACTTACTTTTTGGCTTATTGGCGCTATACCAGATACTTCCATCTTTAATAACTGAACTTATAGCTGGCCATCCAGCACTTTGACAGTTCAGGCTTATTATTTATGATTAGGAGACACCTGTACCTGCCTACACCGTCCCTATTCATTACCAACCTTTAGAGACACCTGTACGAGCCTACACAGTCTCTTACCTGGCTGACTTAAGATACTAGAATACTATGAGACACAGTACAAGTCCTACATTGTCCTAAGTATCTCTACGCTACCTTGATCACCAGATATCATCAATCTTTTAACGTCAACAAGCCTCACCTACTTTTGTTAACACAGTGTGATTAATACCGGTTTTCATTACTGCAGTTAACATTTTTTATTTTCTTCCTTCTACAAGGTCAACTTTATCTTCAAGTTTCAGCCATCAAACTGCTGACTTATTTTAGGTTCCTATAACCTTCCTAGTTACCTGTGTAGTCCTTAGTGATCCTTATCACAAATTTATTTTAGCTCCTACTTTAGTTATCATGTTTGGGTCCTTCATTTTATTTATTAATTTATGAACTTCCTTGTTTTCCTGTCCTACTCTGATCCATGTTCTCCTTTTCTCTGTACCTCCTAGGGTAAGAGCTCTCTGGGTAGGCAGGCCTATATTTCTTCAGGACGCTGATTCTGGGTTTCAGTCCTGTCCTTTTCTTTACTTACCTGTACCTTTCCTTAGGCAACCACTTGCATTGTGATAAATTTTATTCTAGTCATTGATTTTGTATGTGCTAGAATGTCTTAGTTTACTAATTTATTTTTATTGTTTTGTTTAAATTTGTTATTTATGTATTTAGATTCTTTATTTATTTAATTAATACATAATACTAGCACTCCTGTTGTGCAGTATGAAGTTATTTATTACTGGTACTATATAGTACATTTGCTATTTTTGAACTTCTGGTGAGCATTTTCCAGTTTCTAAATAATTTATTTTATTCTCTATCTACCATGAGGTACAATTTTGTTAGCACATTTTGTGCATTGAAAATTATTACTTGCCTTCAAGTACTTATCACATGCTTTGTTAACATTTCATTTAATTTATGCCCTAGTGATTATGCATTCATCTTTGATTTAATTTAAGTAAACTTACCTTTCCTTAAAGGCATTTAATTTATTTAATTAATTTTAAACTCTTAAGAGTCTTAATTTATTTTTATCTACACAGCCATCTGTGAGATATCCTAATTTAATTTATATTTTTAAAATTATGTTCTTGCCTACTTATATTTTACTTACCAGTATGCATATATTTTATGTCTCCCTTTTGACACATATCAGATACTTTTGCCTGCTCTTTAAGTTTTAGCTCCTTCAGAGAACTTGCTTTATTTTGCATAGTTAAGTGTGTGTCTTCAAATTGTTAGTTTGATATACTTACCTCAATCACAGCCTTGAGTGATTATTAGTTTTGTTTTTAAAACTTTTATACTTACTTGAATTAAATTTTGAGTACCTTAAATGTTTTCTGAGCCACCTCAGAACTTTCCTCTGTTGTTATCACAGCAATTTAATTAAGGCTTGTTTTAAGCATTTGTTTTCTCCAAATGACCCTTAAATCTTGAATTTATTTGATTATATTTATATACTTAATTATGGAAATTTAAATAATAATAATGTTTATCATTCTGAGCCATCTCAAATATTTAAGTTTATGGTTTTTGATGCTATTATCATTTTCTTATCTTTAAGAGTTTTCTTTGTCAGCTCCTAGTTAGCATTTAATTATTTATTTTAAAATTCTTTGAGAATTTATTTTGTAATTTAAATAGTGTTTTGTTTATTTTCATTTGTTTGAGCCATCACCTTTTGAGAGTATTTTTCACTCTAAGTACTTTGCATTATTTGTTTATTTTAACAAATTTTGTATATTTATCCAGCCTTAGAAGCTATTTATTAATTTTGATTTACTTATACCTATGTATACATAATTTTAATCCCTTTGAGTCATGCCACTCTAAATTTTGTTACTGATGATTGTTTGTACTTAAACTAGTCTTTGATGCTATTTGCTATGTAAGTCAATAGGAACTTACCTGTTAATCTATGTCAAGCCACACAACAAAACTTAAGTTTATTTATGTTTTTTTTTGTTGGTAGTTTTTTTGGACCTTAAGATATATTTTTAGTTGCCCTGTGTCTTATATAATTTAATTTTGTGGCTTGCTTCTGGCTTACAGACTCATTTTGTTTATTTTAAGTTACCTAACCTTATTTGTTTCTTATGACATGTCTGGTTCTGTGATTATTTATAATTGTTTATATTAGAAGTGTTTTCAAGCTTTTGCTCCACCTTGGATCCTTCTTGGCTATATTTTACCTGTGCCAAGCCAGTGTTGTAAACTTGAACCCTATCTTTAATTGAAAACATTTTTTATTTTTTACCTTAGTTACCAATATTCATAATTTATTATTTGTTACACAATTTAAGCTTTAATTTTATTAATTTCCTTGTTTAGTTTAGAATCTGCCCTTATTTCCTGAATAGATTCTATCCCTTAAACTTACTTTGTGTCTGCCCTTCACTTGCCTGATAATAGACCTTAGTAGTTTAGTATACCTTGTTGTTTGGTGTTAGTTAGTTACTCAAATCCAAATGTCATTAATTATTTGACTTATGGTTTAAATTGTGTATGATTTCCTTTGGTTAACTAATTTATTTATTTTAATAACTTATTAATTACCTTGGCATTTCCGCCTGATTATTGAAGAGTTAGATTATACCTTCATGACCCTTCAGTGTTGCGGGTTTAGTTTGATTAATCGCCTTATGACTATTCTCATCTGTATTATTAGCCTACTTAGTGTGACTTAAAATTTAATAAGTTGTAAATAAAATTATTTTGTTGTTTATTAAGATTTCTTTAAGATATTGTAAAATCACTTATATACCTCATTAGGTTTTATCAAGTTAAAATTATTTTGTATATTTTTTGAAAATTTACTGCTCACTAGCGATTATTATCTTAGCCTTATCTTATCTGTTAGCTTCACTGCTTTTTAAGTTTTACCACTCATTGCTCCCATGCCTTGCCGCATCATGAGAATTTTTATCCAAGTAACTTTCCTTATTTAATTGCTTGGTCAGCAGTATTTAGTATATTTTTTATTTATCCATGTATTTACTTATTGTATGGCCAATTATTGTTACCTTTTATGTATGTAACCCTTCAGGTATTATTTTATTGATTTTTGCCACTTCTTTAATGTTATTGTAAACATGTTAGAACATGTTTAGGTAGGCAGTTATGTTAAGGCCGATGCTTAACATGTTTAAATTTTGAATTTAGGCGGCTGCACCGTAGGTCTGTGGTTACCTCTTTCTTTGTTGGCAACACTGCCATTTTTTTATCTAGCCACCTGTTGAAGGTTACATTTTGTGTACATGATCCGCCATGCTACATCCAGCATGTTCCTAGCATTAATTTTGTTAATTTTACAAGTTTTAGTTTTCCTTTCGAGGGTCCTATTTATTACAACCTGGCTGGACCGCCAATAAATTTTATAGCAGTGATGTCGTGAGTAATCTTGTTTACTTATGAGAGGCTCATGTCTCCTACTGTCCGGTACGGACGAGAGCTGTATCTGGCTCATAGTTCTTTAATTTAAATCACCTGTCATCCGACGCACCAGCTTTAGTTGAGGGTTAGGCCCATGGCAACCCTCGGCTGGCCACTTCCCGTCTCGACAGGCAGCTTTAACTTAAGGTCATGTACCCATCAGGTACCCTCTATATTAGCATAGTTATTTAAGCTATTTAGTTACCATTGAATCAGAGCACACCTTGTTTACATTTGAGGGCATACCTAGTTGATAAGCTATTATTTGAATGTCTGTATCTTGTTTATTCAGAGTCAAGTACAGTAACATACCAGTAAAGTCTTTGTTTTATTTCTTAGCTTAAGATCCTACCTACTCAACCACCTATCCTAGAGATTTACAGTCCTCTCTCTTTCTTTACTTGTTAAGCTGTGATCAGGTCAGGTTATACACCCCCTGACGCTACATTTATAGAGTAATAAAATTTTCAACCTTAAAAATACTTAAGTTTGGTTCTTTTGAGATGGCCCCTGGGGATATTTGATATCTGGGAGGCTTGATAGTATTATAGATTGTTGTAATTCCTTTAATCTTCAGTCTAAAGGAAATGCAACAAGTGATACAACTTTCAAAACTCAATCAAGCCGCATTATTCCTGGAGTTTATCTCTTGATGATCTATCAGTATATGTTTTAAAAAATATTAATTTATAATAAATGTTATGGAAAATAAATGTTGCATTTGATATATGACTTCCTTTTTATATCTTATTTAACATTAAAATCCTCATTATAATGTACAAGTAGGAAATCAAAGAGTGAATTTGCCTTGCCAGCTACATCCATCATTACCAGGCTTCAGAAAACTAATAAAACTTTGTAGTACGGTGATTTATTCTTTCTAAAATTTAGATTCTGCAAGCCAATTTTGAGTGACATAGGAAGTCAATAAAATCACATGTAAATAGTACAATTATTCTTTATTTCCATATCAAAAGTATTCATAGTATATAATAATTCCACTTCCTTTCCTTTGTTTTCGTTTCAACATAATTGATTCATAATCATCTACCTGAAAGAAAAAAAAACAAGGATAAGTATACAATACATTTTTATTAGAAGATAAAACAAATATAAATGAAGAATAAATACGGGATATGTTACTCCATCATTTAAACTTCGGTAATTAGTAACCAGTTATTATATTCTTAGAGTTAAGTTTTACTTTTCCTCATTAATTATGTAGATATATTGGAAAAGTATTGTGATTGCAAAAAAATCTGAAATCAGCATGTTACCTGAATTATCCGTTTCAGGTGTTTTAAAGACCTAAATGGCTTCACAAAGTTGTCTGTATGTGAGTGTGTCTGTTATCATGCCTCCCAATGTATTTACAGAGTTAAAACTGGTACCAAATCAACTTGAAACTGGTACCAAATCAATCTTTTTAGGTCTAGTGTGCTATTCGAAAAATTAATTTTTTTATGACAACTGACTCAGCAAAAATTTTGAAAATTCATAAAACACAGAAAAATGTATTGAATAGTTTAAGATTTGGCACACATTTAGTCATATATAAGAACATAATGACAAGTTTCATCTCATTATCAGCATTAGTTCAATTTTTATCAAATGACTTGATATAGTTTATTAAAAAAATTCTGGCGCGGTAGTCCGCATGTCGGGCGAATTTCCTTGGATGCGTGTTTTCGTGCTTTTACATTATATAAGTTTACAAACTACTAAAAAATAATTCCGGCGCGGTGGTCCGCTGTCGGGCGAATTTCATTTAGAATCGTGTTTCCGTGCTAAACAACCTTTTTGCTTAGGTTCTGGTTCATGCTTAGAACCTAAGAGTTACTCAATTGTCAGCACTGCTCGTAACTCATTTTGTCAGTATTTCCAAGGAAATGCGCATAATTATCCAGTTGGTTGTACAAAACTATGCTCTAAAATTAGAAGTACGCACTATTATTTGCACTAGTTTAAAGCTTAGTTACTTATCTTTAAGCTTAGTCAGTTATCTTTAAAGGTTTAAGCGCATTTTCCTTTGGAAAATACAGACAAAATGAGTTACGAGCAGTGGCTTGACAATTGAGTAACTGCTTAGGTTCAAAGCATGAACCAGAACCTTAAGCAAGAAATGGGTTGTTTAGCACGGAAACACGCATTCTAAATGAAATTCGCCGACAGCGGACCACCGCGCCGGAATTATTTATTTAGTAGTTGTAAACTTATATAATGTAAAAAGCACGAAAACACGCATCCAAAGGAAATTCGCCCGACATGCGGACTACCGCGCCAGAATTATTTTCTAGTACATTATATATTAAGATGCTAAATTAAATGGCGGACGGATAACGGGGAGGGGGGGGGGGGGAAACTGACTTTTTCCCTTTACCGAGTTTTCCTCATTTTATGGGAAATCGCACGGGGGCGGGAGAGGCGGCGTTGTAAAGGGAGACACGGGGCTACAATCGTAGGACCGAAATTTCATTCCGTGACTTTTTGTCCGATTTCCGGTGACCGGAAGTTGGGAAGTTTTCGTACAATCTAAATTACAAAGTCGTCCGATTCGGAAAATTCCAACGGGGTCCGTTTTCTAACGAAAAATGAAGGGGGGCGTACGCTGACACTAGGGGTCTATCTCTAATAGTGACCCCGCAAACGTAAAGCGAATGGGTCCGAAACCGGATTTTTTGAAGACGTGCCGAGCCGCGGGGAAAATCGTATTTAAACCGGACGAGTGCCGTTTTATTCAGAAATTACGGAGAATAAAAAAGTCCGTGGGGCGGTATGAAAATGTTTTCCGGTGGGGCGAAATTCCGGTTTGAAAATTTTTTTCACTTTTCGAAAATTTTCGAAACCGGATTTCGGGGTCAAGGGTTCGAGATAGAGCTTCCGTTACTATGGGCGACCCCCCCTATATCGGGGGTGGGCTACAACTTTTATCCGAAGATTTTTCCTCCACCGCCCCCGGGGGCGGCGCTATAGAGAAATGTCATTTTTAAAAATCATGACTTTTTTTAGTTTTTCGTCCGGAAAAGGGCTTAAAGTTGAGATTTCGAAATCGGTCTTTTTAGGGTATATAGTGGACAAAAGGGCCTAACGATCCCCCCCGTTTCGATTCTTAGCTATGTTCGGTCCGGAAAATATTAATGTCCAAAGTCGGAAAATTTTCCGAAATTTCAGTTTTTTGATTTTTGCCGACTTGGAAATATACCCGTTGGATGTAGGCGTTTTAACCGATTTTTTTGAAACCGGTGCGGTTGTTTGGTCGATAGGTTGACTTTCGGAACGGACAATCATAACGCTGGCATTTCCGGTTTTTACTACCGTGTTCACATCTTATGGAAAATATATAGGTGTGAAAAAAATTTCCGAAATCGGTGCGTTCTTTAATGCGGTTTTGTTGGTACATTGGTTGGTTACAATTTCCTAAATTTTCACCGACCGGAAATTTTCCGCTTCGGCGCCACAATAAAATTTCCGGTAGAAAACGTTCGAAATTTCAAAAAATCATATTTCGGCTCCTATTTGAGATATTCGAACCGGACAACTTGCGTTAGTTTCCGTATTTAGTGTAGTTTATGGAAAAAAATACTTGCCATATGCCACCGGCCGCCATCTTGGATTTTTTATGGCAAAATAGAGATGGCGGTGACTTTTCGATTTTCGGAACGCTCTGGAGGCGAACGGTTGAAGATAGAGGAAAAATTCAAATTACACGGAGTTAGTACTCTTTATTACCTACAAATTGCAGTGGGTAACAATTTTGTGCCAAGTACCATAAGTAACGTTTTTGGGTCACTAACTTTCAAACCGCTATAACTCCGTTCCGGTTGGTGGTAGAGAGTTGGGACAAAATACGTTATTTGAGGCGTCACGTGATCTAAAAGGAACCAATAAGTAAAAGTTTTTCAAAATTTTTTCGTTTTCCCGCCAGAATTTTTTTTTTTTTTTGGCGCTTTTTTTACGAGTGCAAAAACGTTCCCAAAACTTTTAAAAATTTTTTTTGGGTTTTAGAATCTTAACAAAATTTGCAATTTACAAATTTTTTTTAATGCGTTTTTTATTTTTGGCGGGAAAACGGCTATACTTAAGGAACCAAAATGTTTGAAAATTGAATTTCTGAGATAGCCATTCTTTCGGCATTGGCCTGGACTAAAAATCTGTCGACGGAAATATTTTTGCCATTTCCGGTTGGCCGCCATCTTGGATTTTAGGTCAAAACTTCAATGGGGTCTATCTCAGCTATTTATTAAGATATTGAAGTAAAATTAGTCTCTAACTGTTGGTATTGACTAAATGAACAACTTTTATTCGAAAAAACATTTTTAAAAGTCATACTTTTGGCTGTAGAGGTCATCGAAAAAATGCCATACTTCATTTCACTTTTGGCAGTCTGTAAATCGTTACAGGTACAAGATAGAGATTTTGTTAACATTGTAAAAAGTTACCTTTTTTATAAGCTTTCCAACGATACCAATATCGTTTAGGGTCAGTAAATTAGGGTGGATAATATAAATGAAAAGTTGGAGAAAACCATTTTTTCGTCAAATATTTGGTATAGTTATAATGGAGTATAGCAAAGTATAATTTAAAAAATCATAACTATTTTTCTATACATAGCTAAGAAATATATTGGTATCGATGTATAGGTAATGAAATACTGTTTCAAGAAAAAAATAAAAAATGGCTGCGCCGAAGGCGCAGTCTTTTTATATATTATTGTATATACATGGCTGCAGCGAAGCTGCAGTAGCCACCAGCTGCGCCGAAGGCGAGCCGTTGGGGTGGGGGGAGGGGCGCCAAAGGCGCCGAGAGTGGGCGGCCACTCGTTGTAAACTTATATTAGGTAAAAAACGATAAAAAATTATTGTCCCTACTAGGATTTGAACCCAGGTACTCTGGGTTTGAGTGCTCCATCCAAAGGAAATTCGCCCGACATGCGGACCACCGCGCAGAATTATTTTCTAGTTGTAACTTATTTTAGTAAAAAAAACGATAAAAAATTATGGACCCTCCAGGATTCGAACCAGGTACCCTGAGTTTGAGTGGTCGTATGACTCCGGACCACCGGCATTCAACTCGGAGGCGTAAAAAACATTGAAAACGACACCCTACTCGAAATTTAATTTTCAACGACCGTAATTTTGGTTTTTTATAATTTTTGTGGTTTTTTCGACTTTTTGGTAACCTAAAGTGGTCGTATCGACTTCGGACCGGTTTCATTCGATTCAGCGCCCAAAATTACATAGAAAACGACACCCTACTCGAAATTTATTTTTATCGACCTAAATTTGGTTTTCGGTCATTTACAATGGTTTTTTCGATTTTTAGTCACTTTACAGTGGTCGTATCGACTTCGGACCGGTTTCATTCGATCAGCGTCTCAAAAAACATTAATATTTGACCTTTTTCGCGGCAAAAAATATTAACCCTGAATTTTGCCGATTTTTTGAAAATTTCGCTGACTCAGCAAACCGGGTTTGCCGAAAAATTTTTTTTCGTCATAAGGGACCTCTGAAACGGATTTGTGTCGTGGTCCGAGGTTCGGATTCCGCCATGACGCCTATCCCATTAGGCGAATTTTCAAAGGAAATTCGCTAAAAAGTAAAATAAACCAATTGAGTTGAAATTTGGTACAATTATATTCCTTAACTTAAGTGTACAAAGTTTGTTTCAATATGGCAAGTTATCTATGGTTTTTTGGATCATAAAAGTTAGCAGTATTAAAAAAGGTCAGTGCCTGGATGGGCGACTGCAAGGAGTACAACTAACCTGATTACCATTTGATTTAAATAGTTTAAAGTAGGGAAGGTGAGCATAGCATATGTGATGCAGTGAGGAAAAGTTCTGAGGTACCTTGTACCCAATTTTTAAGGTACAATAGCATTACATTAATGCAGACACATCAAACTTGTGTAATACACGTAGAAAAGTTTTTTTTTTTATTTTAAGCAGGTGCCTGTTTTAAGTAATAACTCTTTGAAAGTTATCAAAAGCTTGTTTTTAAACCACTATAGTCTAGCTGTTATAATAAACTTAATACACAACTTAATCTCATGGAATGAACAATATACTCACTTAAATGGCTTGCTATTTTAAGAACATTCTCCTCTATTTTCTAGTTGTGTTCATAAGTTATTCCTCCTCAATTGTCCATGAAGGTTAAGTCTGTGCTAAAAATTAGGAACACAACATAAATAATTAAGAACAGAAATTTATTATTTACTTCTTAAAAAAAACTTCAATTCTACAGTAATTTTTAATAAATATAAACAAAAAAGACAATTCCCTCTCAACAAACTTTATTTAAAGGATTTACTTAAGAATTAGCATGCTTTCTTTTTATTTCATTTTACCTTTTTTGAAGGACAATTTTATTTTAGTTTCTTAGAGACACACTTTCATTTTATTTTTAAGAGACTTATTTTACTTTTTTAAAGGGAAACTTTAATTATTCCATTGAAAGACAGCATTTTTATGTCTATTATTTCTTAAATGTGTTTTTAAAACAGCTTTTCTTCATAAGAATAAAACAAACTTGTTTTAACTCAAATTGGATCTTTCTTCGATCCTTAAGGTCCCACTGACTAAATGGTTCCCCGCCTTTATCCTTAGATTGTATAGATAGATAAATAGTGTTTTGCCATTGGGTTAACCTAGCCACTTTTCATAATTTTCCAAGGAGGTGCATGTGCATACAATAAATATTCTATTATTAGTAAATAATATTAAAAATTATGAAAACCTAATATTTAATAATTAAGAAATTTTAAGAAAAGAAGTATCTCCACAAAACAAAACTTTATTGGCAAAGTGCTTTTAACCTAACTAGAGGCCATCATCAGTGCCAATAAAGTTTTATTTTGTGGAGAGACTTCTTTTATTATTTATGGACTCCATTCACGTTCATTCTACTTGTATAATATTTAGAGACACACTTTCATTTCATTTTTAAGAGACAGACTTTTATTCTACTGGTTGGCAAAGCGCTTTCAACCTAATTAGAGGCCATCATCTTTGCGCTTTGCCAATAAAGTTTTGTTTTGTAGAGAAACTTCTTTTATTATTTATGGACTCCATTCACGTTCATACTACTAGTATAATATTTAATAGTACCATTGATAGGTTTCACAAATTTTCTTCAGTCCTGATTAAATTCTTATCTCTGACTGTTTTTTCTCTTCAGTTTTCTCTAGAAATAATAAGAAATAAAATAAGATTAATGTAAATAAAAAAAATAGCTATATAAAAATATATCATTTTAATAATAACAAAATAGTAAAATTCTGAATAATTATAGTGGACT
Source organism: Microvelia longipes (assembly GCA_018340805.1). Classification (NCBI taxonomy): domain Eukaryota; kingdom Metazoa; phylum Arthropoda; class Insecta; order Hemiptera; family Veliidae; genus Microvelia; species Microvelia longipes. The sequence continues at coordinate 18,345,916 of JACMZG010001908.1, forward strand.
TACTGTTAATGGTTACCAATCTTAGAAAAAAGGTTTTTTTTCTTAAGATGGAAACTTAACCCTAAATTGAGAAAATACTTAGATTATCATGATGATTCAAGAAGCTGGTGATATCTGATGAGAGCCATGTGCGGTTGATGAAGATATAACCACACAATCCTGTGGAAAAAATAAACACCCAAAATACATTATTCGGTATTTTATAGATGGGTCAAAGTATAAAAAAATAATGCGATTGATTAACATTTTATTATTCCATCTATATTGACTTAATACATTTTTGGGCCCATTATTTATTTAATTTATAAAAATTTGGTTAATTTAGTTTGTTTTTAATAGGTTCTGGCCCGTTAAGATTTTTTAATATTATAAAAAGTTATTAAATTTTTACTTAAATGATTCAGTGAAATCATTTAAGTGAAATTCATTTTTTACTTAAATTATCTCTGACAATTATTATTCTGTCTTAACTTTAACAAAGACAGAAGTTTTAGCACGTTCTATATCAATTTTACATTTTATTCTTACTCTACCACTTAAATTAATTTAAGTGTGAATTAAAGAGAAAATTACTATTAAGTAATATGTCAACAAAAAAGAGCGGTCTATCACATACGAATGAAATTAAGCTATTGCCATTGTTGTATGATTTTGTTTTGAAATGTTCAAAACACAATGTTCAGATCAAGTATATTAATAAAAAAATATTCTTGTTAAACTCTAATTATGGCTAAATTTTAATAAAGAACTTAGTGGTAGACAATAAAATAAAGTTATTTTATAATTATATTATTTTTATTCAAAACAAATAGCTTTAAATAAAGATATTGGTCCATTTCATACTAATGTTCATATGGACAGTTATTTAAAGCCAAGCCAGGGTTCTTACATAAACTCATTTTGAATGTAGAATTGAAGTTGCAAAAGAAAATTTTCAGATTAAAAAAAATTTAAAGTAATATTTTTTTTTAATTTAAGTCCTTATAATTTTTGGTTATTTAGGTAAGTTACTAACTTCAACAAAATGTCTTCTTTTTGATTGAAACATAAAATTAAACTTAATCATAAAAAAATTAAATAAGATAAGAAATTAAAATAATCAGTAGATGTAATTGTTTAGGGTTTATTTTTGTTATTTAGATATGATTTGATTGAAACCCTGTTATATTATACCTTAAAGCAGATTAAAACCGAGAAATGTAAACGTTATCCTCAGTCCACCTCTGCCCTTGGGTAACATTTCTCGATATAATCAAATATACACTAATTCTCTGTAACAATAACATATAAATGCATGAGAATAAAAGAAACAAGGTAAATTCAACAGTTTATCTATAAAAACAGAGTATATACTATAATTAGAGGGCTCAATGTTAAAGTGTAACACTCGGCTAAAATTAGTTGACAGCGTGGGAAAATAATGCCAGGGAGCCAATGAGGTTAGTCCTGGATGTTAAACCACACCCACCATTTCATATTGGACCAACCTCATTGGTTCCTAAACACTATTTTCCCACACTACCAACTGATTTTAGGCGTGTGTTATAATATAAGTCTTTATTCTACCAATAGATAGTGCTAGTAGGATAAATTATGGTAAACATTTAACCAGCTTGTATCTTTTTTCCTGTATATTGAAACATAAATAAAACTACAACAGTGACCTCTCTTAAAATAGTAAATACTCAATAATAAGGTAAAGCATGCCATAATTATGACATTTTAGAAAATTTCATGTGATATAGTACATCCAAACCAATAGATTTCCATGACCAACATTTTGACTTTCTTTTATCAATCCCTTAATTTAAATTTGCCTCAGACTGCTTCAACAAACTTGGTCAATAAACAGTAATTAAACCTTATACATTTAAAATTATATCATAGCAAATTAACTTTAATGCATTGAAGAATACAGGGTGATTCTGCTACTATAATTATATAATAAGTCATATATATTCAGGTCAATTTTAAGAGTTATCAGGTATTACTTCAAATTAAATTTTATCACACCGCGAATAGAATTTCATGTTACTTTATCATGGAATTTTATTAGTTTTTCTTCCTATTTCACAAAAAGAGTAGAAAGCATCGCGTTCAAAATGACAATAATGCATATGGCAAAATCACTGTCATAAGCATTACTAATTTTAATAAATACAACTTTTTTTTATAGTAGAAGAGTTATTCGCATTTGATGTTTATCTTTTGAACAAAATTTAGAATAAAAAAAAGGAGGGACATAGTAAAACATAAATATTATAAATGTAGAACTGAAAATCACAATTTTATGACATATTTTTCTTTATTTTCAATTTAATAGTCACACATATTAACACATATTCATTATTCTTTTATTATTTAAAACACACAACTTTACTTTTTTAAAGAAGAAAATTAAGAAGTAAATACACTAATGATAAGAGATTAGAATTAATTTGTATTCTGTTTATATTTTTAAATAAGTTAAGGTATTAAAAAGGCAGCAACTCTAGAAAAAAATAATAACCGACATTGAAAAAAAAATAGCAAATTTTGTCCACTGGAAATTTGCAAAATTAGAAAGGTATTTTCCACATTCAGCAAACATTTGTTAACAGAAATAAAATATTTTGTAAATAAAAATATTCAATTATTACATTGTATGTTTGTGTAAAGAATTTATACTAAAAAGTAGAAGTGGTAAGACCTAAAACACGGAAAGTCAGATGAAACAACAGATTAATATTTAAAATTGCTTGTGACTTTTTAAATGATTGTGAATTTCTTTTTACTCCAGTAAAAATTAAAATTAACAATTAATAATGATATCTGATTAAGCCCTCAAAAATTATCTCAGAATAATTCTTTATGTAGCATTTCTTTACATGCAGCTTAGGTATTATGATAATCTGTATAGGTTGAATGTTGCTATAACTTAATCTTCCTTTCAAGAACTTCTCTTTTCTTTTATTTAGCTTTTGATTTACGAGACTTGTAAAAAAGGATAAAAACATCAATTTTACAAGATTAAAAACTTGCTTATTTAAAATTAATAAACTGAAAATTAATAAAACTGTATATCATTAGTGATTGAAACAGAATCTTAAAATTTCTTTAAAAGTATTCTAAAAGGAGTACATTTACAATAACAGAGTAAAAATACTATTTTGATAAATAAATTTATATGAGCTTTATTTTTAATTAAAATGTCAACAATTAACATTTACACCAAATATACATTTAACTCAAAGTAAAAAATACAGCTTCTTAAAAGATTTTTGATTTTGAACAACAATATTGCAGATAAAATAGAAGACATAACGGAAAATATAAGCCTAGACACACTCCTAGTGTCAAAAAGTCTTTAGTATGATTTTTTGTCAAATTTCTTTTAGTATAATTTAAAATAATAATATTACTAGTCAGTGGGAACAGGTCCAATCTGATATTATTCAATACCAAATTTTTTTTACCAATTTTTCTTTTATTACCAAATTATTTACATAAAAACTAAATTAGTTACAAAATTACCAAAAAACCAGTTACCAAGAACAACATTTAGAAACTAAGACTTTGGTGGACATAAGGAGTTGATTATTAGTATATTTTTAGTAATCATATCGTATTTTGTGGCACTTAGGACTTAAATTATCTTTGGTGGAAGAAAATGGGTTAGATGGGATAAATTTTTCAGAAAGGTCTCACTGAGCTTTCACTAAATCAGACAAGTGATGAAAAGGTAAAACTAAGTTAGATGTCTTTTCTTTAAGTGACTCTATCCTGGCTAAACTAAATCCATAAATTCCTCCCCTCTTCCCTGTGGGTTTTGTAAACTTCCGGTGAATAACAAATATTAGCAACAGGCCCTGTATTTTTTTCTCACTCAGAATCACTTCCTTTGTTCTCAAATATAAAAATCCTCAGACTCGCTTTGCTATTCAGCAGATAGTGAACACATTTATTTCAATCCCAGTGGCCACCCAACCATGCACTGACCTCACTCGATGCTACCTAACTTTTATAAACACTAGCCGTATTGAAACAAAACTTAGTATAGGTTAAACTTATACATACAGAGATACACTTTTTCAACAAATTTCAACTCAACTAGATTATTATTACTTTTTTTAAAAACAAGATATTTTAATAAAAATTTGAATTATACAATAATATAATGAGATGAAACTTGGCACATTTCTTGGTTTCATATGCATGAAACCAAGAATGATGGGTTCTACATGCATGTCCAATTTCAATTTTGTTTTATGTATTAGCCAGCAATTTTTGCTGTCATTGTTGCAGGTTAATGATGTTATAAAAAATATTTTCTGGATAGCACAACTAGACCTAAAGATAGATTTTTGTAACAATTTTCAACTCTCTAGCGAAACACCCTGGGAGCTTCAAAGATAACAGACCACACACACACATATACCATACATACAGACAGACAACTTTGCACAAACTACTAAGATGGTCTAAAAACATCTGAAACAGATAATTCAGGTGACATCCTGGTTTCGGTTCTTTGCAAACACAATACTTTTCCTATATACCTATGGTATAAATGAGGAAAAGGTTGAACAACTTCTAAAAACATTCTAAACATAGATATTAGCAAGATTCTAATAAGTTATTCATTTGCACAGCTAAAAACTGTTTATTTTTAAAAGTACCAGTACAACAAACTTTTAAGAAGCCAGCATAATTTACTAACATTTCAAGGAACAAAAATAAACCAACTTAAAAAAAAAACTACAAAAATTAAAAAGATCATCCTCTAAAGGGAGAAGATTATAATAATGAAAATAGCAGGGTTATAATTCATAAAAATATTTTGCTTTTGATCTATTTATGGAGTTACCTCCTTAAAATGTCTATATTAAATAGAGTGCCCAGAAGTCTTCGTTCGAAGATCGGATGAAACATGGTCTCAACTATGATTTCAGATCTTTTCCTGGATGAACGAGTGAGTCAGCGCTTGATTGATTGATATTCTTTTAGCTGGATCTAACATAAGTACTTTATCTAGAAAGTCCTTCAGTTGATTGACTTTCCTCAACTGGTCTTCAGGTATTTGTTGACTTCCGATTAGTTCTGTTCCTAAATCTCGACTTATACTTATAGAACTCATAACAACAATTTTCTCCTGAAACATTACCACAGAAAAATACAGCAATACAAAAAAACTAAACAATAAAATAAAATAAAAATAATACACTAAAATAAGAAAGATATATATTTGTTTTGACTACAATAATTATTATTCGTATTAATAATTTCTAAGCAATAAAATTGTATCACCAATAGGTAAAATATTGTTTTACCTTCCTTGTTTATAGTAATGAAGATAATAAGATTATAACTAGATATAAATATTAACTAATCATAAACAAGATATGATTCAACAAAACAAACATAATTAATTTATTGCTTAATTTTTGACTCCTTTAAACTTTAAAATATCAAAATCAGGACTTCTTTACCCATTTTTCCAAATATTAACATTTTTTATTGGCATACAGAAGATATGTTATATTATATATATATATAATATATATTATATATATATATATATATATATATATATATAATTTAAGTTTTGAAGATTCGCCTCCTAAAGCATAGATAAAAAATAAACTACAGAATAGTCTTTGATAGCAGTCGTTATCGCTATCAAACAGCTGAGTAATAGCTACAAATTTAACAAAAAGATAAAATATAAAAGAAACATACCCTCTCCGTCACTTTATCAATTTCATGAGATAAGAAGTTACAGTTGTTATCAAAATGTTGATCCTTAAATGCACCTTTTCTTATCAATTTATTTGGCATCTTACCTTTCAAATCCATGAAATATTTTAACATCTGTAAACATTTATAGACAATATATATGACGAAACAAATTTAAAATAACCATTTGCACCAGTATCGAATCAGATAAGAAGAATAAACTTGAAAAAATATTCTAATAAAGCATAAAATAAATTAAACAATGTAAGAAGTAAACAGATTAGAACTAATTTAATACTGAGCTGGTGATACAAGATTTATTTTTCTACATTATTTCTATAACTCTAGCTTCATTTATTTGGAATAAAAATTGAGAACTCTCCTTGTTAAAATACATCTGAGATCACACAATATAACCTGAGGTATAAAGTAAATATCAAAGTAATTCAGTAGAAGTGGCAAAAATGTAATTTATTAGTCTATGAACTTACCAGATACAAGGCTAGATAAACCATAAAGAGGGAGATTGTTACCAATAGATATAGGGAAGCAAAAACTTCAAGATTAAGGTTGGCCTAGTAAGATAAATAAAATCTGTCAAGTTAGGTTACTACTAGTCTATTAAATAATAAAGAGAAAAGAAGGAGTAAACCAGAGATATTTCAATCTAGAGGAAATATTTCTCTCCATTAAAACATTTTAACTATAATAAATGTTTAATTGCTTCAGATTTTTATATAAGAATTATGACAGCATAAATAGTACATACAAATTTTGATGACTAGTTAAAAATATATTAATTATAAATAGTTTCATTTATAATTTAGTCTAAAGTTAACCTTCGGCTTGTCTTTTCATTTATCTAAGAATCCACCGGCTGGTTGAACTAAGGTGGGTCTGTAGTTGGTCAATAGGAAGGAGGAAAGAAGTTAAGCCCGGCTAAAAGGCGAGGGTTGTAGTGTAGTAGTTGAGAATGTTTTATCATTGTTTCCATCACAGATACACCGCAATGGAGAGGTGAGTAAGATTAGTGGAGTCAATACACTCCTACTAACTTTGTAGGGTTGGAGTTAGGGAAGAGCCTGGTTTAAATTAAGTCCAAGAGGTAACAACTTTAAAATTAATAATTAAATTTATAAACAGAGAAGAAATCCACCGCATGACGTAATTCAACCCATCGGTGAGCTAGAGTTGAATTAAAAGACAAGGCACTACAAAATTGCTTAAAAACATAATGTAAACATTAATTACAACACCAAAGCCAATCCACTAGTTTCTTCCAAATCCTTTTAAATTAAAAAACAAACTTATAAATTTTTCAAAATAATACCTGGTTATTAGATTTGCCGGAGAACATTATTCTACCAGTGTAGAGTTCATACAGTGTACAGCCTGCGGACCACATATCAACTCCATAGTCATAGGGCAGCCCAAGAACTGAAAATTATTAATTAATTTTAATGGTAATTATATTTTGTCCTATATATCATTGCATGACTTACCCATCTATACAGGCACAATATATAACTTTAACATATTTTTAATTAAGATAATACATAATGTAATATTTTGTTAATGCTTTTTTTTGGTAAAAAAAATGTTTTATTTTTCAATATTTTTGAGGTGACGTAAAAACTGAGTACAGCAAGTTTATGTACAAAAAGCCACACAATAAAATAAATATTTTAAATGATTTCTTATTTTAAAGTTTTTGAAATATACACAAATAATTCATCTACTGCCTTCAACTTTATTGAAAGTGAATTATCCATATCTTGAATGAAACTAAGGTATTCTAGAGTAAAAAAAATATCAAACATAGTTATAAGGTTATGATTACTTAAAAACTAACAAAAGTTGGTAAAAAGTTCATTAACAACATAAAACCAGTACAGAAGGAGAATAACCAATGTTAATCAACATGATGTTGGGCTAGTGACCAATGGCTGCCAACCTAGCAAATCTAACTTTTATATTTTTACAAATAATTTTTATTAAAACTTATTACTATGTTACTCTGTGATTAATATAATATAATAAACCAATGTTAAGGAAACAACTACATAATACGTAATTGTCTAACAAAGTGTTAAAATATATTGTATTTTAACACTTTTTGTTCAAGATTTACTTAATTTTTGTAACAATTAATGAATCTTTGTTTAAGTTTTTTACATACATATTTTATTTGAAAGGTTATATTTGTTAAATTTAACTTATAAACATCATAAATTTATTAAATATGTTGTTGAAATAATTTTATCATATATTCATAATTACTATTTATAACAGTTATAATTGTTATTAGTATGCTAGGTAGGTTACAACTTAAGTAATATATAAACCAAGTAGGGAAACAAATGCGATTTCTGTCAGACCTGGCATGTAGTTCACATTTTGTACACCAGGGAGTTGGCAAAAATTTTCTTATGGACGCAGCCATATTCTTTTTTCTTTTACCCTTGTAAATGTAATAAAACAAGGGAACTTCAAAAACTTAATAACATGTGATTTACCTTTACTACAGTTTCTCTTTTTCTTTAACTAATTTATTTTAACAATTATTCCACAGAATTAAACTGTATGTACATACTAAAGTACAAAAACATGATAAAAAGTAAAACTCACTTAATTTTATCAGGGTTGTCAATAAAATTAAGTAAAAAAACGTAAATCTTAAGAAGCTCATACAAAATTATTCCAATTTTAGCTATTTTTCAGCCAGCAATCAGCTGATCATGCATGTCTGAATTTTTTACACATGTTAGTATAGGAGTTTCCCTACTTGGTTTATATATTACTTTAGTTAGAACCAAGGTTGCAACAGGTTGCCCGAACTAACCTCTCTGTTATCAGTAATGCTCCTTATATACATGGTATTATTTCAAATTAATGATAATCTTATTTTTACAAAAATTACTTGAAATTATATAAAAATAATTTCTTAAATTATTAAAACTTATAGGCATTGAAATAAGTTGAACTTTATTAATAACATAGGAATAAGTCTTTAAGTAGTACTTTTGAATACTGTCCTTAGTGCCTTTTTAATTAAGTACATTAAGGCCTGTTGGCTTTTAAAAAGGCTATACATTTTAAAGAACTCACACAAACTATGTTCAAATAATAGTTACTTTTGCACCAGAAGGGCAAAGAATGTTATTATTTCACTTCAATGTGTTTATAACTATTAACTAGCAGAGGGAATTTTTTTATTGCTCCAAAAACTACTTTAGGTCTAAAACGAATTTCGAGCCAACAAATACACCCTCCTATCAAGATTTGGGGGCTTCAACCCTTTATAGGAAACACTTTTTCTCCCTTGGGAGTGAAAAGTGCTTCTTTACTCCCTTATAACTATTTAAAAAAACTTTATATTATATACCATCTAGAGATAAACTAAATAATTAGTCATTTTGGATCCTTTACACTATTGTGCTCTAAAAATTCTGGCGCGGTGGTCCGCATGTCGGGCGAATTTCCTTTGGATGCGTGTTTCCGTGTTTTTTACATTATATATAGTTTTACAACTACTAAATAAATAAATCCGCTGCGTGGTCCGCTGTCGGGCGAATTTCATTTAGAATGCGTGTTTCCGTGCTAAACAACCCATTTCTTGCTTATGCAAGAACCATGCCCATTGCGTGGTTCCGGTTCATGCTTTAGAACCTAAGCAGTTACTCAATTGTCAAGCACTGCTCGTAACTCATTTTGTCTGTATTTTCCAAAGGAAATGCGCATAATCATCCAGTTGTTGTATAAAACTATGCCTCTAAAATTAGAAGTACGCACTATTATTTGCACTAGTTTAAAGCTTAGTTACTATCTTTAAGCTTAGTCAGTTGTCTTTAAAGGTTTTAGCGCATTTCCTTTGGAAAATACAGAACAAAATGAGTTACGAGCAGTGCTTGACATTGAGTAAACTGCTTAGGTTCAAGCATGAACCGAACCACGCAATGGGCATGGTTCTTGCATAAGCAAGAAATGGGTTGTTAGCACGGAAACACGCATTCTAAATGAAATTCGCCCGACACGACAGGACCACCGCAGCGGATTTATTTATTTAGTAGTTGTAAACTTATATAATGTAAAAAGCACGGGAAACACGCATCCAAAGGAATTCGCCCGACATGCGGACCACCGCGCCAGAATTATTTCTAGTTGTAAACTTATATTAAGTAAAAAAAAAAAAAACGATAAAAAATTATCGTCCCTTCCAGGATTTGAACCCAGTACCTGAGTTTGAGTAGTTGCATTGACTCCGGACCACTGGCATTCAACTCAGAGGCCTAAAAAACATTGAAAACGACAACCTACTCGAAATTTAATTTTTAACGACCGTAATTTTGGTTTTCTATAATTTTGTTGTGGTTTTTTCGACTTTTTGGTCACTTAGAGTGGTCGTATCGACTTCGGACCGGTTTCATTCGATTCAGCGCCCAAAAATACATCGAAAACGACACTACTCGAAATATATTTTTATCGGCCTAAATTTTGGTTTTTTGGTCATTTACAATGGTTTTTTGGACTTTTGGTCACTTAGAGTGTTTGTATCGACTTCGGACCGGTTTCATTCGATTCAGCGTCCAAAAATACATCGAAAACGACACCCTACTCGAAATTTTATTTTTTATCGACCTAAATTTTGGTTTTTGGTAAATTTACAATGGTTTTTTGGACTTTTTGGTCACTTAGAGTGGTCGTATTGACTTCGACCGGTTTTCATTCGATTCAGCGTCTTAAAAAACATAAATATTGACTTTTTCGCGGCGAAAAAATATTAATCTTGAATTTTGCCGATTTTTTGAAAATTTTGCTGACTCAGCAAACCGGTTAATGACGTCACAAAAACCTGGTTTTCAATAGGGTTCGTGTCCTCCGAAGGTTGATTTTTGTACCAAGTTTGGTTAAAAAATATTAATCCGTTCGAAAGATAGAGTGTTTACAAGAAAGTGCTGAAATACATATATATATATATATAATACATACATATATATATATATATATATATATATATATATATATAATATATAATATATATATATATATATATATATATATATATAATATATAAAGTCTCGCGAAACGTATTTTTTCGTCATTAGGGACCTCTGAAACGGATTTGTGTCGTGGTCCGAGGTTCGAATTCCGCCATGACGCCTATCCCATTAGCCGAATTTCCAAAGGAAATTCGCTAAAATGGATCAATCAAGTAAAGAAAGAAAAGATCTGGATAATTTAAATACTTACTGATTTCAGGGGCCCGGTAGAATCTTGACACTAAATAGGGAGTGATATCATTATCATTGACATGAGATGCTGATCCGAAATCACACAGCTTTAAAACTAGTTTGTTTTCTTTTACCTGTGAAAAATAATATTTAAAAATCATAAACAGCAAAAAAAGTTGTTCATTTTGATGCAATAATTCTGCTTAACAAAAACTGTAGATATACCAGGTGAGTTGCAATGCAACTTAGTATACTTGTTAATTATATTAAGGGAAAGACTTGTGCTAAATTTCAACTCTATCAGATTATTTTTCAATTTCTAAAATTTTAAAAAAAGTTAACTATTTAATAAAAATTGAACAAATGCTGATAAAGCCACAACATTTGTGTGTTTTAAGAATTGTGCTGAGTAAAAAAAAATATTTTCTTGAAAGCAAAACTGAACTAAAAAATTGATTTTTATACCAAGTTGCAACTCTACTATATAAACACAACACACTTAGGAGCTACAGGGAGTCACCCATGGTGTAGTGGTTAAGGTATGTGGTCAATCCACAGAATGAATGGACTTTTAACTTCCGAGTTTATTTAGTCGTGGGTTCAATCCCAGCACGGGCCTCTGGGATTTTTATGAGAGGGATAAAAATTCTGCATACCACGTCCTTCAGAAGGGATGTAAAGCCGGTGGTCTCGAGCCTGTGCGTTGTCTGGTACTCGTTAAAGATCCCTTATCTTAAATGAAACTGTATATAGGCAACATTTAGGACCCTCATTGTAGATTCATTATAATACTATAGTGTGTCTGCCTTGTAGTTTAAAGTGTATGGAGGTTTGGTTTAACAGCGAGGGCACGTGTTGTTCCTAGTTTCACTAGACTATATGAGTCAGTGAAAAAATGTATGATTGCTTGAAAAAGCATGAGAGGAATCATAGAAATGTACGGCTCTTCTATCTAGACTAGATGAAATATACCTACACTTGAAATTAAAAGGAGTAGAACACTATCTTAGGGAGCTGGCAAAAAGGACCCAACAACGTGGCCTAATTGCCTGGTAGTTACTACCACTCCCCCCCCATATTACTACAACTAGGAGCTACAAAGATAACAGACACACAAACATACAGACAACTTTGTACATTTAGGAGGTCTTAAAAACATCTAAAATAAAAAAATCAATTGAAACCCTAGTTTTGGATTCTTAGAGTAAACACAATACTTTCCTATATACTTACGGTATAAACGAGAAAAGTTAAAAAGCTAAATTATTTAGCTACTCATTATTTTACTTTTCTAAGAGCTTTATTATGTAAGTACGGAAACTGGTGTTATTTTAACTAAGGTAATTATAATTAATTTTATTATTCAATACAGTGAACAAATAACTTAGCTATTACGTGCTATATATTTGCTATGATATATTATATATTACAGTAATTCTCTTTTTGTTTAAGTTGAATTTCTTAGGAGGTCATCTTGCTGATGACTATGCGATAAATCACTTCATTTTCAATGTATAAATAACAACCAAATTTACCAAAATATTATCTGGTTTGATATCAGCATGAAGTATGGAAGATTTTTTAAGAAGTTTCAAAGCTAAAAGTAACTGTTGACTATATGACCTGACAGCTTTTATATGAAGTCCAACGTCCTTTCCATATTTTTTTAATACCTAAAAAAAATTAAAGTATGGGTACAAAATCAAAATTGTATATTACGATATTAAAATTAGGTAGTACACTCGCTAAACATAATAGAATTGACAAGATAATAGTCTTACCAGGAGAACTTCAGTGAGATAGCATCAAATAAGGTTTTAAAGATGATGGATGTGAAGTAATAAAAAAATATGTGTTTTCTTTACAATTAACATGCGTTTTCATTGCAATTAAATCTGAATTGTTAAAGTTGTCAAAAAATAGTGTTAAAATTTACCATAAAAGGTAAACACATGAGACACACTTTGTATCATCAGATTTTGAATTTTGCTGCACTTTGCTATAAGGAGACCCACTCAGACAGGCAAAATGAGAGGACATAACCTACCTCTGAAAGCTAATAATTTGTTGATTCTATAACAATATCGGTACATAATAACCATAATTACGAGTAATGTCAAAGTTAGTATAGTGTGTTGGTTCAGGTAATAAATAATAAAAATTAAGTGAAAACAATTTACAAGTTCTAATTTGATCAAAAACCATCTCTTCAAGGTGTCAAATCAGCGTTTAGATCCAGAATAAAGAATAATAAAGTGAACAGTAATAAATAATAAATATAAAACAATCATAATCTCGATAAAACAATATACCTGTTACAAATTTGATTTTGTTTTATTTGGTATGATTGGTCGTCCCTCACAAAATTTCTGTAGACTAACTTTTACTCAAACATTCATTCCATTGTTTAAACAAAAAGTTATAACTTACCTCCCTGAGATTCATGCTAAGCGGTTCAAAGACCAAACACAAATGTTGCTTATGAAAGAAATGTCTAAACAGACGAAGAACATGAAACTTATCATCAGGATCGGTATCATTTAGTTTTTTAAGAACTTCTAACTCTCTTAAGCCAGTCTTATGCCTGGAAATAATAAATAGTGAAATATTTATTTTTTGAAATAGTGTATATTGAAATCGCACAATGGTTTCCATCCCAGAAAGTCTCAAACATTTTTATTATGAAATCAATGGTTTCCATACCAGAAAGTCTCAAACATTTTATTATGAAATAGCACAATGGTTTCCATCAAACATCGCACAATGGTTTCCATCCCTCATTTTTATTATGAAATCAACAATGGTTTCCATACCAGAAACTCAAACATTTTTATTATGAATCGCATGGTTTCCCCAGAAAGTCTCAAACATTTTTATTATGAAATCCAAGGTTCCATCCAGAAAGTCTCAAACATTTATTATGAAATCGCACAATGGTTTCCATACCAGAAAGTCAAACATTTTTATATGAAATCACACAATGGTTTCCATCCAGAAAGTCTCAAACATTTTTATTATGAAATCACACAATGGTTTCCATCCCAGAGGTCTCAACATTTTTTATTTGAAATCGCACAATGGTTTCATCCCAGAAAGTCTCGCACAATGGTTTCCATCCCAGAAAGTCTCAAACATTTTATTATAAATCACACAATGGTTTCCATACCAGAAAGTCTCAAACATTTTTATTATGAAATCGCACAATGGTTTCCATCCCAGAGTCTCAAACATTTTTATTATGAATCACACAATGGTTTCCATACCAGAAAGTCTCAAACATTTTTTATTATGAAATCGCCACAATGGTTTCCATCCCCGGAAGTCTCAAACATTTTTATTAAAATCAGGTTTCCATCCCAGACCAAATATTTTTTATTATGAATCGCAATGGTTTTCCATCCAGAAAGTTCAAACAATTTTATTATGAAAATCACACAATGGTTTCATTCCAGAAAGTATCAAACATTTTTATTATGAAATCCAATGTTTTCCATCCCAGAAAGTATCAAACATTTTTATTTGAAAATCACACAATGGTTTCCATACAGAAAGTCTCAAACATTTTTATTAGAAATCGACAATGGTTTCCATCCCAGAAGTATCAAACATTTTTATTATGAAATCACACAATGGTTTCCATACCAGAAAGTCTCAAACAATTTTATTATGAAATCGCACAATGGTTTCCATCCCCGGAAGTCTCAAACATTTTTATTATGAAATCACACACAATGGTTTCATCCCAGAAAGTCTCAAAACATTTTATTATGAAATCAACACAATGGTTTCCATCCAGAAAGTATCAAACATTTTTATTATGAAATCACACAATGGTCCATACCAGAAAGTACAAACATTTTATTATGAAATCACACAATGGTTTCCATCTCAAACAGAAAGTGTTTCCATCAGAAAGTATCAAACATTTTTATTATGAAATCACACAATGGTTTCCATACCAGAAAGTCTCAAACATTTTTATTATGAAATCGCACAATGGTTTCCATCCCCGGAAGTCTCAAACATTTTTATTATGAAATCACACAATGGTTTCCATCCCAGAAAGTCTCAACATTTTTATTATGAAATCACACAATGGTTTCCATCCCAGAAAGTATCAAACATTTTTATTATGAAATCACACAATGGTTTCCATACCAGAAAGTATCAAACATTTTTATTATGAAATCACAATTCTTCTGTTTCTATCCCGGAAGTCTCAACATTTTTATTATGAAATCACACAATGGTTTCCATCCCAGAGGCTCAAATATTTTTATTATGAAACACACAATGGTTTCCATACCAGAAAGTCTCAAACATTTTTATTATGAAATCGCACAATGGTTTCCATCCCAGAAAGTCTCAAACATTTTTATTATGAAATCACACAATGGTTTCCATACCAGAAAGTCTCAAACATTTTATTATGAAATCGCACAATGGTTTCCATCCCCGGAAGTCTCAAACATTTTTATTATGAAATCGTACAATGGTTTCCATACCAGAAAGTCTCAAACATTTTTATTATGAAATAGCACAATGGTTTCCATCCAGAAAGTCTCAAACATTTTATTATGAAATCACACAATGGTTTCCATACCAGAAAGTCTCAAACATTTTATTATGAAATCGCACAATGGTTTCCATCCCCGGAAGTCTCAAACATTTATTATGAAATCACACATGGTTTCCATCCCAGAGTCAAATATTTTTATTATGAAATCACACAATGGTTTCATACCAGAAAGTTCAAACATTTTATTATGAAATCGTACAATGTTTCCATACCAGAAAGTCTCAAACATTTTATTATGAAATCACACAATGGTTTCTATCCCAGAAAGTATCAAACATTTTTATTATGAAATCGCACAATGGTTTCCATACCAGAAAGTATTAAACATTTTTATTATGAAATCGCACAATGGTTTCCATCCCAGAAAGTCTCAAACATTTTTATTAAAGAGTACTACTTTTTACCTAACCACACTTCCTTCTGATATGCCAAATACAATGCCAGGTACTTATCTAAGATGCTTAACCCTGCAAAATGTAGGCATGGTGTAGGACTGTCAGTGTGGCATTGCTTTAGTACCTCTCAGAGAAGCTAGCTTGGCAGTTATATGACGTTGAGCAGTTGTTCCACACAATTTTGAAAAACACTTTTTATTTCTACACAACTAATTCTATTCCAAAAATGTAGATGCCAAGTCATGGTTTGCTTATTCACAACCAAAAAATTCATGCTCGTTATCTCACCCTGGATCTTACTCATTAAAAGCTGGCAATTAGAGGCTGTATTGAATGGGTTATCAATGATGTGTTTTTCACTGAGAGAATCTAAAGCTTCATCGACATGTACCATTTTTTAAACGTTTATTACTATGTCAAGGCAGATGTAGGAAATGAAAAATTAAGTTCAAAGAAACTAGCGCTTACACACTTAACTTCCATTAAGTAGTCTTTTGACACTTGGTTTGTTTTTGTTTACACAATATTATCTCGCCCTGGTTAGATTTTACATTCAATTAAACATTGGGGAAGTGGTTTTAGATGGTTTTTTTTGTGATCTTACCCAAGAATGATAAACAGCTACCAGAGGAGGAATAAAAAAATTGTAAACGGGGTACCTCAGAACTTTTCCTCATCAAATCGGATTCGCTACGCTCATCCCACTTACTTTGGACTCACTTCGCTCGTCCTCAGAATATACAATTCGCCAAATTATATTGCAGCATTCCTCGGACTCCCTTTGCTTGTTTTCAGATAGTAAATGTATCTTTTTCATTCTCAGCTGTCACCCATACAACACTGACCACACTCAATGCTGCTTACATTTTAAGATCCCACAATAATCATGGCTATATTTGTCTTACTTTTTACATAAAGGTAAATATTTGTAACAAATTTCAACTCAATTGGATTGTTTTCTGATTTTTTAAAAATCGTACACAAGTGATATGACAAAAATTGAACTAATGCTGATAATGAGATGAAACTTGGCACATGGGTGCTGAATCTTAATCTGATCAATTAACTTTTTTGTGTTTTATGGTTTTTCAAAATTTTCACTAAGTCTTTATTGAGAGTTAATGAAATCATAAAAAAAATATTTTCTGATTAGCGCAACTACAAGGGTAGATTGATTTTTCATCAAAGTATCAACTTTCAAGCATAAATACACTAGGTGCTACAATGATAACAGACACACATGCTACTCACAGACAGACAGCTTTGTGAAAATCACTCAGTAGGTCTTTAAAACACCTGAAACGGATAAATCTGGAGACATCCCAGTTTCAGATTGTTTTGCAAACACAGTACTTTTCCTACATACCTACGGTACAAATGAGGAAAGTAAAAAAAAAACATTTTGATTTCTTTATTGGACATTCGATAAGACAGAACAGCAATTCAAGATTTACTTTATCAATAACATTTTGCTTTCTTTTGTATTATTATTGACTCTTATGACCAACTTGATCCTTTTACTATTTTATGGATGTACATAAAATGCAATATATTTGCAAATTCTCACTTGTATAGTCGATATCGTAGAATGTTTATAACTTGAAATTGTTAAGTTTGTATCATGAGATTTGTTTTGTATTATACATAAACTTGTATAAGTATAAATTAGTGATAATTATCTCTTTTACAATTTTTAGATATTTTTGAACACAAGAATATGCCTCGTAATACAAATGAAGGGGAAATATAATTGATAAAGTAAATCTTGAATTTTTATTCCATCCGATCAAGTTTCCTATAAAGATCAAATTTAGACAATGCTGGCTAATACAAATAATAAATAAACCAATTGATTATTAACTCAGAACTGTAAATCTCAACATTAAAACAAATAGAGTATTTGCACAAAATTTTTTATTGCATTATCTTTAAGTACGTCATACAAAAGAATACACTGTAAAATATTAGAATGAAAAAACTTATACTTTTAATGATACAGCAAAAAAACGAAAAATATATTTAAACATGTACTTTTGACGGGAAAAAACGATATTTCTAACTAAAACTCCCATCTGTACCTTAAACAACCCAACCTTTAGAATGTTCTGTTTTCACGCTACTCTCTTACCCATTCCCCCACTCCTCTTCTTTAAATGCTTATTTTGACTGTTAGAATTAAATTAAATATTTTTTTACAGCTTGAACACATAAAATGATAATCATTTTATGAGCAAAAAAAAATGTTTTTGGAAAAATGCAAATACTCTATTGGATAAGTATCAGTGTATTAATAACATTTTAGAGTTTATGATTCACACAAGGAAATGTAGATAAACACAATAAAATTAAAATAATAAAACAGTCAATAACTAAAGCATACTTACATAATTTCATTATTCCTAATAATCTTAACAGCTACATCTAAATTATTTCTGACACTATCTCTAGCTCTAACTACATTGGAGAAAACTCCTTGACCAGTATATCCATACACAACATAGCGTGAATCCAAAATTTCACCTATCCTAACTCTATAGTATCCTTCAGCATCGTCCCAGTTATCATTGAGTGTTGGGTTTTCGTGTCCTTTCTCAAACACACCTGGACTCTGTAAAAGTAATCATTTTTACATGTATCATTGTATCATTTTGTAAAGTATATGCCTTCAACAGAAGAAGCCCACCAACCAGTAAATTTTGGCTGACCGTAAAGGATATATAGATAAAGAAAAATGGTCCAGAGATTTAATATTTTAGATAAGAAAAGGTTATTTCTGTATACAGAAGCGCAAGTATGTAATTTGGTAAAACTCTGCCAACTAAGAGAGCACCCCCCCCCTGACATCTTTTTTTTCAGCATATTACTCCTGGTTGTTTGCAGATTTATCCAAATATTTGCTATACATAATAAAGGTTCACCATTAGTTTTACAGCTTACTTATCAACGTGAATACTGTTGTTTATATATATTATATATATATATATATATATATTACTGTATTATTTAATACGATCTAATCTAACATTTTCGTTGTTACTATAAACCAATATTACTAATCTTCCTACTTAACTTTTAAGTAAAATTAATCTAAAAACGTATACTTTGTTGATTGGTAACCTTTGGTTGCTAACTAAACTTATTAAAATAGGAATAATAGTCATAATTGATTATTTATTGATAAAGTATATTTTTATATGATAAATATATTTTATTTCACC
This sequence comes from Microvelia longipes, assembly GCA_018340805.1. NCBI lineage: Eukaryota > Metazoa > Arthropoda > Insecta > Hemiptera > Veliidae > Microvelia > Microvelia longipes. Next base: position 18,365,054 of record JACMZG010001908.1, read on the forward strand.
ATTTATTTTCTTAATATATTTTAAATAAGTTAAATTTAATTTTAGTTTTAAAATATTTATTAGTTTTTAAAAAAAGCAATATGTTTTACTTGAGGAGGGGGGATAATTTCAACCCAGGGGGCATTCAGATCTTTGTTTACTTCATTGTTAAATAACTATAAATAAAAAGTAGACTTACAGAATATTTACTATCAGCATGGTTATCTTCCTCAGCAAACATATCCCACATTTTCTTTTTATCAACACTGCTATCATTGTTTGTTTTATCTTTATCTTCTTCAATCTCTTCAACAGGTTCAAATCTGCTTTTCCTTTTTCTTTCCTTTTCTTCAGGTTTCTTTTCGGGAGTTTTTTCTTTCTCTTTAGCAACCTCTATTGATTTGCCTGTACTTGAAAATCCAGTATTAGAATCTTCACTTATTCCACCCAGTTTCTAAAAAACAACATTTATAAGCCTTAATTATACAAAAAAATATTGTTAATTATTCTTATATGTCATGAGAAATATTTGTTTTATTAACAGAAGATTATACTCTTAAAACAGTGTTGCTATTTAGTGGAACTAAGGCTGAATTACAAAAAGAATGTGGTCTTATGCACTCCTCGAGGCAAATAGATGGCAAAAAAGTTTTTTTACACTCAGTACAAAAAACTCTCCTTTTAACAATGATTTTTTTTTATTTTTAATACAACAGAGAATAAAGTGAACCTAAACTCCCTACCTCAGAAAAAATGTATTTATCTTCTTATCTTTATTGCTTTAAAAATGTATCTATATTTAAGATAAAAATAACAAAATTCAATTTAACGAATTAGTTTCTAAGAGATCAACAAACATAGAACTGACTCACACACTTATTGCAAATAATTTAGCATTTAGAACCTAAATATACCTTGGGTTATTTATTCAATTAAATAATACAGTAAAAAAACATAAAAGCAATCCTCTATTTCAGAGGCTTTCAAAACCCTTCACTTTTATAATAAACTAATAAGAAGTCGCTTCACAAAAACTGCTTTAATCAGAAAACAACAGCCGACTTTCGACCACTTCTGGCCACCCTCAGTCTAGACAAACAGTAAAAACACAATTTAAAAATTAGAAAATAATAAATAACTAAAAAATAAAATTGTAAAAAGGCAGAATAAAATAAATAACTAAAATAAAGAAATAATTAAAATAAAATAACAAATAAAATAAATAAAGAATAAATGCAAGGTTAAAAAATGAGGAAATAAAATAAATAAAAACCTATAACCTAAAACAATTATAATATCAAAAGCTAAAACGTTGAGTAGAGCGTAAATCCAAAGAAACCAACCATTGAGTGCCTAAACCTAATTGAGTGTTGAGTCATATATAGTCCTTCATAGGCCTAGGACGCACTGATTTCAATGCAATATTTTTGCAGCTAGGCCATCTTTCCCTCTTTTCGAGACAATGTCACAGCGCTATGACTACTTCCTTCCACACGTTCATTGAGGGAAGTACCCGCATCTACAACCTTTAAAATTTCATATGCCTCTAATGCTTCTAGCTTTCTGCTTTTTTTAGTTATTTATTGTTTTCTAGTTCTTAAATTGTGTTGTTTACTGTTTCTCTAGACTGAGAATGGCCAGAAGAGGTCGAAAGTAGGCTCTTGTTTTCTAATTAAAGCAGTTTTTGTGAAGAGACATGTCATTAGTTTATGTATAAACTACTTCACATTGCAGCAATCTATAATTATGCCTTCACATTTAGGTCTTTTAAAATACCCCCCCCCCCTCTCCATCACCTATTTCACAAAAACTCATTGTATACGCACTGTTGATAGACCCAGATGAAAAAGCTATTCTCCTTTATAAATTATCTATCCACAAATAAAAATAACATTCCACTAAAAATGAGAAAGTCTGAAAATAACCTTTCACATGATTGGTTTAAAATTAACAGAACTAATTGTTAATTTAATGAACATGTAAAATAATGAACTAAAACCTCAAATGTAAAATAAATAAAAAAGAAAGGGATGATATACTTTTAATAGTTCTTCTCTTTGTTTTCTTCTAGCCTCAATAATTTTTTCTTCATCTTCTTCCTCTTCTACTATGTTTATATCTAATCTGAAAATAAGAAACAACACATTTTTATTTTATCTTTAGATTCCGTTGAAATTTGAATGGTTTTCAGAGCAAAACACAATACTTTCTCATATAACTATGGTATAAATAAAGAAAATTAAATGGAAGAAAGAAAACAGTGGGTCTTTAAGTATGTAAATACAATCAAAATGAAGAATCATAAAATAAATGTTTAATATTTTCCTAAAAGGTGTTTAGATGATAATAAATACAAAGCTATTTATTCAGGGGTCACCCCACGATGCATCTTTAAATCCAATGCTAAATTACTAGGGCAAAATAATATTATCCTTATAAATAGTATTATAAAACAAATATTATAAGCTATATTTTCAAAAACATAAATAATGTATTTAAGTTAAATACAGATCAAATACACGCATCAATAAAATATTTTTAAAACCTTTCAGGAAGGTTAAAATCATAAGGTCATTGAGGGGACACCAAATAAACAAGATTTGAGATCAAAAGTCATATGACTTACTCTTCGTCAGATGAAGATGACTTTTCTTCCTTTAGTCCTTCTGATAAGCTGTCTTTGTATTTATCTTTATCAGTTCTTGAACGATTAGACCTACGAAAACCAAAATTATACATTAATATTTATAATTAATATTATAAATATATACATTTTTCCTTCTTAATTCTTTAATATTTTTAGGACAAAAGAGTGAAGATTGAGCTTGATGTTCTTATATGATGTTAAAAGGCATATCACTAAACATGCCAAGAGCACAGTTCTGTTTCTTGATATCAGAAGGGTAATAAAATCCCTTATATTTTAAAAACAAATAACATAGAAGAGAGGATTTCGTTATTCAGGGAGAGGGGACTTCCCATTTGTTTTTAAAATGCATTTGGAATAGAATAGAACTTTATTTTAGCTTTAAACGCATAAAAAATGTAAATTTGCACATGTCAATACAGTATAAAAATAAATTAAATAATAACATAAAAGATAACATTTTTTTACAAAAAACAACAAAGAAATACACAAAAGAAAAGAAATCAGTATACATTAGAAAAAACACAGCTTTTTTTTATTGAAATTTTGCATAATTTGAAGTAATCTTCCAGCTTCTATACAGTTTCATACATCAAAAATTTTTAACACTTTTTTAAAAACCTATTATAATTTTCATCCATTATTTTATTATTTGGTGAAGCATTGTATAGTTTGATGCCATCATGGACTTTCTTTAAAGGTATTTGAATTATGCTTGGAAATTAATAATTGTTTTTCATTTCTGGTTTTATATTTAATAGCTAAAGTTTTATAAGAATCCAAGCCTCTTTTAACTTCTTAAAGGTTTTCTAAATTATAAAGCATTGACTGTAAGTATATTAAATTGAAAAAAGAAATATTTGCAAGATTCTCTTTTTTTTATTAAACAGAACTCTCAAAAATCTTTTTTGAATTTTAAAACTAGACTGTATTGCTGCTGATTGTATTCTAAAATTAATGTATTAAATTAATTAATTGTACTTTGCTTTATTCAATAGTTTTTTTACAAAAGCATAAGAAATGTTTACAGATTGTAAAAAAAATAAACTATTACTAAAGAAATCAATATTATTAACAAAACTGATAGAGTTAACAGGAAGAGTTAAAAGCTTGGGCCGAAAATAGCTTAACGTATGATCGGTTGAATTAAAGATAACATGTTTTACCTATGACCATCTCTGCTGTGAGATCTCCTATGTCTTCTATCTCTATCTGAATCTCTTCTATATCCTCGATCTCGACCTATTCAATAAAAAAATAATAGTAACAGTATTAGAACTCTAAGCTTCTATTAAATTAAATATTAAATAAAATTAAATTAAATACAAATATTAAATATATTAAATTAATATTATTTTTATTTAATTTAAATAAAATAATTTAATTTATAAATAAAAAAATTATAATTAAATAATAATTAATTTATTAAAATAATTGTATTTAATTTTAATATTAATTAAATAATATTTTTTTATTATTAAATCTCTAGGTGTTGTTACCACTTACTTAGGGCTCTCACTTTTAATTGCATTATTGTAAATTTAATGTATACAAATTTTAAAGTGGAAATAAATATTATTATAATAGTCAACCTGTAAATGTTTCATTGTAAATATGATCTGTGATATCTTTTTTGTTGATATATTTTGATTTTTATCTACTGTTAGTTCTCTTAGTTATTTGTTGTTTTGGTTTTTATGTTTTAGATATTCTGAAGATGACCACAAATGTAAGTTCTCTTAGTTATTTGTTTTTTTTTGTATTTTAGATATTCTGAAGATGCACAATGATGGTCGAAATACAGGGTGACTTACTCTTAATGAGACAAAATAAAAATCTTGATTCTATGGACCAGGATGAACAAAAAATGTCATGTAAGCATAGGGTCGATTCTGAATAGTTCTCTAGAAAAATCGATATATCGAATTACTCGATACTTTACTATCTAATTCTCTAAAACGATCTACAACTTGAAAACTACTAAAGCTAAAGAGATACGGTTTTCACTATTCTCAAGGGCACTAAATTCCCTTTATGTCGCCCTTTATTTACTTTATGTCGCAATCATCACAATTAAACTTTAATTTATTTGCATTTAAAATGAAATTTTTTATTAGTACTAAAAATGTAAAAAATTTTAAATGCCAAAATCTTCGATATTTGTTCACTCAAAGTTGAAACCTAAAAATCTTAAAAACAGCCTCATTCCATACCCTTTAAAATGATTTAACATAATCTATGGCTTGTTTTTAACTTTAACCGAGATATTCTTAAAAAACTTGATGTAAGTCGCTTAGATTCTAAATTATTCACTATGTAAACAAAGACATTTACATTTAAATTATTTCAATTTTATTAACAAAATAAACTTTATTTTATTAGTTATAACTATATTATTAATTATTCTATGTTTTGTTAATCATAGAAAATAATCAACCCCCTCCCTCCACTCCCATATTGCTTAAAAAACTTAATTTAAGTCTCTTATAAATAAAACAAATGCAACAAAAACATTTCTTGAAGAGTTTTGTTGAAAGAATACAAAGTAATAGGTATATTTATACATAATTAAATAATAAATAAATAATTAACTTTTTACTTCAATGGGAATTAAAAATCATTCTTCATGTAAATCATAAGAGAGATTCAAATCTTCCTCCTTCAACTCTAATACATAGTCTACATCTTCTTAACACTGATTGTGTAGCTTTTTCAATTTGTGCTGCAGTTATTGCAGCTCTTGACTCATGCACTTTTAGCATCAGGTCATCTCGATTTTGTGGGGCTTGCCTGTATACTTCATCTTTCATTGCGCCCCAGAGAAAAAAATCTAGAGGTGTAAGATCAGGAGATCTCGGAGGCCAGGCTATTGGTCCCTCTCGTCCAATCCAGCGATTGGGATAATTTTCATTCAGCCCCAAAATCGAGATGACCTGATGCTAAAAGTGCATGAGTCAAGAGCTGCAATAACTGCAGCACAAATTGAAAAAGCTACACAATCAGTGTTAAGAAGATGTAGACTATGTATTAGAGATGAAGGAGGAAGATTTGAATCTCTCTTGAAATAGTAAAGTATCGAATTCGATATATCGATTTTTCTAGAGAACTATTGAGAATCGACCCTATGCTTACATGACATTTTTTGTTCATCCTGGTCCATAGAATCAAGATTTTTATTTTGTCCCATTAAGAGTAAGTCACCCTGTATATTAAGTACAAAGTGAAGTCTTTTGTTTAATCTTGTAGAATAAAAGCCTAGTTAAGTCAGTAGTGGTTTAAAAAAAAAGAAATACATAAAAAATCCTACCAGGAGATCTGTTCCTATAAGAATGATCAAACCTCCTCCTGTCTCCTTCTCTAAATCTTCTATCATCCATTCTCCTATCATCCCGTCTTTCTTCTCTTCTTCTATCTTCATATCTTCTATCATCAAGTCTTCCAAACCTGTGTGATAAAATACTTAACTATTAAACAAAAAGTTAGTGCAACTTGGAAGTACACATTCCTAGTATAAAATATTAACAACAGTAAGTAAAAATAAATCATAGCTTAAAACAAAATAAATATAAAAATTGGCACTTAATGTGCAAGATATTTCTACCACTGTTAATTCATATTGAATTGATAAGGAAAACATTAGTAGGCCTAATATCATCAGTAGGAATGAAATCTAATCATCATATTATTAATTGATTTTTAAAATATTGGTTGATATTAATACATGGGATTCTATGGTTCTGGTCCTTGGAAAAAATCAAAATAAACTAACAGCTGCATTACTTCTCTGGTTTTGGCAGGCTTCTAACGATCACAACCATGTGTATTTATTAACCAAATCTATGTGGCTCATTCTCGTTGAATGAGCCATGGAATACCTATCAGTATTCCATATCAGATGTGTATTACTGTAATACACTACATGATTCAATTAAATTAATATTTGACAACCTGTCCTCCCTGGCAGATCTTTCATCTCTCCCTGGCCTCTCCTCTCTGGACCGATCATCTCTCCGATGACCCTCATCCCTCCTTAGATCATCTTTTTCCCTTTTAGATTTATCTTCTTTTAATCTCGCCTCCTCTCTTTTCCTATTCTCTTCTCTTTTGGCTTTTCTAGATTCTTCAAGTCTCCTTTCCTCTCTTTTCATTCTGAAAATATAAGAAGCAATAGAATGATATAGTTAATAAGTGACAAAGTCAGTCATTCTAATAAAGCATTAAAGACTATTCATCGTTTAGAATATTATTAATACTAATTACTTTACTATAGTAAAACTGTAACATTTGTCTTTAAAATGTTGATAAAATATTAAACATTACCTTTCAGCTCTCTCTTCGCGTTTGCGTTGCTCTTCAAGTTTCCTATCCTCCTCTTCCTCACGCCTTCTTCTTTCTTCTTCTTTTTTCCTTTCCTTTTCCCTTTGTTTTTCTTCTTTCTTATGTTTATCTTTCTTGGATTTTTCATTCTCTTTCATTTTTTTCTTATCAGTACTGGGACTCCTTAAATCAAAATTGCATGCATGAAAAGACACAATTATGTAAGAAATAACTTATAATTTTCTTTTTTTAAATTAACAGAAAAATATAATTTTATAGATTTAAGTAGCCAGAAAAAATTATATACATCTTTATGGAAAACTCTTAACCCTATTCCAGAAAAAACACTACAAATCCAGTCAACTAATACTTAACTTATTGTCATTTTATAAGAAAGATATTTGGATTATACATGGATGGATTAATTTTATTATCCATCCAGCAAAATCACTAGACATCTGGCCAATGATATCTGTCAGTTATCCTATTTTCCTCTAAGCTATAAATATATATAAAAGTAAGACTTATTTTAAATTAATGTTTGCATTCTTTGAGTTAGTGTAGAAAGGAAAACTGTGAGCTCAAGAAATAATGTGATTAAATGAAGATGATAGGGACATAATTACATTAAATCCCAAAAAAGATTGTTTTTTATCATAAGTATACATCATTTTCTTGTTTAATTTAATTTGGTAGAATAATTTGAGTTAAAACTTGATAAAGAAATCAGGTACAGGTACTTCGGAGTTTTTCCTATCACATTGGATTTGCTACACTCATTCTCCTTTCGCTAGTCCTTAGAATATAAAAATCATCAAAGGTACTGCAGCACATCCTCAGATTCGCTTTGCTTATCCTCAGACAGTAAATACACACGTTTTATTCTCAGCGGCCACCCATCTAGTCACTGTCTTCACTTGATGCTGCTTACCGTTTATAATCCAACAAAAACCATAGATATACTTGTTGTGTGAAAACGAAACTTAGTAGACTTATTTATTACATAATGGGATACACTTGAAGCAAAGTTCAATTCATTTGGATTATTTTCCCATTTTTTTAAAAAACATACATGTCATTTGATGAAAATAAAACTAATGCTGATAATGTAATGAAACTTGGTTAATATTTTGGTCTAATATATGACTACACGGGTGCTAAACCTCAAACTTGTGAAGGATTAGGGAAGTGATACAAACCACAGCTAGACAGAGAATGAATTTATTTAATAATTATAATACAGAGTAGCGGGAGTGGGGGAGCTATTAATGTAATCTTAGTAAGAGTGGGGGTAGTTTAGTTAATACATGACAAAACTGATCGGAAAAAATTTGCTGCGTAACATGAATTTTTGCTGAGTCATTATTGCAGGTTAATGATATCATAAAAATTATTTTTTTCGGATAGTAAAACTAGACTAACAGATAGATTTTTGTACCAAGTTCCAACTCTCTAGCACACTGAATGCTACAGCTACAAACTTTGTGAAAGCTACTCAGGAGTTCTTAAAAACACCTGAAAACGATAATTTTGGCGACATCCTGGTTTCAGATTTTTTTGCAAACAGAATATTTTTTCAACATACCTACAGTATAGATGAGGAAGAAAAAACAACTAAATTTACCTGCTTCTTTGCCTCTTCTTTTTATGTTTCTTTTGGTTTATCTCTTCATCACTCTGTATTTCAATAACTTTAGCAATATCCCCAGGTTCACTGTCCGACACAGACATATAAGCTCCTAGTCTTGCCTGAAGAAGTGCCTAAAGTAACAGACACAATTAAACCAATGCAACTCTGATCATACCAGTGGCTTATAAACTCAGATCTGCCGAAAATAATAGACCTGTATGCTCAGGCAGGTTTGCAGAACACAAACCTACAATTAAATTTGGATCACACAAAAGTATTTTCATAAAAGTAATGTGGTTGGGGGTGAAGGGGTGGGGGGTCCAGTTTGTTTTTATCTGATGACAATCACCATATGGTTGGTAACTGTTAAAAATTGGAGATCCAATAGATTATACTGACAACCAAACAGAAAATAAAAATTAAACCCCCTTAATAAATTTGTGCATGATTTAAGTAAAACAACAGAAAGTAAAGTTTAAAACATAGGTTTCCACAATAGTGGAATATAAGTGACATAAAAGAATGGTAGCTACAAGAAAATAGGAATAAGTCAACTTTAAGTAACTCTTGTTAAATATCGCCTCAGGCAAAAGAAATAAAATTATAATATTGACTAGGTTAGATTGATGTAGCACCAAATTAATAAGTGTCTCTACACTCTAATTAATTATAACTTTTGAACTTACTTTCTGTCTCATTAAATCTTCTAGATTCATTTCCTCTTCAATGAAAGAAATGTCAACACTCTCACTATCACTGTCCTTCTTAGGTTTATCACTCTTCTTATCAGAGTCGCTGCTACTTCCATCAATAACAGCTATGTTGTTTTCATCTTTACTTTTCTTATTCTTATGTTTCCCGTTAGCAGGAACTGAGTCTTTCTCTTTTTTCTTTTTATCTTCATCTTTATGTTTCTTCTTTTTATGCTTATGTTTTCTAATAACAAACGAACAATTTATAAAATTGAAATGAAACACAACATAAGTAAGCATAATGGGTTGCAGTGCAAATAGGGTCAATCTTTGACCCTAACCCCACTCAATAATAAGCACATTGGAATAGTTTATATTTATAATCGCACTGTCATTTAACTATTACACAATTCTCGCTACTATTAAATTATGTTTTTGATCTAATCTAAGAAAGTATGCAATCAAATTGAAACTTGCCACAAATATGGTTTTTTATAGCAGGGTTACGCAAGTGAAATTCTCGGCTAGAGCGGTGGAATTATTTTAGGGGGTCTGTGAGCTATTAATCAAGCTATTATAGCAAAATCATTGTTTTTTTAATAAAAAAAAGTTGTGAAAAGGTGGAAAAGTTGGGGTCGCTTAAATAGTAACTGTGATTCTGTTAGTTGCATTAACAAATAAAGAACATTAATTTTCTTTTGGTTAAAATAAGAAATGTAGAAGGTTCAAAACAATAGTTTTAAACATTATATTAACATTTTTTAACCGTACATTTTGTAACAATTATGAGTATTTACTGTTAACAATTAAACTATTTTTATTGAATAAATTCGTTGAGTCTTAATTTCATCATAAGCAACTGAAGATATTTGGGAACAATTAAGCGTTCGACTGATGATTTCAATTGTTTAATCACCTCATAAGAAATATACTAATTTCTTAAGCTTTTTCCTGATGCAAGTTTATCCATATGCTTTTAGTGCTGCAATTTAAAATTTTACACACTGGAAGATTAGCATGGATTTATTGTGGTGGGGGGGGTTGTTCAAGAACTATAGGGGATCCGCAAAATACTATTTACCTGTTGTGATATTTGCAAAACCCTGATTTATTATTTGTGCAATAGAATAGATGTAATTGCAAAACGATTTTTAATTAAGCCATCATATCTAAAATCGAGCCCTGATGGCCTGCATGATGAAACTTGGCAGTGCATGTGACAAATGATATAGAAGCAACCAGTCTTAACTCTTTAAACAATCTAAATTGAAAGTATTTAGACAAAAATGAATGCTTACTTCTCCTTATCATTTTTGTCAGATGAATGTTTCTTGTGTTTGGAATGATGTTTATGTTTCTTCTTCTTTTTCTTCTCTAGTTCGCTTCCAGAACTTGATTCAATAACTTCACCAATATCAGGCATCCTAAAACACAAATTGTAGACTTATAGTTTTACATATATTTAGCAACAAAATTGGTCCAGTCAAGGAAATGTGCATATTTATCTCATAGGTTAAATAAACCTATGGCCATCATTCTATAATCAACACAGCTCAGAGTTATTTGCACTCATTTAAAGCTCAAAGAGACAAAGAAATAAGTCACTTTTAAAAATAATTATTTATGCAAGTTTTATAAATAAAATAAAAATTAAATAATATTCTCTTTATAAAAATAAATAAATTATTAAACTACTCTAAAAGCTAACATTCTGTCTAATGTAAGAAACAGTAAATGCAATTGAAACTTAGAATGAACACTAAATAAATTAAACATGGACTCAGTTGGGAAGAATGGCTCTGCGAGGATTGAAAAAAGGACAGTGATTCATAAAATGAATCAGACTATCAGGTATATTAGGACAGTGGGGAAACATGCTTAAAGTATTAAATAAATATATTTTTTTACTATGATAAATGTTTGTATTATTATACAAAAAATTAGCTAATCTTATTTGCGAAATTAATCTAGTTTTATTTATTGGAGCCTTCATTTCTAAATAGTTTTCACATATTGAGGATAAAGAGGATATCTGTCGGTATATAGGTGAGAATGAACTATTTATTGCTCTTTCTATATCAGAGCTGAACAAATGATGATCATATTTAAGAAGAAGAGATTTATAGGAAAGGCTGAATTTTGAGTACCCCAGTGTTGTCTTCAAGTGCACCTATTACTTGTAACAACTGCTTGTATTGAGAAAACAACTTGTATTGAGGCATATTATGTTGCTTGGCATCAAGTTCAATAAGTGTTTGAAGGCATGCCTTAGGCAGACTATTGGAGGGCATATTTGAAATCTAGAGCCACAATAAAGTAATTTGTTTAAATACTGCAGAAGAGACGGGAAGAATTCCACATTCTAGCCTTAATAAATAGTAAGGAGTGTTTCTTGGCACTTGTAAAATCATTTTAAAATATGATGACTGGATAGGCTCTAAGTCATCCATAAACCTAGGGCCCCATACTTCAGCAGCATAAAGGAGAGTAGGCTTAGTGGTTGCTTGTAACAGTTTTACTTTTGTTTCCCAATTATCTGATTTGACTTATTTAGAATATCTCGAACACTTCCCAATGCTATTTTAACTTTAGAAGCAAACTTGTGTAGTTTTTAAGAACTTGCAGGAAGACGTAAATAATACTCCTAGATAGTTATAATCTTTGACATATTGCACATTCTTCCCTTTGAATTTTAGAGGCCTCAGTTTCTTTTGGGTGGTTGATCGACTAAAAACAACTGCTTTAGTTTTATCAACATTAACAGTTTATACGGTTATTAAACAGCAATACTATTAGAGTGTGTTTAATAGATCCTGTGCCTCTGTCCAACTATGAGCCAAAAATGCTACATCATCAGCAGAAAGCAATAGAAAGATTAGTTGATTGATTTTGGCACCTCTGATGCCTTTTGATTTGAAAAATTCTACTATATCACTCAAGAAAGCAAGAAATAAAAATGATGAAAGGGGCTTTCCTTGTAAAAGTCCTTCTGTTATCTGGATTGGATCTGATCTCTGTCCATCAACTTCTGCCCTAGCTTTTGCTTTCGAATAAAGATCAAATGATATTCTTTTGAATTTGGGACTTATTCCTAATTGATAAAGTTTTTTCCACAAGACATCATGAGGTACAGAGTCAAAAGCTCTTCTAAAGTCGACATAGATTACGATTATGTAGGAATATCCATTAATAAGTTGTGTACTTATGACTGAATATAGAGTGAAAACATGGTCAACACATCCTCTCCCTTCTCTGAAACCAGCTTGCTCTTCTGGGATTATATTATTACTTTCAGCCCATGATGAAAGTCTCTTGGAAAGCATACTCGTAAATATTTTACTAACTGAATTTGTGAGGGCAATGCCTCGATAGTTCAAAAAGTCTTAAACATATTTAAAGTTTTGATGAAATAATTCTAATAGGTTATTTATGCACCAAGAGAATAAAGAATGCTATTATTTCCCTGAGCAGTTATATGGTTCTTGAGGCGAAAGCCAAAAGAACCAATGAATTTGAAGGCAATGAATCCCCATTTGTATCTTATATACAAATCCAGGCATTTGTATATAAAATCTGTAATTTCTTTTATTTTTTATCATTTGTATCTTTTTTCTAAGACTAGTCATGTCCATAATACTAGATCTAATAATCAAGGTAAATTGTTTACTCAATCCTGCTCTAGTAATCTCAAGCATAAATCCATTTATCATACTGGAATAATAATGTGCCTGATAATATAAAAAAATGTAATGTCAAAAAATTTAAAAGTACTTTAGATAAATAGCTCTATGACCTAACCCTAAAAGATGTTACTAATTTAATACCTAAATAATTGTAAATTATAATATTATATGTATCATACTTTTTTTTTATCCCTTTTATCATCTTATTTATTTCTTATTATTACTTCCATATCCTATTTTCATATTTCTTTATTATACTATTTTAATACCTTTATATAAACTTATCTTTAAGATTTAATCTATGTATGCACATGTGTATATGTATGTGTGTGTATGTATGTATGCATGTGTATGGATATATGTATGTATGTGTGTATATGTGTGTATATGTATGTATGTTATATATATATTATATATATATATATATATATATATATATATATATATATATATATATATATATATATATATTATTTATCATTTATATATTCTCTTTCTTTGTTCTTTGCAAAAAAAATAATAATAATTTTTGTTGCTTCTATTTAAATATTCTATTAAAACCTCTACTTAAATTTTTAGTGCAATTGTTTTACTTGATAAAGTTTTGTTTTTTACTTTGTACAACTAGTAAAACTAGTCTCGTATAAAAATTTGTAAATATATTATTTCATTAGTTTATGTATTTATTTTCTATTATTGCATTTTATCTAAGTATAAATTTTCCAGTACTTTTATTACACTCATCATTATCTTACATTATTTATTTATTTATGTGTATTGTTTTTATTGTTATACTAATTTATTTTTGTTCTGTATGTTTTAAATAGTTTATTCTTATTTATTTATTTCTCATCATTATATATTTTTATTTCTCTTTTATTATTAATTATTATTTAGTCTTAACTAAACATTTATTTTTTTTATTTAAATTTTTTCTTTAAATTATGTGTATATGATCTTTTTATGTATATTTTAATTTATCTTTTTTTAAATTTAAGTTTTCTTGAACATTTGAATTTATTTTTTATCTTCTTGTTATTTAAGTTTAATTATTTCATTATTTTAAGTTTGAAACGCCCCCACACTCAGGCTTTGCCTTGTGGGTTACTAGTATACTTTTATGTAAATTTGTTTTTGTATTCCTTTTTAATCTTTGTATACTTGTAAATAAAGGAATTGTTTAAAAAAAAATCCCCAAGGCAAATCCGTGGAATTTATACATTGTAACTTCCAAGGCAAAGCCGTGGAGGTAGTTATTGTGAGGGTAACATAGATTTTTACTTCCGAGGTGCAATGAGATGTTATCTGCTGATGAAGACATCATTTCATTATTGTTAAATTTAAAAATCGTTTGTTAAAAAACAAAAAACGGATTTTGATCATTTTTTTTATTTGGGTCCCGCTTATAATTTTGCTATGGTGGTAACCCTACCTAAGACCAGTAAATCACCTTTCGGGTAATTAGTGGAATTCCAATATGTTTACGGTCCTATTCTCCTTCTATATTAATATTATTCCAAGTTCGGGTCCCCGTCATAAACTTCATATTATACACTGTCTGGAGATAGTGGGGGGAGGGTGAAATACTTGTTATTTATTATAGCTGTTATCAATGTTGATGCTCCGAACTTCCAGGGCAGCACCCCATGTTATCCGTGTCGCTGGTTGTAACCACAGGTAAAAGAAAAAATAAGCCAAAATCAATGTACATAATGAGCCAGCCAAATTTATCATTACAGTACCTTTTAATAAAAAAATCAAAAATTAAAAGTAAGTTACAAGTTATTTTTGCACCACTGCATTAATTGTTATTTCAGAAATGGAGGGAATAGTCCAATATGGGCCCCAAAATAGATTTTGTTTTTGGAAAAATATCCATCTTGTATTTAGAGGATGGAAGGATCATCATACATAACATAAGACTAGCCTTGAACGCACTTTCTTAAGCCCATTACTACCTTTAATAAGAAAATTGAAGAAGTATGGCAAACGAAAAAATATCTTATTTTCAGAATTAAATTTCTAATCTTCCCAAAAGAAACCACAAGATGGAAGGACCTAACAAGTTAAAATTTCATTGATTAATTAAAAATTTCAGCCATTTGATAAAATGGCAACAAACAACAATTACAGTTGATGGAACATTTGCCATTTGATGGAAACACTTACAGTTGGTGGAACATTTGATAGAAAGAATTACAGTTGGTGGAACATTTGATAGAAAGAATTACAGTTGGTGGAACATTTGCCATTTGATGGAAATACTTACAGTTGGTGGAACATTTGGCATTTGATATAAAGAATTACAGTTGGTGGAACATTTGGCATTTGATAGAAAGAACAGTTAAGTAAAGAATTACAGTTGGTGGAACATTTGATGGAAACACTTACAGTTGAATATCTCATTTTGATGGCCTAATAGTGTAAATATGTTAACTAACCATTGTACCTGCCGTTTTAGCAAATTACCAAAGAAAAATTGAGCTTATGAGGTTGAGTCATGGGGGGAACACTAAGCTATATATATATATATATATATATATATATATATATATATATATATATATATATATATATATATATATATATATATATATATATATATATATATATATATATATATATTATATATATATATATATATAGGGTGGCCTTAAAAATGAACTTTCTTTTTTCTTTGCTCCCAACCCCTAATTTTGTTCGAATATATGAAAAAAATTCCATAAAAATTTTAGCCCGATCGGAGGTGATTAAACAGGTGCCGCCGGGCCTTTGAAGTTTTACAGGTGTCAAAATTCGTCAAAATTGTGATTTTCGTGACAATTTTTTTTCTGTGATTTTTTACATTATTTTTTAAGTAAAAACAATACTTAATCCACTAATTAGACACTATTAACTTAGCTTTATGACCTGAAATCATCTTAGTTTGTACTTAATCTGACATTTAATGGTGGACATATATATTTTTTCTGAAAAAGTTTTCAAAAAACTTTTTTTTTTCTCTACACTGCAAAGTATAACTCATATAATATTTTTTTTGTTATCTATTCATTGCCATATTATGTTCTTGTATACTGTCTTCTATAATTTAAGACCAATAATTGGTTATTTATACCAATATCAGCAGACCTAATGTGTAACATACAAAACACTGTCATCCTATCTCGCAGTAGGTGAAAGCTAAGTAATGAGTATAATAGTCCAATTCAGTTTCAAGAATTTTCAATTTGTTTTTTGGTTTGAATTTATTTTCAAACAAGCCATTATTGTGACATCTTAAACTTTGTGTAGTGTGCCCCCCCCCCCCTCTTGCCTATTATGAAATTTGATACAATTTTCACAAAAAATTAATAGAATAAAGAAATTAAAAAGGTTATATTTACCGCAAGTTGAAGAAGCAATCGAAGAATCAGCTACCGTCGATACTTGCTGTTGGATATAAATATCCCTGGACCGGTTTCGGCATAACGTCATCATCAGCAGGCGGGGCAACACTCGAGCTCTCAACTAATAAAGTTAAATCAGTGATTAACTTCTAGTCTCAATGAGCACGATCTTCCAAGTATCGACGGTAGCTGATTCTTCGATAGAATAAAGAAAGGCAAGATAGGTTATAACTTTGAATAGAGTTATTAATACATTAGCAATTGACACAAACTTGTTTACCAAAATACTTTCAGGTAAAATAACCCTAGTGTCCACTTAAGCATTAAAGTTGAGTCAAGGAAAATAATGGTATTTTCTTATTTATTTGGTATTTCTTATTTCACTATCATCTTGCATGGGCAAGATGGAAGTGATCTAAGCAAGGGTACTATGAATGAATCATTTTAATCTCTTTGACTTACTTAAAAAAAGTTCTAGTCTTAGATCAGACAACAAACTGTTACCATAAATGTATTAATTTCTTTTTTAAATCAAGAGTTTGGTTTTAGTTGTTTGTTAAAGTTATAAAATGACAAGTGCAAGAGTTCTTCGTTCTGACCATTGGAGTTGTCTTCAGAAAAATTCTTCTAAAACGACTGAGTTTGCTATGAGTAGTCGTTTTGCTTTTACAGACAGGCTGGATGATTTATTTGATATTGCCGAAAATCAATTAAAAATCCAGGAGGACATAGATTTTTTGGGAATGCAAAGAATGAAGGGGTGACTTGGTGTTATGCTGGGAGTTGACATTAATATACACAGGGCAGAATAGAGAACTGGAAAGCGGAAGGAGGAAGAGGTCCGTTGAAAAACTCGATGCTTGGAGGATATTGATTGATCTAGTTTGTTTGCGGAATTGCTACCAAACACCAGAAGCAGTAGTAGCACAGAA
This sequence comes from Microvelia longipes, assembly GCA_018340805.1. Lineage (NCBI taxonomy): Eukaryota > Metazoa > Arthropoda > Insecta > Hemiptera > Veliidae > Microvelia > Microvelia longipes. The sequence continues at coordinate 18,382,320 of JACMZG010001908.1, forward strand.
GACAGTGAGGGAGTTTCAGATGAGCTTGTCTCTGATGCAATTTTTCCTTCGTTGTTGGGTTTTAAAGGAACTGTTGATTTTTTTAATGATCGCCTAGCACCAACGTTAGATAGGTGCAAAGTTAGGGACAGAGATGCTGTTCATGTATTAGTTACCACAGCAGAAGCGTTAGGCCATGATGCAAAGGACTTGGTAATTAACAGAAATTCAATAAGCCGTAAACGATCCCAGTTAAGGATTCTTAGATACAAGGAAATGTTAAAAACCTTTAGTATTGATAGAAATCAGTGTGCTGTTGAGCATTGGGATGGGAAGCTTCTTCCTAATATTACAAAAGACAATAAGATAGAGAGGTTGGCAGTTCTTATTTCATAAGGCGTAAAAGACAAGTTGATAGGAGCTCCGAGCATACCACAGGCTACTGGAGCAGAATAAGCCGCAGCAGTCTATGAATGTCTTGAAGAATGAGGACTTCTTGATTCAGTCCAAGCGATGTGTTTTGACACCACGGCACCGAACACCAGTAAGAACAATGGAGCTTGCAGAAATATTGAAAACCACTTAGAAAATGATTTTCTATACCTGCCTTGTAGGCACCACATATTTGAAGTGGTGTTAAAGGGTGTATTCAATGAATTGGTGGGACTGACTTTTGGGCCAGATGTTCCACTGTTTTCTAGGTTCAGAAACTCATGGGGTCAGATAGACCCAAAAAAAGTCTTCTGGTATTGAAGGAGGATGTCCCAGAAGTTTAAGAAGAGATATGCTTGACTTCTTCGTAAAAAGTTTAAAAGAAAAACAATTAAGAGAAGATTACAGGGAGCTAATGGAGCTGGCAGTGATTTTTCTAGGAGATACCCCGCCTCGAGGAGTGTCATTTAGAAAGCCAGGTGCTATTAGACATGCAAGATGGATGTCGAAGGCGATCTATTGTTTAAAAATTTATTTAAAACAATAATTGCCTTTCTTTATTCTATTCATTTTTTGTGAAAATTGTATAAAATTTTATATTTCATAATAGGGAAGAGGGGGGGGGGGATCAAGCAAAGGGGGGGGGGTAACACACTAAGTTTCAGATGTCACAATAATGGCTTGTTTGAAAATAAATTCAAACCAAAAAACAAATTGAAAATTCTTGAAACTGAATTGACTATTATACTCATTACTTAGCTTTCACCTACTGCGAGATAGGATGACAGTGTTTTGTATGTTACACATTAGGTCTGCTGATATTGGTATAAATAACCAATTATTGGTCTTAAATTATAGAAGACAGTATACAAGAACATAATATGGCAATGAATAGATAACAAAAAAAATATTATATGAGTTATACTTTGCAGTGTAGAGAAAAAAAAAAGTTTTTTGAAAAATTTTTCAGAAAAAATATATATGTCCACCATTAAATGTCAGATTAAGTACAAACTAAGATGATTTCAGGTCATAAAGCTAAGTTCATAGTGTCTAATTAGTGGATTAAGTATTGTTTTTACTTAAAAAATAATGTAAAAAATCACAGAAAAAAAATTGTCACGAAAATCACAATTTTGACGAATTTTGACACCTGTAAAACTTCAAAGGCCCGGCGGCACCTGTTAATCACCTCCGATCGGGCTAAAATTTTTATGGAATTTTTTTTTCATATATTCGAACAAAATTAGGGGTTGGGAGCACAACATTTCTAACACTTTTTTTTCACCCCTATAGCTAAGGGCCACCCTAATATATATATATAATATTATATATATATATATATATATATATATTATATATATATATATATATATATATATATATATATATATATATATATATATATATATATATATATATATATATATATATTATATATATATATATATATATACATACAGTGTGTATGAGATTTTTTTAACTGATTTAAAAAAAAACTTGGTACAAAAATCAAACTGATTGATGCCTCAAAGTTTTCTGCAAATGAAATGTGAGTGACAACATTAATCCCCAATAAAGAATTTGGAAGTTTTCTTACATTATGGCAGTATGTCACGTACAGAACTACTAACACAATTAACTGCCATGTGACAACAACCATGTGGCAGCATGTTTCATTCATAATTCATGTGCCATGAATTATGGCACATACAAAGTATGTTTATAGTCCATCAAATTATTACCGAAGATAAAATTAATTAAAAGCAACAGTCTCTCCACTGATTCAAATTAGAGAAGACAAACATTTTCTTCCAATTCAATATCATTTAATAAATTGACTCTACAGCACTAGTTATAGTATAACACACGGTTATCATCAGTTTGACAGCATAGGAAAATAATAAGAGGGAGCCAATAGGGTTAATCCTGGATGTTAAACCACACTCAGAATTTTTATATCAGGCCTCTTGGTCTCTTATATTGGTCAATCAACAATATTTTTCCATGCTGTCAACTGATTATAACCATGTGTAATACTATAACAGCTTAGTTGATATGTCACTGTCTTTGCATACACATACCAATAAAGAATCTTATCTAATGCCTCACATGCAACCACATTAAATATAATAACCCATAAGGAGAGAAAAAAATACATCACAAATAATTAATTTAATTTAGACCACAATAGTAATAAAAATAAAATAAAACAGCAGCAAGCATACTCATCACAAGAAAATTAACAATAAAAAACATAATTATAAAATATTTATCCATTAATGAAAAGGCAAATAAGCAGGCTAATACAATAAAAATTGTTTTAATAAAGAAAAAAAGTCAATAAAATATAAGGCATTAACATGATTCAGCATTTCATGTTTTGCAAAACTCGGTAGTATCAAATGCTGTATAAAGAAAAAAATCGAGCACGGGGTACCTCAGAACTTTTCCTTATTACAATGGATTCACTACGCTCATCCTCCCTGCTCCCGACTCACTTTGCTCGTCCTCAGAATATATAATTTGCCAAATTTATACTTCAACATGTTTTTCTGACAAGCTTCGCTTATCCTCAAATAGTAAATGCATCCGTTTCATTCTTAGCGGTCACCCATACCAAGCTCAATGCTGCTTAATTTTTATGATCCAACAAAAATCATGGATATACTTGTCGTATTATAACGAAACTTAGAGAACTTATTTAGTAAGTAAAGGTATACCTACTGCTAAATAATGCTGATAATGAGATGAAACTTGTCACATATGTTATTCTTATGCATAGCTAGATGCGTGCCAAATTTCAATTCGATCACATCATTTTTCTACTTTTTTGAAATTTTTGCTGTCATTATTGCAAGTTAATGACGTCATAAAAAATTATTTTCGGAATAACACAACTACAGTGGTAGACTGATTTTTGTACGAAGTTTTAACTCTCCAGAATTAATATACTGGGTGGCGCTGCGATGATAACAGACACACACAACTTTGTGAAAACCGGTTTCATCCTCCTGGTTTCGGATTTTTTTTGCAAACACAATACTTTTCCTATATACCTAAGGTATAAATGAGGAAAAGTAAAAATATCTAGAAATATTAAATAGAGCACTTTTGGGAAATATTAACATTTTTTTATGTTCTAAACAACTACATTTTTTCTATTTCATAAGGCCATTCTCAAGTGATTAGAAGTATATAATTACATCCAAGGTTATCAAGTCTGTATAACCCTGTTATTGCTGTACAACACATAGGTTTTCTTAAGTCTTATTTCTAAATCAACTAAGAAATAAAAGAAGAGATGTTTTCTGTGATAACTAGACTTTTCTTTTCCTCGCATTCAAAGAAAATACAAACAGCGTTGTGAAAACAATAAAAAACAAATTAAAAATATAATATTGAATATTAATACAAATTTAATATTTATGTTATGTATTTAATATATTAATTGTATGTTTTTAATACAAATTAAAAATATAAATTATTCCAATACAGTTGCTTTACTTAAAATGGTTTTTGACAACCTCTTATGAGAATTCTAGCTTTGTTTTTTTATGAAAAAGAGGATTATTTCTCTAATCATATTCTTTCTATTTATTAAACATTATAACTTGATAGTGCCCCGATAAAAGGGGGCGAAATATAGTTGATTGGGATGTAAAAATAAATTTTATCATTTCCCTACTTGATACTACTAAAGCAGAATGGGAAACAATAATCACCAATTTAGAAAGAAAAAATATCTTTTTTAAACCAAAAAATGGCAGGTTCCTTTAACAATTAAAAGTTTAAAGTTTAAATTATAGTTTAGATTAAAGCTTTTAACAGAATTCAAAAAAGTTTTACTCAAAATAGCCAAATTGATGGGAATTCTAATATAAAGAATAGTTTGAAGATTTAGGTCTTCCGGTGGTGTTCGCGTCAATGTTGATGAAGTCAATGGAATGATCTACAAAGCTGAACACTTTCAGCTTTCTAGAGCATTCGATTATGTCACTAAAACAGTTTTATGACACTAATTATGGAATCAAATTAGTGTAATTTAATTATTCTTAGAATTGTCTTTGAGTAGAACAAGACATTTTTAAATATCCCAGTTTAAAATCAAACAAAACATTACATCCGCCTCATTTTGCAAAACTCTGCTTTTTTGAGAGGAGAACATAATACCACTCTAGTAAATTAAATTATTATATTGTACATATTTTAATGTAAATAGAAATAAATAAATAAATAAAAATTATATTAAAAGTTAAATCAATCAGTGTAAAATCTCAAATTTATGAACCTATAATTATTTGATTAAATATTAAAAATGCTAACTTTCTAAGCATGAAATACATGTTAGTCAAAATAAATAATAAAAAGTGTCATTTTCTGACTAAAATTCACTAGAATAGGAAAGACGCCAAATATCTAATTCATTATTATCGTTACTCAAAAATACTGTCATGAAACCCTGAAAACTAATTAAAATACATACAAAAACTGAGCTAATCAGTGCAATATTATTAATAAACTATATTTTATCACATATAGAATACAACAAACATTAATAAGAATTATTAATGTAGACAAACAGTATCTAAACAAACTATTAATTTAAAATGAGTTTTAAAAAATGATTTTTTTTGAGAATTTGAGCAGACTTCAAAAACTTAAGTGTATCCAAGAATAGTGGTTTATTTACATTATGAATTAATACAAATGGTCAACTTTAGCTCAAAGTAAATAATATATTAACTAATTAGGACATAAATGTTTTCATGTCCTGATACATTTGTTGATACCATACTTCTCTTAATGCGCAAATACAACTAATCAAAAATATTTGTTTTTAAGTCAAAGAAAGTTTTGAGAGAGATCTTGACTGAAATTCCACCCCTTATGAAGTAGTATAATATAAAATCTATAGCTTGTTGATTTTATATCACAATTTAAGTAGATATTTGAGTTGAATATTAGAGATAAACATAATAAAACTTCTTTAATTTTAAATATATTCAGTTATTCTTTTTTAGGGATTCAAATAATACAACCATTCTGTCCCTAGCACCCAGAATACCATGGAACTCCATTTTACACCATATAGTTGCCATTAATATAAAGAAAACTAGGGAGCAGATGGCACAAGCAAGTAGAGTAAGGTACACAGGAGAGTGAAGAACAGTTACATCAAAAACTAACGGTGAAAGAAACAGGACACAAAATAGTGTGGCTGATACAGCCCAGTAAAATGTTGACTTGCTGTTTGTGTCTTCAAGGGCTTCAGTACAGAGAGATATGCTTTGAGCCAGTGATTTTTCAAGAGCTTGTTGATCAGATCCCACATGAGTATTTGGCGTCCCACTATTTATTTCAAAAGTTGCCAGTACAGCTTCATGGTCAGAATAACTAAAATCTCTACCCGGTATTCTCCTTTCAAGAGGAAAAGTATATTTTAAAACTTTTGATGATACATTTTGTGAACTTTTAAAGAGCAAATAATCAATTCTTAGCCCATCAGGATTCATTGAAACTAACTCTGGGTTACTATAAGAATTACGAGAGCAATCATTAGTACCACCCGCAGATTCTTTATCATGGCCTACGTAGGAATCTTTTAAATTCGCAACGTGAAGAAGTAGTTGTTCGCATACACTGCCAGGGATTGCATTAAAGTCACCACCAATAACTGAGAAATGAGCATCACCAGAAGTTAATCTAACAAACATTGCTGTATCAAATGCTTGTTCAATTCTATGCACTAAATAATGATCGTCTTCATGATATTGAGCATGTAAATGAGTTGTATAAACGTTCACTTTGTAACCATGGACATCTAAAACAGCCAGCCCAACTCCTTTGCCACCAAACCAATCACCATGATGAACCATATGTATGTATCCATTCAGAGGCCATTGGTGGAATAGAATTTCAACAATGGGATATTTGGAAAATATACATGTACCTGATCCAGTGACACCACTGTAGAAGTAATGAGAATAAGGTAGAGTACTTTGAAGAGCACTTTTAATTTGTTGGTAGTCACTTTCAATCCAAACTTCTTGTAAACAAATCACATCAACATCTAATGAACTTAATATTGGACCGATAGCTTTTACTCTTTCTTCTTTATTCTTAGTAATCCAACTAGGCAATCCCCAAATATTAAAAGTAAGAAAAGTTAAAACAATCGAATCTGCAACCATTATAAAGTAGATATCAAATGCTTCTTCGTGTTTAAGATCAGAATTAGACTTAAAAATGTGTTTTCTCTTCCTTTTTAGTGAATAGTCAGCCAAAATACTTTTACAATTATAAGTAACTTACAGTTGTTTGACAGCCTCTATAGATAATTCTTCATGCTGTAACAGTCCTGTAAAGAAGTGATAAAATATAATAATATTTGTTTTTACAAAGCTTAGTTTCATTCAGTTAAAATGTCTACGACAGTATTTTTGAGTTAATGGTATCTTAATTGGAAGATTAGATATCTATAATCTTAAACCTCTTAAAAATATTAACCCTCTCAGAGCAGTGGTTCTTAACCTTTCATGTATTGGCCCCAAAAATGGTTTACATAACCATATATGACACAATAAATGTGCCGAGAGTGTCCTTTAAATGCTCTTTTAAAGAATTATAAGGCTAAATCATAAATGGCAAGGAGGTAAGAGTACATTTAAAAACTGTAAAATAAAATTTGTTTATACTTATTGTGTTATTAACGATATTTGACATTAATATTGTTTATTTTTGTCATCATAAATAATATCACATCAACTGAAAAGAAAATTTATAAATAAAATAATTAAATTTAGAAAAACACCAGAATACTACATAAAAAACATTGACAAAAAACTAAACAAATCCTGTGACCACAAAGCATTAAGGGACATAATAAGCCACAAAAGAAATATAGAAGGCTGAGAAAATAAGCACTAAACTGTACATAATATGTACAAGGACATGAAAAGTTATTTTCTATAAGATTTGCTTATTATTTTTTTAGTCTTTTGATTTGTGCTTACACTGCTCCCAATTCAATGCGACCACAATAATTTGTGGTGGAAACCCATGGTTACCAATTATGCCGAAATTAATTGCCCCTGTTGAGGCAAGATCATAAAGGCGTTACCTTTCACTGATAAAGCTAGGCATTATAAATGATTTAACAGATTAGTGTCATTTTTTTAAAGAATTATTTGTTCTAAACTCATTTATTTTTATTTTACATGGATCAGTGTTACCAAGTTTAGAAGTAGGAAACTTTGAGTCTAGAAAAAGACGAAAACTACTAGGCTTATCATGTATAGGTTATATAATGCCAAAGAATATTATAATGTCTTAGTTCTATTATAAGAAGTAATTTATAAATGATTACAACATTAAATATTGTAAGCAATATTCTTATGAATATATTATATATATATATATATATATATAATATATATATATATTATATTTACATAAAACTGTAATAAATATGGTAATCTAATACTTGCACCAACAATTTTTTTTAACTTAGCAGTAAGGTTGAATTCATATGCTATTACAACTTGTCACTAAATATTTTTAAAACATTACTTCTGATTATGTTTATATTAATCCACATGTAATAAGCTATAAACTCTCAGAACAATATACATGCCTTTTAACTATAATTTACAAAATTTTTAATTAAAAAAGAAACAATATAAAGTTTTTTTTTAAATAAGCAAGCACTACTTAAAAAAAGGATAGGAAGAAAATGAACTTAAGACAATATAAAGCCCTAATTCAATCTCTCAAGAGAGTGCCAAATCATAATATAAATTAGATTACTGGTAGAAAAGTAAAATTTATGTCCATGCTCATGAAGAAAACCTGATATTTTCATATTTAAAAAACCAGGTACAAGGTACTTGGAACTTTTCCTCATCACATCGGATTCACTACGCTCATCCTCACTACTTCGGACTCGCTTCGCTCATCCTCTGAATGTGCAAGTCATTAAATTTACACTGCAACATCTCTTCAAACTCGCTTTGCTCGTCCTAAGATAGTAATCACAACTGTTTCATTCCCAGTGGTCACCCAACCAAGCACTGAACATGCTCGATGCTGCTTAACTTTTATAATTCAACAAAAATCATAGATGTACTTGTCATATTGAAACAAAACTTAGTGTACTTATTAATTGTACTTATACTTATTAGTGAATTTAATTGGACTATTTTCAGTTTTTTAACTGTTTAAAAAAAACTTATACAAGTCATTTGGTAAAAATTGAAGTAATGATGATAACGAAATGAAACTTGGCACAAATATTTGTTTTATACATGACTACATATGTGCCAAATCTCAATCTGACTGCATTACTTTTTTGGGGGGTTTATGAATTTTTGTTTATAAGTCTTCCTGATTGCACATTTACACCTATAGACTGATTTTTGTACAAACTTTCAACTCTCAAGCATAAATACACTGGGAGCTACGATAATAACAGACACATACAGACAGAAAACTTTAGGAAACACCGCTTAAGAGACCTTAAAAACATCTGAAACGGATAATTCCGGTAACATCAGGGTTACAGATTTTTTTTTGCAAACAAAATACTTTTCCCATATACCTAAGGTATAAAAAAAGGAAAAGTATAAATGAGGCACGAGGGAACTCAAAACTTATCTAATTATTCATATTTGGTTCGTTATAGTCATTCTCACAACTTCAGACGATCTTTGCTTGTCTTTAAAATGTGGAAATAACCAAATGTATATTGCAATTTTGCTTTTAGATTCCCTTCACTTGTCCCAGTAGTTACCCATCTAGGCACTGACCTCAATCAATATTGCTTAACATTAGCGATCTAACAAAAACTGTAGATATACTAGAATAATTTAAATATAACTTAGTATACTTAACTATTACATGAAAGGATACAATTGTACCAAATTTCAACTTAATTGGATTATTATTCAATTTTTAACAATTTAGCCAACATGACACTGACACCGAAATATAACAACAGTTTGAGGGATTACATATTAAAATAAAACATTAAAATGGGCTGACTGGTAGCATTAATTGATGCAACAATTCGACAATAATTCAAACGTGCCTGTGCCTATGTAATGACTAATTGTCAACTATGATGGGAGGGGCAGCCCATACAGGTCTTATTTCAGCTGATCCTTTCAATCCACTAGGCAAAGAACTTAATAATTAAAACTAAAGTGATGTAGAAATTCATACAGTAGGGGTGGGGGCGCGGGACACAGTGGTCTAACTCCCCGGTTTTAGCTGCTTTAGATGGACCTGCCCTGAGTTCACCCTTTCTCCCTAGTCGGGGGTCAGTTGACCTTGTCATAATAATAAAATAATTATTTCTTCAATTCTAAGGTTTAAAATTATTTAAAAGGGTCTTTAACAATGTTAAAAATTGTATTAATTATTTTAAGGTATAATTTTCATAAAATGTTATAAAATATAAACGCTGTGTTAATTTAAAGTAGACCTGATATCGTGAATAACCATGATTTGTAGAAATAAACAAACATCAAACCGGTAAATTATAAATTTAATTTACGTCTTTGTTGTCTCATTATAACACACCTTTCGTAACACACGTTATCCTATTTTCTAAAAAAATTATCTTATAAACTACTAAAAAAAGAAAAAAGTCAATGAATAAGATAAAAATTGTCTTTTACATTTTATAACATAATAAAAGTATCGATTTAAAACTGATAACAATAGTGATAAGGGGACAAGGTGAAAACTAGCGCTCGGTGCGGTGTTGATGCAACTATTCCTGTTTTTTCTCGGAGACACCTAAAACCAGGGAGTTAGACCACTGTTCCCCCCGCCCCGACCCAAACTGTATGAATTTCTACATCACTTTAATTAAAACCCAAGAAATAAACAGCTTCCAACTTGATGCTTGAAAACGCATCAATCCAGGTAGGTATCAATTCAAATTTTTTCTCCCCACTAGAGTGAGATCTTACCACTTCAGCATAATTCCCTCGTAGAAGCAGAAAAGTGGAATAGAATTACCTTCCACTAATGACTCTATTTCACAATACCAGAAGAGGATACAGTACACACTAGAAGAACGCGATACCTATGGTGAACCTATATACTATTTTGATATCTCCGGAAGAGGTAATAATTATATAACATCCAAGAAACAACAATAAATACATAGCAACAACAAATATAGCCTCAGGTCGAAGTAAATA
>JACMZG010001908.1:18395441-18410441 GCA_018340805.1 Microvelia longipes
CCATTTGCAAAAAGGGAGCCCATTTTCAAAAGTCTTGGCCCATGTTTTCTCTTCATTCATGAAGGATTTATTGTTAGTACATCTGAAATGTTTCACCCTGTATATACCCATGAATTGTACCTTCAATTCATTATTGGAAATATTGTGTTACATAGGGAAACTTTAAAATATTTAAAAAAAATTACATCGATTAAGTAATATTTTATGCATATTTCATAATCGCCTAACTTATTTGGTCAATTCTAGAATGACCTCTATTCACCCCAGAGTATTAAGATTTTAAATGTGTATTTCGGGTTTATACAACTTAAAGTCGTGACTTCTAGAAAGTACTGGTGCTATGCATATGCAATCAATGCTTTGCATATGTATTTGTATGCAATAATAATATATATATATATATATATATATATATATATTATATATAATAATATATAAACACACACGCATACTCACAGAGAGGCTCTGTTTAATGAGAGCCTCTCTTAGTTCATTTTACTTTCCCTTTTTGCTCGTCAATAAATAGACGTACTTGCATCTGTAAATAATATTGATTTCAGAGCCTAGTAGCATATTGTAGTATTGTCCTTATTCCAATTAAATTTAAACTAATTCTTGAAAGTTATTTTATTGATTTATTTATTAGAGACCTTTAATATTTAATCAATGCACTCTCCTTTTATCTAAAAAAAAGATATGCCATGGCCATGATGTAATTTTGGTTATTCTTTTCAAACTTTTCAAAAATCAATCTAATTAAAAATTTATATAACATGAATTAACTTAATGTATTTTAAAATATTGTTAATGTTTGGATCAGAATTGGCATTAGTTCCATTTAAAAGGTTCATCAATACTCTGAGACAAATGCAAGTACCTCATTGACCAATTTGAGAGCTCGCTGACAATCCTCTGCCTTTATGAACCTAACTTTTTCATCAAAGTAGAGTTACCTTTAAAATCTCCTCATGGGCAGACATGAATTCTGTTTCTTTATGTTTTTCAGTTATCAGTTCTAAAAACTGCCAATTCTTTTTTGTTTATGGGGGCCTTTTTTTCTATTTAAAGCTTTTACTTCACAATTGTTTCATTCATTAGGATTAATTACAAAATAATTTGAAAAATAATCAAATTATAAATTATTTAAATTAATTGCACTTATTTTAAATAAACAAAAAATTTAACAAATTTGCCTTCAACAATGTCCTTAACACAAATGTCCTTAAAACAATATTCCTTCAACAAGGACCTTAAAAAAACATTCTTTAAGAAATTGTATTTTTTAATATATTTGTTCTTATTTTCTGTTGCAGACTTTAAAATGTAATATTTTTTGTAGTTATCTTTGCAAGGGGCAAAGTAAAACAATTTTTTACAAAATATATATTTCTAGGATTTTAAGATATTGATTTTACTGTTTTAAACTTCTTGTTTGACTTAATTGCTGAGTCAGATTAACTACAGGAGACCAAATTATTGTTTCTATCTATTTACCTGTCTGCTTGGAATTGGCGTTCTACTTGGTCTACCAATCTAACCGCCAAAATTTTACACAAATGATTTTACTGATAAGATAATGGAACCTTACGTCGAATTATTTGAATTATTGCAATCTAATAATGCTCAACATGTCGAAGAGGCTAAAAAACAGTTTCATGACTTTTTTAATTCTGGTAATGATTTTTTTTTATGTTTACTTGTAGTCACTGTAACTTATCAATGGTGCAAAAACCCTGTGAGGGAAATGCCAATTGGTATTCCATGAAAGCAGATCAATAGAATTCACTTTCCTAGCAGGGTTTTGGCTTAATTTATAAGGTCAACTCATAATATTATTAATGCTGCATGTTAGATAATTTAAACTTTCAATGGTTAGCTTGAACACGAATAAGTTTTTTCAAAAAATTCTTTAACCAATTGTTATTAATCATGATTTGTTGTTAAATGTTAAAATGGTTAACAAAACCATTGTCATTTATCATCATTGAGAACAGATCTTTAAATGTTTAAACCTGAAACTGGTTCTGTTTAAAACAGAACCAGACGTTTAAATGGGTTTTCAGTGTTTTGTGAGTCTTGATAATAAATTATGAAGTATACATTGCTTGCTCATATTAAGGGAAATCTGGTAGGATGGAGTGCTGAATAATATTTACCTTCAGATGGGGGAAAAGTTTACTTTTATTTGTTTTGTAGGGGGAGGAAAGTGAGACCTAACTATGTTAAAATGAGTTAAAATCTATTGAGAGTAAAGTTACTTTGGTCATTTTAGTAAGTGTTAAGATATAGTGAGTAGCGAAGGACTTGTATAAGTTTTTTAAAAAATAGAAAAATAATCCAATTGAGTTGAAATTCGGTACAAGTATATCTTTTTAAATCAGTATATTAAGTTTTGTTTCAATATGGCAAGTATATCTACAGTTTTAGTTGGATCTTAAAAATTAAGCAGCATCGAGCGAGGTCAGTGCCTGGAGGGTGACTGCTGGGATTAAAACAAATGTATTAACTGTCTGAGGACAAGCACAGCAAGTCCAAAGACCTGTCACAGATTAAATTTGGCGATTTTTATATTTTGTGAGTTGAAGCGAGTCCGAAGTGGTGAGGATAAGTATAGCAAATTCAATGTGATGAAGAAAAGTTCCAAGGTACCCCGTACCCGATTCTTTTTAAACTTAAAAAATATATTGTAAAAGTGTTTGTTGTGTTTTAGTCAAAGAACCTTGGCTTGTTAACGGACTATTTGATAATTATGTTTTGTCAACTCAATCAAACTCAATTCAATGTAATACAAGGATTGTTGAAATTTTTGTTGGTATGAGTGAACCTCATCAAACTTACCTTTTTGATAAGTAAGTATTATTCTAAATAATATTTAGTACTGTTTTAAAAATTTAAGAAATATTTTGTCCTAATAAATATTCACATGTTTATTAAAGTATTTAAAAAGAATACCAACAATAATTGTTGTCTTTTTTTGTGAGTCACCCTCCACTTAAAGCTTACTAATCTAAGAGGAAGACATAGCTATTTCGTAACAAGTCAATCTGACACATCTCCCAAGGTCAAAAATTGGACTGCTTATGAAAGCTTTTGTACTAAAACATTTAGACAAAATTTTTGGTTCCCTTTTATCAATCAGAAGTGTCCTTGTTTTTTCTTTATTTGTTCATCTACTTTGTTTTGTTATTGGGTATTTTTTTAGGCACATTTGTGGTCCAGGTTGTCAAAGGTTTTAGGATTGCATAAAAGGTTACACTTTAACTCTACATAGATTATTCTCTGATAACTTATCAATTTAGTGTAATGGTTGTCACTACTTAATCACCTAATTTTTCTCAACTGGTATCCCTGATGAGCTGCAAGGCTCTATAAAAGTTTTATTATGATATTTTTAGTGATTATATTCTTGAATATTTCAGGTTAACTGAATCTATTAGAACCAGTCAAAAGTCACGAGCCCTGTCGTTGTTTGGTTATATTGTTTCCAAAAATCCTACTTGGATGTACAAAATAGTTAAACACCCTTTGATGAAAGAGTTATTCAAGGTTTTAAAGGTATAGTTGTCTGTATTTGCTTACTCTATCTAGTTTTCAAAACTATGATTTTAAACATTTTTTTAATGTTTGTGAAGTCAATTTTCGATTGAAGAGGACTGTGAAGTAAAGTGGAACCTCAATCTAATAAGACTTGTTCTTAAGTATGAATTTAAAAAACTGATAAAATCTCAATCCCAATAGTTTCCCAGAAACTTCCAACTAATTTTCTTATAGATTCAATGTTCATACCAAGTTCATCAGTTATTAGAAACAGATACTAAGTGAGATGACAACTGAGGTGGGAAAATTCCAAAATTTGCTAATTTTTACTTTGGAAATTTCCCTACATTCTGCTAATAAATAAATGAACATTTATTTTATTTCTTGGAGGTAGCCCCAAAAAATTTATATTCCTTTATGTATGTATTATAACTTTTAAACCTAATACTTATTTTTTTACAGAGTGAAACAGAAATAATCCCGTTAATGAGTGCTCTTCTTTCTCTTATCATTCTTCTACCCATAGTTGCTGGGTATTTAGGGCCGCATTTACAAGATATTTTTGATGTATTTAGGTAACTTTTAATTTTCTATTTTTTCTTTACTTCTTAAATCTAAAAAATTAACAATACTTAAAATTCCATTATTAATAAAGTTGGCAATAATGTATTAATATTATTGTTTACCAAAATTTAATAATGTTTTTATTATAGTGTTGAATTTAAGAGGAATTCTTAAAGGAAATCTTATAAGGATAGATAAATAAAAAAATAAATTTTGTATTCCACTATTGTTCTTGTAGTCAGGAAAATGTATTATATATTTCCATTTATGTCACTAATATTTGAACTCAGGTTTTTAATTATACTCTGATTGATTTGTTTTCAGTCGTTTAGCTGCTTGGAACACAAATAACCCCGATAGAATCCCTGAAGGCCAGTTATTACATTTACAAGTTGCGTTGTATGCCTTATTTAACAGGTTGTATGGAATGTATCCGTGGAACTTTCTTAATCATCTTAGACAAATTTATTCCATTGAAAAAAACATGCCTATATTTAACCATACTATTACGGTAAGTTTGGATTATTTTTTCTTGAAATTCTTTAATGGTATGGCTAATTTATGTAGGATTGAATTTAAGATGTAGTAATTAATAAATAAATTGAGCTGTGGAGTCGAGTCCAATAATTAAAAGAAAAAGTATCTCCACTTTTGAATACTCTATATTGACCAAACAAGCTTCAGACTTAAACCTTGAAACCAACTGCTGGAAAACTCAGTGCCAGATATAGTATGTTATAAAAAAATATTTAGGGATAGCATTGAGGGAAATTATCAAGGATTAGTTAAGTCCATCAGCAGTTTGTACTCAGCAAGTTTGGTTTCCATCACACATTCCTCTTGAGACTGCTTCAGACAGTCCCATTGCATGGAAAGATGCTGCCATCTCTATGCACTTGATTTTACTTTCAACAAGACTATAGATCATGGGTAAGAAGAAAGGTTAAATATGGAGTACCTTAGGTTTCTGCCTTGATTCTTTTCCCCATTTTAATAACGACCTACTAGCATTGGTCCACATTTGTTATTCTTTGTTGGTGATTCCTAATTTCTCTTAAAATCAACCAACAGCAGAGATCTTAAGGGAAATATGCGATCACTTATTTCAAATGCGAAACAATGGCTTCCAGCAAATCGCCTAACCATGAAAGAAGATAAAACCCAGCAGTTGACAATTTCTCTTTGAGAAAAATAGATTGAAGATAGGCTTAAAATACTTGGTGTTACATGGGACTCCCATCTGAGATAGGATAAGCTTATTGAAACTCTTACTCTCTTTCCTGTCATCTGTTATATTCATGACAGGAGTTTAAAAGTCGAAATAAACCCCAGTATACTTAATTTGATGTACTTTGTCTACTTTCATCCGAAAATGGCTTATTGTGTTTGTATATGGGTTAAAGCTTCAAAAGTTAAAAATACTTGGTGTTACATGGGACTCCCATCTGAGATAGGATAAGCTTATTGAAACTCTTACTCTCTTTCCTGTCATCTGTTATATTCATGACAGGAGTTTAAAAGTCAAAATAAACCCCAGTATACTTAATTTGATGTACTTTGTCTACTTTCATCCGAAAATGGCTTATTGTGTTTGTATATGGGTTAAAGCTTCAAAAGTTAAAAAAGTATTTTTTCTGCAAAAGAAAGCTATAAGAATTATTATAGTGAATCACACATTTATATCAGTTGACAGTTTGAGAAAATGTTGTTGAGGTTGCCTGATATGAAATTGTGATTGTGGTTTAACATCCAGGACTAACCTTATTGGCTCCCTCGCATTATTTTCCTTACACTGTCAACTGATTATAACTGTGTGATATACTATATCACACAGCTTCAGTCACTATACTACATGATAAAGTCTCAGTTTTCAAAACTTCTTGTTAAATCGGTTTTAAAGCATTGGGAATCTTCACTATGCAGTCACTCTATGTCTGCAACCTTCCGACCTGCACAAAACTGAATCTTGATATCATAACAAAGACAAACAGCACGGCTACAACACAAGACATTGCTATAGATTGGACTATCCTGCCCACTAACTCACCTCTCTATTGCAAGGAAATGCTTCAACAAGCACCAGCAAGGCATCGCATCACTTGCTGGATTCAGCTTGAGTCATCACATTAAAAATCATTAACAAATAGAGCCTACTACTCATTAGATGAATTTCGAAAAATAAATTTTAAATAATATAAATAATTATTTTTACGTTAATTTAATGAAACTTGACAATGTAAAATCTGTATCAGTGTGCATTATCATTATCACTATAATCAGTGTTCACTGAAAATTATTACTATAATAGTATGAAACACAGCTAAAATCAGTTGATAGTGTGGGAAAATAGTGTTGAGGAACCAATGAGGTTGGCCTGATTTGAAATTGAGGGCGTGGTTTAACATCTTGGACTAACCTCATTGGCTCCCCCCATATTATTTTCCCACACTGTCAACGGATTTTAGCGTATGTATTACAATAATAAAGTAAGATTTGCATTTTGTATGATTACAGTCTATGCTGTGTACTGTTAAAATGCATCCGTTGCTTGTTACCTCCATAACAAAAGAAAAAGAAGTTACTCATCCGAGGTAATCTTTAGATTTTTTTAATCACTTAATATTTTTATAATTTATTAACCATCGCTTTTAAAAATCATCAGTATTGCTTATAATTTGTTAATTATTTCTTTTAATAATCATCAGAATTGTTTATAATTTATTAATTATCATTAATGACATCTTGTTTCTTATTTAAAGCCCATTTAAAAATTAACACATATAACTATCAACGTATAAACAACACATATATAAGTTGGTCAACTTATTTAGTTGACCTGTTTTATAATAAGGGTATATAAGTTGACCTGTTTTATAATAAGGATATATAAGTTGACCTGTTTTATAATAAGGATATATAAGTTGACCTGTTTTATAATAAGGGTATATAAGTTGACCTGTTTTATAATAAGGGTATAAAGTTGACCTGTTTTATAATAAGGGTATATAAGTTTATAATAAGGGTATATAAGTGACCTGTTTTATAATAAGGTATATAAGTTGACCTGTTTTATAATAAGGATATATAAGTTGACCTGTTTTATAATAAGGGTATATAAGTTGACCTGTTTTATAATAAGGATATATAAGTTGACCTGTTTTATAATAAGGGTATAAGTTGACCTGTTTTATAATAAGGATATATAAGTTGACGGGTATATAAGTTGATCAACAATAGTTAAGGATCTTTTGGGATCAGGTCGATGGCCCTGAGAGATCATTTTAGCCAGAATATTATCTTGAAATATCTAACAGAAATATTTTAGATAAGTCATGATTGAAGCCGTTAGACTTCTCAATCCAATTTTTCTGTCCAATATTGGATTCAAATAGTAATGCAATTTTTACCATTGGTTTCCATTTGATTTTTTCCTGTATCAACTCCTTTTATGACTGTGTTTTTTATTTTCATAACAGGTGGAAGAAGATGGAAGTGAATGATATTATATTAGAATGTGCAAAATTAACTGTAGATTATAGTGATAAGAATTCTTCTAAAGATGATTGTAGTAGTTTTAGAGCTAGAACTGCATCTTTGAGGTCAACTTCAAGCTTAGATTATTCAGCATCACTTCATGGTAATTTAAGCTCTCAAAAATTGAACTTTTAGAATCTTTCTGAACTAAATAGGTTTGTTAGGCACAAGACCTGGAGTTCTCACTACTCTATTCTGCACTATTCTTCTCAACACTCATTTTTTTATTTTGTTGTAATCTTGGGTAAAGTAGAGCAAACTCTAGATTATATCCTTTCGCAAACAGAAAAAGTGTAAAAATTGTAAATAAACCTCCTGAGTAACCTTCCTAGCTAATAATTTTAGAAAATAATTTAATATTTAAATAAAAATTAAAAAAAATAAAATAAATAAATAAAATAATAATCATATAAATTTTTTGTAAATAGGTTAATACAGGTAAAACGATTAAAGAAAACTTTTAATAATAATCATGGCTGTATAGTCTACCTACTAATGCCAAAAAAAAAAAAAAAAAAAAAAAAAAAAAAAAAAAAAAAAAAACCTTCCTAGCTATACAAAATAATAATAATTTACATTTTTCAATTTATTTGAGTTCTTCAATTTTTCAGTTTAATTGAGTCGATTTGTTAGAAAATTTGGTTACTTTACAGTATCTAAATTGTATCAGACTCCTTCAATGTTTAGTGAAAAAAATCAAGTTTTGTTTACTTCACTTTCCGTTCAAATTATAAAATTATTACTTAGAATTTGACTAAATAGTGGCTACATTTTATTAATCTGCGCTATCTTTAAAAAAAAATCACTGGGCCAATTGCTAGTTATAATTAATTTTTGTTCAAGTTAAGTACTTACATATATCAGCTTTCCGTTGTGACTAGTGAATCCAATTTCAGGCGATATTAGGCATAGTGGTCACTACAACAAAAGATATAGTGATTTTTTTTTTAATTAAAGATATTTCATATCTTTCTTTAATTAAAGATATTTCATATCTTTCTTTAATTAAAGATATTTCATATCTTTCTTTAATTAAAGATATTTCATATCTTTCTTTAATTAAAGATATTTCATATCTTTATATTTCAAATTAAAGAGATATTTCATATCAATAAAACAACAACTTTTTACTCAAATTCCAGACATTTAATGAATTGTGAAAATATTTAATGTTTTAGGAGGTAGTATATGTAATCAATCAGTTGAGCATACAGGGAGAAGCAGTGTTGGTATTGCTAATTTTAGTGCTACTTTATCAGAATCAGGTGATGTTTGGAGTCCCACTATATTCTGTAGTGGGAATACACCTCCTGGTTCTGCCCCTACCTCTATACCTCATACACCTATCTCTCAGGTATTATCTTCATTTATGTGACTACTATTTACATTAATTTATAAATTTACTTTCCTCATTTATGTGACTACTATTTACATTAATTTATAAATTTACTTTCTTCATTTATGTGACTACTATTTACATTAATTTATAAATTTACTTTCTTCATTTATGTGACTACTATTTACATTAATTTATAAATTTACTTTCCTCATTTATGTGACTACTATTTACATTAATTTATAAATTTACTTTCTTCATTTATGTGACTACTATTTATTTACATTAATTTATAAATTTACTTTCTTCATTTAATATTAAGGTTGGATGTGAAAAGTACTATATTAAAAACAAGATTCCTCCAGGATTATTTGTTTGATATGTTTGTTAATTATTTGTTTATTGTTAAAGTTTAATAAAAAAAAATCATTTTTAGAACAGTCATGAACCAATAAATATATTTTTGGAATAGTTATGCATAAAAAAAAATATTTTTGGTGGATTATCAAGAGTTGAGGTTGTAGAAACATGAAACATTTAAAAGTGAGCATTTGAAGTGTGGATTAATACAAAACTGAAGGTTTGCCCATTGGCAAAGCTTAGCAGCGATTGTCAGGCCTTACCCCACTAAAACACTCTAGAGGTAAAACCCTTCCGCCAGGCGCATACCCCCAATTGGCAAGGAGTATTGCACCTTCGCGTGACTAAGAGTCTCCACCAGGGTCCCAACACATGGTCGGCTAACTTCTGACCAGTGAGGGGGCGGCTTCTCTGACTTACCCTTTCCTCCCACTTCCTGCTCCAGTCAGAAAGGGGAGGCTGAAGACCCATCGATGGTGGATGCTTCGTTGACTGCCGGTGTAGCGATGAAGTGCCTCTGAGTGCTCCAAAGACCAACGGCACCCATAACAGAAAAATTGCCCCAGGGGGAACCCGCCCATGTGGTGGACCCACCAGTCCATCCGGTCGCCCTGAAGCTCTCCCGCTCTTCCACCTATTATTTGTTATAATTTCTTTTGTTGTTCCTCATATTAACTAAATTAATAGTGTGGTTGGGCACTGAGAGGAATAATAAGGAACCATTAAAAGGAAGCAAAGGATTAAATAAACATTATAGAGGGATCAAAAAATCAATTTAAATTTAACCTTATCTTTTCTTTTTTAAACTTTTTTATCTTTAAACATCTGTCTCTTCTATGATTTATCTTATTTCTTTATCCATCCTTTTTTCTTCAATACTCACTTGTTCTTGTTTATTACAGTTTTTTTACTGTTCATCCTATTTATTTAAAAATTATTAATGTATTTAATTTGATATCTAAATTGGCAATTAGCATTAAGGTGCTATAATATAAATTGGAAGTAAACTATTATTTTTATTTATACATATTCTATATTTTTATTTGTCGTTAATTATTAATAGTTCTGTTTGTATGAATCTTTACTAATTTTTTGTATTTACTGTGTTGTAGATTACATGAATATGCCCTAAAGTAGAGGGTGAAATTTAGTAATTAGTCGAAAATAGTAGTTATTATTCCTTGAAGTACATAACCATACTATTAATAATTATTTGATGACTAATTAAGTGTTTGTTTTACAGACTTATGTATCAAGTTCAACTTTGCCACAGCAAGAAGGAACATCCCCTCCTGAAGCTGCTGTAGAAGCAACTCCAGAGTCTACCCCTGTAAAGGTAGAATATTTTAATATTCATATATATATGATATATATATATATATATATATATATATATATATATATATATATATATATATATATATATATATATATATATATATATATATTTATTATATATATAGTTATTATGAATAACTATATAGTTATTTGTCATTATTTTTTTTTTAAAAAAGGTGCTACAACCTGAATTGAGCATGTTTTATTATCTCCATTCTTAACCCTTGGGTTGCGACCAAAAATTATGTCGCAATTATTGTTGGACCACAAGAAAATGATTGATCAAAATACATTATTTATAAATTTGTTTAAAAAATATGTAAAATTACATTAAAAAAATTTATAAAATAATTTTTTTTATTATCATTACTTTCTAGTTTAATCATGTTTAACCCTGTATAAATATTGATAAGAACTTAATTTGGCTTTCCTCTTGTATTTGACAGTTACCTTCCGATCTTCATTAGATACATATAGTCCAAGAGCCGCACCTGCAATGACTTATTTTGTACTACTTCAAACCAAATTTTTCTGATATTGTATCTTAAATTATGATGAAAAAACATAGTCTGCCTGTCCAGAGGGGAGCTCTTCATATGATTGCGCATGCTGAAAATTTTATAAAATCGCATAAATTTCAGTTTTCTTGAAAAAAGTGGTTCCCTGTGGGTGGTGTGCAAAACATGGAAAGAACATTTTTTAAAGCTGATAAAATTTTCTATAACGCGAGTGTTTAATCATCAAAATCAGATAACTACAACCAAACCTTTGGCTCTTTCAAAAACACCAAAAAATGGTTAATGTATGCAAAATCGGCGAATTTCTTTGAAAAAATGTTAGCTTTTTGTGAATTTTTGGCCATTTAACAAATGACATAATTTTAGTTTTAGTTATCCGTTTTTTTTTTTTGTTGAAAAAACACTAGTTTTATAGCAAAATTTATTATCTTCAAAAATGTTCTCTTCATGTTTTGCACACGACCTACAGAAACTTGTTGCAAGAAAACTGGACTTTGTGCAATTTTCTCATATTTTGAGTGAGTGCATTCATATGAAGGGCTCCACTCTGGATAGGCAGACTATGCTTTTCCTTCATAATTAATGGTATATTTTCAGAAAAATTTGGTTTGAAGTAGTACAAAATGAGTCACATTTTTTAGGCCTAGTTCTTGGACTAATATGGCGCTATATAGGTTCAGTTTGGTTAATTACACATTTTTTATTAATTTTTTTTATATTCTAAGCTGTATTAAGGGAAAGGTGCATGAAAGGCATTACCCGTTTTATAAGTAGAATTAAAATGGAAGTAAAACCATAATTCTGGTCTGGCGTCAGGCTTATCCAGAAATACTGCTAAAATATCTGGCTCACTGAGCTGGCCAATTCATAATTTGTTACGTGCTCTAACAAAAGATGCAACTGTAAATAATTATATTAAATGTTTATGGGTATTTTAGAAAACAGACTAACTACATTAAATGATAATAATGTCTTTAGAAATTACCTTTCCCAAATGCAAAACTAGTATCATTTGATGTAGTTAGTTTGTTTACTTATGTTATTGGTTTGTTTACTTATGTAGTTTGTTTCTTATACACGTAAACATTTAACATGTTTCTTAACTCTAATCAAATAGGTTAAGAAACACTGGTCTATAACATATCTATCATCTCTGTATCATGATTTCTCTAGTTAAACTGTTCATTTCCAATTTGTAGGATGTGAGGCAAAGTTTTCGAGATAGGACAGTCATAGGTGCCATATCTAATCTAAATAACAGTGTTTTGGGAGGTAGTCAACCTTCATCACCCATGAGGAAGGACACGTCTGTATTTAGATATCCGTCAAGCAGTCCACTGCTTGCTGATAATAAAAATCCTTATGCTATATCTTATATTAAAAAGATAGAGAGTGATAAAAATATGGTAAGTTTTTATTTGTTGGTTACTTTTTATTATTATAGTAAACTTTTATCAGAAAATGATGCTTTGAGATTTTTGTGCCTTCTGGTTTCACCAATATTTAGTAACAAAAACATTAAATAAGTAACGAAAATACGGGATACAATTTGGTCCACTATGATCGCAGCTGTGATGCAAAGTTAGGAGAATTTTTTTGGGGGTGTCCCTAAACATGTTCAAACTGGTTCCCAAAACACAATTTTAACTGTTTGAATCTTCGCAAAAAAAACCTGTTCGTTTACTAGAGGAATAAAAATGTTCATTTTGTGACCATTTAAAATGTTAAATTAATTTTCCTATGAGATTATCATTTTTATAAGTTTTTTCAGAAAATTTTAATTTGCTTCTCAGGGGAGTTTTTTATATTGGTATTAGAAGAAAATGACCAAATATTATAGATTTGTGGATATGATGTAGTCAACTACAGAACATGTTATTTTCCTAAATGACAGCTTTCAGTTTATAATAGCCGCAGAACACTGGCCTGGCAAATTTTCCTTATTCCGGGAAACAAAATTTCAACTTTATCTTTGAAACGGCCAATATCTCAGCAATTAATGAAGTTAAAAAAATGAAAACAAACTGCTAAATATTTCCTCTTCCATTTTATTCTAATACCAATAGAAAAAAGTTACAAAAATTACAATCCCATAGGAAAACTAGTGTTTTTATGAAACATTTAAAAGGTGTGTGAGTTTTGAGTTATGGCAGTGAATGCAGAATACTATTGTGCCAAAGTAACAATTTTTAGTTTTTTACGTAGTAAACAAATGAAAATATAGTTCATTTTTAAACTAAAATCCTTTGTTAACAGTTTGAAATAGAGACTAAACCAGTAGAAACTTTTTTTTAAAAAAAATATTGACTTAGCTTCAAACTTTATTTGAAAGACTTTTTGATATTTTTATATTCCTACTAAGATATTTATACAAAACGTAGTGGTCACATTTTGGTCCTCTACAATCATAGCTGTGATGCAAAGTTAAGAGATATTTTTTAGGTATCCCTTAACATGTCCAAACAGATTCCCAAAATAAAATTTTAACTATTTAAAACTTAGCAAAAAACCTGTTTGTTATAATAGACTTTATTATTGCCCATTATTATTATACAACCTATATTATAATATAATATATTATTACCTGTGTAAACATTAAGGATGCAATTATATTATACTTGCTGAATTTTGGCTCAATTTTATAGATTAGTGGAATGAACGTTGTTAGCCCTCTGAAACCAATCCATTTAGAAAGTTTAGGAGAGACACTCCAAAACATGTCTGATAGCTGTGAACAAGAAGACAGAGAAGTTGAAGCAACTCTTAGTAATGAAATTAATACCTCCACCCCTTCACATGGTGTATGTTAATTTTATTTTATGTTTATTCTCTGTGCTATTAAAATAATTTGTTAAACTAAGTCGTAAGATCACTAATTTTATGAACTACTTTGAATAAAGAAATGCTATAAAAAAATTGTTTCATGAACAATTTAATATGAGTGTCACAAACTGGAAAGAAGTGCTTCAGATTCATCTTAATTTTTTCCTTATCTAGTTGGAGTTCATTATGTGTAAGCTAATTTTAGTCTTATATATGGTGTTTTGATAGAACTGAAAAATATCAATGATCTTAATAAAAAGCTAGAACTCAGTTTTGTCTGACTTATCCTTTTTTTAAACATCAGAATGGTTATTTCCATTTCCCTGATTTCTGGAATGAAACTAAAAATCAACAAACTATGAAAAGCTGGCGTGACTTGCATATGCAATTTTTTTTAATTTAAAAGCTAAAATAAGAAATCTGCAATTTCGGGGTCCACTATCAAATTGATTCCTTTTTTGGCTTGATAGTCAGATTGATGATCCTTTAAATTTATAATTATTTAGAGCATTATAAACTGAAATATTATTTATTTTATATTTTCAGGGAGATACGTCAGGTGGTAGTAATATAAGTAGGGTTTGGATAGACTGTAGTGTACGAAGTAGCCGGTGTCAAGACGGTGGATTACATATGCCTGATCCGCAGTCTGTTATACAAATTAACAATAGATTAAGGTTTTATAGTCAATGTAATCCGGACCATTTTCCTCCAAACATTCTTCAAGGTGAGTTGTTTTATTTACTCAATGACTAATTTAATTTAAGTGTGAAATCGAATCATAATTTATAAATTGTTACTTACTCTTTTTAAAACCCATATTTCATCTTCTCAGGATATAAACTCTCACAAAAGTAGAAAATAAAGATACCAGTTACTTATTTAATAATAATTAAGATTAGCTACCATCGATTCAAGAGAATAGTGTTAAGCTGGAAGTACTCTAGGCATATTTATATCCAACAACGGCTGCTGATTCTTCAACTTGCA
>JACMZG010001908.1:18412941-18485441 GCA_018340805.1 Microvelia longipes
TTTTAGACTACGGATACCTATTTTGTTGAGTCATCAATTTTCATAATTTTGAAAATATTGATTATTACATTTTATAATTTTATAAGTCAATAAATTTTAATTTCTTACTGCTTTTTTATATAGTAAATAAAGCACTATGATTTAAAAAAAAATAAATCAGAATCACAATAAAAAAAAATCATAGGTGTTACATGAAGTATCCCATCATCAATATACATATAAACTACACATATATTTCTTATCACTATGTGTAGGTGGTAAAGTTATAAAACGTCTGATTTATTTTATTTTATTGTGATATTAGACCAAGTATTATTGAAGCAATTTTTTTTAATTATTGTTTTATTTATTACATAAAATGTGTGATTATCACAAAATCTTAGTCGAAACAACAAACTTTGTTCTTACTGCTTTTCAATGTTCTACATTTCATCTAAGAGCAAAACTTATATAATGAACTATTAGTAGAAATTCCATTTCTATTGAACTTTTAGTTTGTAAGTTATCAGCGAACATATACATTTGTTTGTGCCACACCTAAAACTATGTAAAAGTTTATTTTACATCTGTTAAAATCATGATGTTTTACCAAATAAATTTTTAATTTTCAAATTATGTGATACTTAAAAAAGTATTTTTGTAGATATTACCACATGGTCATATTCTAAACTCTAAACTATACATGTATAGTAAACTATACATGTTAAATAAAGTCACTTGAAGTGGGTAGGGGGTGGAAACAGAAGGGGTAATCTACTCACTCTAAAAAAAAAAACAAAAAAAAAACGCAGAAACAAAGAAAACAAAGTCAAGCGCACCTTATTCATTGCTTATCAGTCTGTCCAATTTGTGTGACATTTTATACAAATGATTTAATTTTTGTGTAATTATTTTTTAAAATTAATTAATATCAATTCTGACAGAAAAAAACAGCCGTGTTTCTAATATAAAAACAAAAGATATGGGTCCTATTTTATTTACACAGGAACCCTATTGAGTGAGTAGACTTCCTCTCCTCTTTTCTCCACCCCCTTCTCCTAATCTAAAAATCTCATTTTTAGATTTTTAATACTTTTTTTATACCTATGGTAGCTCGTGAAGAAAAGTAAGACTGTTTTGCTTGGGTTTAAGAAAGTATTTACTGTTTTTACAGATGTAACCTGTCCACCTATGTTTACTAATGAAACGTTGCAGAATAAGTTCTCTCCGTCGACTGCTCTAGAAAATTATATTGAAGCTGCTGCTAAAGCATCCTCATTTAAGACTAACGGTGAGTTCCTGTATGTTTTTAATTTTTATCTTGGATACTCTTTTAATTTTTCTTAATTAGCTTTGGCTCACCACGTAGTCTTGACATCACAATGTCTTGAAACTTGATAACCTTAACACTTTTAATTGAACCATGTGTCAATGTCTGTCATGTCAAAACATTCAATTATATTAAGTGTATATTTCCAGTTTCTATGAGGTACCAACACTATAAAGCCTCGTCATTATTATAGATGTGGTTGTTACGTCAAGTCAGGACAGGGGTGTCATGTGAAAAATTTTTGTCCTGTACAAATTCTACGTTACATTGACACAGATCATGGTATAGCAATGCCTCGACTTGTGATATTCTCAACCCTACGTATCATTGACAAATGCAAGGACCTACTCTGTAGAGACTGGAAATATTTCTTTTTATATTTTTACTCTAGTAGGATTCAGGTTCAGAGGATCGACTCATGATTCAATTAAAAGTGTCATGGTTTAAGTGTCGAGACAATCGAATATTAAGACCACAAAAGTTGATGATTTATTGTGTCGAGACATTGTGATGTTGATTCAAGTTGGGAATATTATTTTGTGTTGAGACTATCTCATGACATATACGTTATACCATGACATATGTGGATGTGACATGGAGTTTGTACAAGACAAAAATTTGTCACGTGACACCCCTTGTACTGATTCTATGTAAGATCGATTATGTGTCGACGTTAAACAGCGTTAAGACATTGTGTTGTCGAGACCCCAGGGGTGCCCCATCACTTTGTTGTTACTCCTAATATCGAAAATTGAGTTTTTACTTTTCCTCATTTATACCCTAGGTAATTTTATATAAAAAGCATTATGTTTGCAAATGAATCTGAAACCTGGATGTCACTGGAATCATCCATAAGACCTCCTGAGTAGTTTTCGCAAAGTTGTGTGTCTGTTTTCATTATAGATCCCAGTGTATTTATTCTAGAGAGTTAAACTTTGTACAAAATCAGTCTATAGCTGTAGTTGTGCTACCTGAACATTTTTTTATGTCAGTAACCTACAATAATGACTTAGCGAAAATTTATAACAAAAAATGTTGCAAACAATATGAGATTAGTTATAAATCTAATATAAGTGCCAAGTTTTATCTCATTATTAAAATTATCCAATGACTTGTTTACGTTTTTTAAAAAAATTGTAAAAAATCTGACAATAATCTTAATATAATAATCTAATACTATTAATCTAATAATATAATCTTAAATAGAGTTGAAATTTGGTACCAGTGAAGTAGTGTATGATATTAATTAATTAATAAGCACACCAAGTTTCATTTCAATGTGACAAGTATATCAATGAATTTTTGGATCATAAAACTTATGCAGCATCGAGTAACTTAACTGTTTGAACAGCAAAGTACCAACTGTTTTTAAATTGAATTAAAAAAAATGAGCATTGACTATTGATAGACATTAGACATGGTGAACACCCTGTCAAACCCAAAACACCCACTCAAACTTAAAGAGTTAAGCTTGAGTAGAACTCAGCATGAATATGGTCTTGCTGGCCTTGACTCATAGACACAACAGTCTTTGTACTATATTAATACCTTAAGTTTATATTACCCCTCCTAGATAATAAAAAATCTTTATTTTCATTCTTCTAACTTTTGTTCATTATAGAGATATTATTTTCATTATATTGAAATGTTTTTAAATATTGAATTCGAGGAGATATGAAATGATTTAGTGAAATAGAAATATTTTTTAATAGTAAATTGTAGGACATATGATATAACTTTGTTTCATAGAAATGTTTTTAAATATAAAAATCAAGAGAACATGAAATTAATTCGTTATATAGAAATGTAGAAAATTTGACAGGACATGAAACAAATTTATTTTATAAAATTTTTTTAAATAGTTAATTCAGGGGATACAAAATAAATTTGTTATATAGAGATTTTTGTTGTGCAGTGCAAGTTCGTAATAAGGAGGTTTAACAGTAATTCTTTTATTTTTATAATAAAATTATAAACTTAGTATGACCATTGCTTTTGGATTTTCACAGAGTTTTCAGATATAAATATCTGTAGAGAGCACATTCAACTTTTAATGTTACAACACCAGTTTGAAAGGCACAGGAGAGAGGTACATGCAGAGAGAAATAGAAGACTTCTTGGTAAATCTAGGACTAATAGTGCTCTAGAAGAGCACAATAATGCTTTGGTAAGTCTAGCATTTAAGTTTTTTTTATTTTAACTGATAAATTATAAATAACCTTGACAGTAAAGTAATGTTTACAAGTAGATCATCATCAATATGATAACAGAAGAGGGTGTGACTCTAAAGTATCATCAATAAAATATGAGTGTCTTTTATTTAAGTTGCAATAATATAAAAATTTGCCTAGCCTTGTGTAAATCATTAATTGTTTTGAAGGAGATTTTGTGGTATAAACTCACCATCATGTTTAATTAAAAAAACATACTAGAATTTAAAAAAAAAGTAATATAGTGTCAACCACAATATTATAAAAAAATTATAACTGACCGGTTTCGACTTTACGTCATCATCAGAGCTGTTTACAGTCTGTAAAGCTGATGATGATGTAAATTCGAAACCGGTCAGTTATCATTTTTTTTTACTATCGTGTAAATATTATATTAAATATATATTAATTCTTTTTAATGTTTTTTTAGTAAACATCATGGCTAGGTTAATGTGTTAAATCAAGTACCTTTTTTTAATATTGTTGGTATGATTTAATGTTTACTGATCCTAACCCTAAAAAGTAATTATATCTTATTGAAACATAATCCTCAGTTTTTGGTCTTAATTTTCTTAAAGTAATTTTTTGAACTAAGCTGTCGATGGTCTTATTAATGTTTCTATGTCTGTTTGGTTACAGAAAGATCAAGTTAGTTTACTGCAAAAAGATATTGAAACTTTAAGAAGTGAGTTAGAGAGGGTTAAGTCAGACGCTAAATTCAAAATGGATAGGATTCAGCAGAGTGTTATTCACTGGCAGGAAAAGGTAATTGCACTGTTACTAAGCCCATATTCACCAACCCAGTTTAAACTTAGGTTTAAGACGAATTAATTTAAACTAAGTTTTGTGACAATAAAACTAGTTGAAACCACAGTTTAGTAAAAACCATTTAAACGAAAAATAATATACACCAACGTAGTTTAACTACCTAATATTGAGTTTAAACTAGAGATTACCTTAAACCTTTGAAATTGGTGGATTAAACTATAGTTTGATTCATTTAAGAGGTTTTTTATGAATTTATTTAAACTTTTCTCATTTTTACCTTAATTAGGCACTTAAAAATGTTTATTAAAGAATAAAATTGTTGAAATATTATTGTTGATTAATTAATGATTGATTAATAATGATTGTTGTTAATTGTTGATAATAATATAATATATTATATTATATTACAAATATTATTAGATTTTTTGAAAATATTCTAAATGTAATTTACATCTCCTATTTGATACGTTAATTTACATCTTAATTGAAACCTGGTGAGGCCCATATTTATGTCAAAAACACATAATTTTCCATAATACATGTAGTTTTATTTTGATGGCTTAGTGTAGTAGACCTTATTTGTGATTTTTTTAATATTACCTGCTGCAAATGTCTTAAAATTTTGCTTGCTAGGTTTCTAATATTTGTTTTTAGCAAATTTGCATCTGAAAAACAAATTTTTAACTTTTATGACGTTTGAACAACTTCAGTAAAAACACTGAAACCTACAGATATTGTTGAGGTCAATGACCTATTTTTCAAAACATGACTATAGTGATTTTTTTGCAGCATTGTGTAATAATTTAGTTGCCCTACAAAATATATTATGTGAAAAGTTATTTGGTAAAAAACGGTATTATTTAAGTTAATTAATGTGAAATAATAATTTGTTGAGAAGGTTACACAATGATTTCGATTACATCTCTAGGTTATTGGATCAGCATATTGGCGGAATGGACCAGATTCTATCTCCCTTGTTCAAGTGTATCCACCTGGAATCCCTTCCCATAGTCCATACTGCATATTTAACTAGTTAATATGATTTGCAGATTTATTATGGTGTGTGTATGTGGTAATTTTTAAATGATAGGTTCATGGATTATGTTGGAGATAATAAAACTGGATCTTAAAGTGAAGACAGTTATAGAATATTTGCTAGTTATTATTCTTTGTTTTGTATTAAATTTATTGTAAACTTATCAATTAAGCACTCGAATTTATTTTTATTTTCTTTAATAATTTTAATGTGATTTCTCATTTATTTACTATTTTTATGCTTGAATGTTTCAGTGTAGTAAATTTGAAAAGCAAAGTAAAGATCAAGCTGACAAAGCTAGTGTGCTAGAGCAAGATCTTAATGAACAAAAATCTAAATTTCATTCTAAATTAAAAGTAGGTATTCTTTATCTTATAAACTTTTTGTTTACTTCTAATTGTTGTTAATAATGTAAAAGTGTTCTCCTGACTCAATAATGTTATTACTGAATCACTCAGTAATAACAATAATATTAGCATCTTCCAGCCTGCATGGATACGTGATATGGGACTCATTTGAAAAATCTTGGTTCCATAATACTAGAAATATTATGAGATTTGGACAAATGTTTTTACCCTGAACACCAAGGAGCAACGAGTGACTTAAACAGAAATCAATGACGTATATGTAGAACCTTTCTGTAGAATCATCGTTGTTTTCACAATTTCTATAAAAATTTTGCTCTGTCTGATTTGTTTAATAAGAGTTTTTGTCAAACTATATTTTACAGAACAGAAAATCTTTTTGTTTATAAAT
Source organism: Microvelia longipes (assembly GCA_018340805.1). Classification (NCBI taxonomy): domain Eukaryota; kingdom Metazoa; phylum Arthropoda; class Insecta; order Hemiptera; family Veliidae; genus Microvelia; species Microvelia longipes. The sequence continues at coordinate 18,419,021 of JACMZG010001908.1, forward strand.
ACAAACACATTATTGAGAATATAATATCTCAATAATAAAATCATTAGATACAAAAAAATAAAATTAAAATTACAAAATTCATCCATTGCATGTTTTACAAAAAGTCAAATAAATTGTTTCAATAGTCACACACAATAATAGTTACACAATAATATTTCTAAAACTATGATTAGTCTAGTCAACAAACAGTTTTTTTGCGAATTTTTAAAGAGTTAAAATTTTATTTTGAGATTCTGTTTGGAATATTTAGGGATACCCCCAAAAAAGTCCCCTAACTTTGCATTACAGGTGCGATCATAGTGGACCAAGAATGTGTCCCGTCTTTCACGTTTTCATTAATATCTTGGTAGTAATACTAAATATAAAAAAAAAATAAAATTAATTCTTGCCTGGCAAATTTTAGTTTAGATGAGAAAACAGAATTTCAACTGTATCTTTGAAACAACCATTGTCCCGACAAATAATTAAGAGGTCAAAAAGAATAAAGACAAAGAGCTCTGTAAATGCTTCCTCTTCTATTTTATTATAATACTAATAGAAAAAAGTCCTCATGGAATAAAAAAGAAAATTTGTCCAAAAAAACTCACAAAGCTGTCAAATGTTTTATTAAATAGAATGGTTTTCCTTAATAGATTGTAATTTTTATTATTTTATATTGGACAAATTTTCTTTTTAATTCCCTGGGGACTTTTTTCTATTGGTATTAGAATAAAATGCAAGAGGAAATATTTACAGAGCTCCTTGTCTTTTTGATCTCTTTATTATTTGTGGGGACAAAGGCTGTTTCAGAGATACAGTTGAAATCATGTTTTCCTGTCTAAACTATAATTTTCCAGGCTAGTGCTCTGCAGCTATGATAAACTGAAAGCTATAATATTGGATAATAACTTTTTCCGTAGTTGACTATATCGTATTCAAAAATCATAAAGTTTGATCGGTTTGCCGTTGAGTTATGGCAGTGGATACAGAATAATTTTGCACTAATGTGACAAATTTTAGTTTGTTTACATTGTAAAAAATGAAATTATGGTTCATTTTCAACTTGAAATCCTTTATTAATGGTTAGAGATTGAGAGTAAACCTGTTGACTCTTATTTTTAGGCAATTTAATTAGCTTCAAACTTAATAGGAAAAAATATTTGATATTTTAATTTTTTTGTATATCTTATTACAGGAGTATGGTGAATTTAAAGCTAAATTATTTGATTTAGAAAATTCTTTGAAGTGTGTCACTGAAAAAGCCAACGAAGGAAGAAATATTAGGGAAGATCTTGAGAGGCTTCAACATAGGTTAACTGCTACCAGTGAGAATGAGTTGCAATTACGCTCAGTTATTGATAAATTAATAGTTAGTTCTAGGAAAGCTGAGGAATCTGTATTAGCTACCCAGAGTTATAGTCATCACACTCAAGGTTTGTCTCATTCAAACTTCTCTTTGAAGAAGTAGTTTTTGAATTTTTGATCAAATAAGTCATAACCATGAGCTGGTAAAGTAAAAATAACTTGAATTTTGAAACTGTGGAGAAAATATCTTATAATAATAATAAATAAGAAGATTAAAACAGTCTAAAATTATTATCTTTTATGTTTAAAAATATAAATAATTGCTAGTGAATACTTTGTATGAAGACCTTGGAATTTATCCTTAAATTTACTTAGGAGTTACCATAGCCAAATGGCTGATTTGCATGCAAACGAAATTGTACTGAATTTTAGTCAATTTGTTAAATTTTAAATTAATATTATTGTTTTGATTAATTATATATATTATTTATACGTTAATTTCATTGATTTCTAATTGTGTTATTTTTAATTAAATATTGTCTCATTGACTTCTAATTGCGTTGTTTTTAACTAAATATTGTCTCATTAATTTTTAATTGTGTTGTTTTTAACTAAATATTGTCTCATTGATTTCTAATTGCATTGTTTTTAACTAAATATTGTATCATTGATTTCTAATTGCATTGTTTTTAACTAAATATGGTCTCATAGTGTACCTGGAATAACAAATAGTAATGCTATTTGATAATGCTTAGTGTAAACCAAAAACTTGTACGAGAAATAGATTGTATACCAAGGAAGCTCCAGAATTCTTATGTAAATATTCTAACATAAGAGTATTTATTACTTCCTTGCTCTCAGGGAGGAAAAATTTTTAAATTATGTAATTCTAAGATATAAGAATGCTGACTGCTCATTGTTTCATAGTTCCTTTCCCTTTACTCCTAATTTAAATACTAACCTTTTAGAATTTGTGTTGGTTTCCATGATTGCAATATGATTGATGATAGGGCACTAGTGAGACATTAAAAATTACTCCAGTGAACGTCATGTACAAACTATATTTTGTTCCTAACTTCGTTACATATTCATGTTATAATACGCTAACAAAGAGAAATGAAAGGCAATACTTGTTAGGAGTAGGTGCAGTCTTAGTAAATCATTTCTAATAATTCAAAAAGTTTCTGATAATTTTCTTTCTTAATAATAATTTTAACTCCATCTAGTCTTATTAAGTATTGTCTTTGGTTTTCTCTGTTTTAGTGTATTATACAATACAATACAATATAATATTATAACATTAATATGTATCAGGGATAGATACAAAATATAGTTTGAATATGAAATAAACTGATAATATTAGTTGTTTTGACAGAAATTTTGTGGTATAGACTCACCATGATGGTTAATAATAAAAAACACACTAGAATTAAAAACAATTAATATATTGTCAACCACAATAGTATAAAAATGATTATAACTGACTGGTTTCAACTTTACGTCATCATCAGAGCTGTTTACAGACTGAGTATTTTGGGTAGCGAGTAGGAGGAGGGAGCAGAGGAAGGAGAAAGTGTGGGTGTGGTTAGGGGTACTGGTGGAATTAATTAATGATGATGGGAATACCATCGACAATTAAATTGCAATCATGGAGACTAACATGAATTCCAAAAAGGATAGTACTTTAATTGGGAGTTAAGAGAAGAGAATTATGGACCAATGAATACTTTTGATCACAACAGGTGCATTATGAACTTAGAGTTTGGTTAAAACTCTGAAGTACCATCTACTTAGTTTCATTTAATTTATTTTGTTTGTCTAATTGCCTAGTAATAACTTGTCATCACTGTTGTTTTGTTTACTTTATAATTTATTTCTTGTAGTGTTAGAGCAACAACTTGAGTCTAATAGATTACAACTAGATATTGCTAAAGCTAAAGTTCTAGATTTAGAGAAAGTTATCGTCAAAAAGGATTCTCTATTAGCAAAACAGAAACAGGTCATACAGGGTATGAAGGATGAATTTAGTGCAAAAATTAAGGTAACTGCTTCTATTGAAATATTTCTTGATTGAAGTTTAATAAACATGGTCTCTCCTCTAATGATGTATATTTGACTCAGTCAGCTTTCAATTTCAATAGACCATCATCAGTGCCCAATAAAAAAATAAAAATATAAGAATTAATTTAAAGAAAAGTATTATAAATAACATTAAAAAGTTAATGAATGCATAGTTAAAATAAAATCACTTTTTATTTTGACTTTTAATTTAATTTTTTTTTATTAATGCGTTTATTTCGTGTTATTTATTATTTTATCTTAGAATACTTCTTTTAATATATTTTTACTTTGTTGGTTAAGCACTGATGATGATCTGTTTAGATTGAAAGCTGGCTATGTCAAATATTTATTATTATTGGAAAGACGCTGTTTTATTTCATTACTTGAAATTTCATGACTCATTTTTCCTTATTTCTTAATTAGTCATGCTAATGTTAATATTTGGAGCAGTCAAGTTATTTCTCTGATGGTAACAAATTTAATGACGGGCCAAAAGTACTCTGCAGGATAAAGCCTGCAATTTTGGGGATTTGTAAACCTCCATAATTCCATTCTATTCCATTCTCTGTATTAATTTCTTGAATTTGACATCCCTGACAGATGATAAGGCCAAAAAGATAAATGAAAGAGATTTATCTTTTTGTGACATATACATGTAGTGGAATAGAATAACAACACGGCAGTAGGCGTACCCTCCATTACTATTACAATTGTCGCTAAAAAGCGGTCAAACTTTTTTTCTTTTTATATATACACGAGTAAAGTCACTTGTTAATTATACTCCACTATAGTGACATATTATAAGCTTATTAAAAAATATATATAAAAAATAGGACTTCTTGGAAACCGCATCTCAAATTCAAAAATAAATTGTGACTCCATAACTTATGACAGCTGCGTTTCTTTCCTAATACATTTCATAAACTTACAAAATTTTACCTTGATATTAATTTGTTACTTCTACTTTGTTAATTTCTTTTACATTTGACATAGTTTGTTGATCCAAGGGGGACGAACTCGCAAAAAGAGCTCGTTTCTTTGCGGGAATGTGCAAAATAAAATGGATCAGGACACGTGTGTTTAGAGCATGCCCACCGAGGGGGTTGTACTATAGTTAACCTGTGAGGTCACCTGAGTACCTGCAGATATTTTTTTCCTTTCTGAATTTGTGCACCTGCCGTTGCTATTAGAACAGCTGTTTTTTTTTCATGTCGAAAGTTATAGCCCCAGGAATATAACATTGTGGGGTATGAATTTGACAGGGAATAATTATGTTTTGTTAAACTTGCAATGTAGCTCTCACCCCCCCCTCCTTCTTAAAAAAAAGTTAAGCAACTGTTAACAAGTTTTAAACAAAAAAATAAGAGAAGATAAACATGCCATTCTGTTATTCAACTACCTTGAACTTTTGAGTTAAGTTATTGATTACCACTGATAGACAAAAAAATCATTGTCTATCAAGATATAGTGAAACTATGAGTACTGTATAGAAATAAATAAAAACCTTTTTGAGGCCCTTCTCTATTAACAGGGTATCCTTCCTGTTAAACCCACCTACTTCCTGCTAATTAAGTATCCTACTTAGTTATTTCCTAGCCTCTCCTTGAACTCACAAGTTAAAAACCATATATGAGCTATTGTATTTATTAATTTATTCTAATACTGATGTATATTTCTTGTTCATATCTCACCATTTTAAATAATTTATACTCTTTGTTTCATTCTAATAGGAATTAGAGGGAAAAGTAAACGACCTAAGAAAACTGAATAGTAAACTAGAATTCTCAAATTTAGAATATCTTCATAGGATTGAAGCTTTGGAAATTAGTGGTAAAAAAGTAAATAATCAATCTTCTCCTCCCCTCAGTGCTTCTCTGAGCTCATCTGGAAACTTATCTCTTTCTGGTATGTTACTAGTTAGTTGCTAAATAATAATAGATTGTATAAACACAAAATAAATGTAACTCAAAACTATTAAAATCTAATAATCGTTTAAATTGTATACCGGAATGAAAATTCTGAGAAACCTGCTTCTGTTAAAATGTTATACAATTTAATTTTTAAGCCTATTAATGCTTACCTAAGCATTGGAAATTAGTGGAAGCATTAGAAATATATATATATATATATATATATATATATATATATATAATATATATATATATATATAATATTATATATATATATATTATTCTATCTCTCTGGATTAGGTACAATGGACCCACATACAAGGTCTATGTACCTAGGAAATTATTTCCTCCGGAATTGAAAACAAAACAAAAATTTTTTTTTGATCAAAATACTATTTTTATTTTTAACCTATAATAATATTTTATTATTTTACTTGCCCTCTCTGCTATTTTTATTGTTATTCAATGTCCTTTTTATTATTTATTTTGTATTTCCTTTTTATATTTATATTTATTATATTTATATATTTATTAGATATAATGACTAAATTTCAAAATTCATAAAGTGGAAGAATGTCTCATGTAGAATGTCTTGTACATTATACATGACTACATGCGTGCCGAATCTTTATCCGATTACAACATTTTTCCGGGTTTCATCTATTTGGTAATTTTGCTGAGTCAATATTGCGAATTAATGTCGTGATTTTTTTCTGGATAGCACTGAAACTACTGATTTTTGTTCAAAGTTTCAACTTTCTGGCATAAATATGTTGGGATCTTCAATCATAACAGACACACACATACAGACAGAAAACTTTGTTAAAACCACTTAAAGGCCTTAAAACACCTGAAACAGATAATTCCAGTGACATTCCGGTTTCAAAACACAATACTTTTTCTATATACCTACGGTATACATGAGGAAAAGTAAAAATCATTGTCCTTTTTATTATTTATTTTGTATTTCCTTTTTTTCGTATCAGAGGTTGTACGATTGTACTTTCTTCCTCAATTTTTAATTTTGCACAATTTAAGCCTTGTTCCCCCTTGGAGAGCTGTATTCATTCATTTGGAATGAATAAACTAAAGGAATGCCATACCTTGTAGGAATATTTAAGATGTTCTCTTGGGAACTGTTCCATTAATGACTCATAATAATATCACTCATAATGTCTCATTTCAAAGAAAATTAAGCTAATAAGGTCATTAAGGTTTTTTGCGAATTTATTTTTATTCGATCAAGGCCAAGAACCACGTGAGAAAAAGATTACAAGGATAAAAACTAGGTGGCCATAGAGAGACCCAGAGGGCTAAGGAGCCTGTCAGGGCACTGACATAGCCTGGAATTCTGCACCGCTCTCATACTGAAAGGCAGATTATGCTTGGCATGCAAAACATATTACTGATACTACCAAATAAAAAAAAAAAATGAAGAGATAACTCCAACTCATTTTGAGAGTGACATCTAGAATATAGAAAGGTGTCTTACCATACCATCCAACAAATAGACTCTACATCACGGAATTGTGACATCGCAACACAAATATTGGCTTATAACAAAACAAAAGCAACTAATCAAATTCAAAAACTTGTGCCTAACATATTAAAGTAGTGTTGCCAAGACCTGAAAGCAGTACTGCTAAATTTTCCTGCAAGTTCATGAGAAACTAGTATTTTTTCCAACTTTTCAAAAGCCTTGGACCATGTATTTACCTATTTTTCAGGATTTAATGTTAATGCATCTGATATGTCTGCCTTATAACCTATCTTATCTTGTCCATTGATAAAACCTTTGATGTTTCATTCTTTCTCTGACAATTTTCATCTAAACACTATGCTTTTTTCTAGGTGGTGAGACAACTCCTGTTACTAATTTACAATTACTAGTTGATCAGAGTGAACCTGGTTCATCGTTGTTTAGAGATGCTCCCTCTCCTACCTAACCTCACCTTTTGTACGTTATTCTCTTCACTCAGTGCTAATGAAGTAAGAAAGAGCCATACTCATCAAAAAGACTGATTTAACCAATTTTACAAAAAAAATTGCATCGTCTTTTATTTATTTTTTAATTTATAAAAAATAATTAACACTTCTCCGTATTTTTTATTACTTTTAACAGATAATTTTAATCTATCTTGCTGCAGTCTTTTATTTTATCTAATATTGTCTGAATTTTTGTCTGTAATTTATTTTATTGTTTAATAAAAAATTGTAATTGGCATTAAATTACCTACAATTAGGCTTCAATTTTGATTTAATATGTAGTGTAGTACAAATTTCATATAATTAATTATTTATATCTTATTTATTAATTTATGGAGAAGTTTTCTTGCTATTTATTTTTTGTTGCATAAGTAGTTTTGGGAAATACATAATTATTTATATTATATTTTATTTTCTTTAACTTTTCTCTTTTTTATATTGAAAATTAAAAATCTAAATTTTTATTATTGAATAGAATATGAAAATATAATTATATATAGATATATATTGAGAATAAAATGTATTTTATGTGAAAAATTATTGACAAAATATTAGGTCAGGGAGAATAAGTCTTTAAACGAATTAAAACTTTGGATTATTTTTTTTAATTCTATTACTTAATGACTCTTTAAAATATGATTTTATGACTGGTCTCCATATTATTTTATCAGTGATGAGTGGGCAAAAATGAGACCCTTATATTGTTTCTAAAAAACTATATTTCACTCAAACCTGAGAGCATAGTCATGTTTTTAAAATCTGCATCAAAAAAGAAAATACCAATTTAAAAACCTAAAACCTAAGTCAATAATTTTTGATAATCGAGTAAAAACAAATTAGGAAAATTTAGCTTAATCTACTCATGCTGTTAAGAATTTAATTATGAAGAAGAAAAAGAGGAAAAGTACATAATATTTGACTAAGTAATAAAATAAGCCTATATTATTATTTTTCAAACTAACAGTGATAGCATTGCTTGGCAAATATTTTATTTATCATATTTATCAGTTGTTACCAGCTGTAACAGCAAGCAAATTTTTTGATTAAGATGTTTTATCTATCTGGTGATTCTCAAGCTTTGCTTTATGATTGCTTGGTAAGTTAAGTTCCTTGTTTCAATAAGTTGACAATCAAAGATGGAAATCTTAAATCGTTTGTTTCGACTTTTAATGAGAATATAATAATATTCTTAATGAAATTGGCCATAAATTGAACAACTCTAGGGTAAAATACACAAATAATCCCCTACTGTTATTTTGCACTGATCAAGATCTGATATAGTTTATGACTCTTCTTATATATGATTAGTCTAAGTTTAAACTTTGGTCTAGATCCATTAAGTAGTTTTATAGTTATAAGCAACCAAAATTTTGAACTTATTATATATATATATATATATATATATATATAATATATATATATATATATAATATATTATATATATATATATATATATATATATATATATATTATATATATATATATGTATGTATGTATGTATGTATGTATGTATCTATGTATAGTACTTAAAATTAATAAAATACAGTACAAAATAAATCATAAAAAAGAAGATGAGTAAAAACAGATAATAAAAAAAAATGGATGGAAACTTACTCATAAACATGCAAAAGTCGAAGTGCCTAAGTGTAACTCAAGGATTCACTACTACTACTAAATAATAAGTAATTTTTCAAAATGAATTAAACCAATAAAAATATCTAGGGAAGATCTGAAATGAAAATAATAGAAAGGACATTTTTAGGATTAAATTGCTAAAAGTAATATGATGTAAACATAACTTGTCCTAAAAAGAATATCAAGACGAGTTAATTTAATAGAATAGTTCATGATTATTCCTCCATAATATTAATTAAACTTTATTGTTTATTTTGTTGCTTCCCATTGAGAATCTACTTAACAGCATGAGTACATTTCTAATTTGTTTTTTCCTTATTATTATAAATAGATTTTTAGATGTTGATTTTATAACATGAATATGCTCAGGTTTGGGCGAAATATAGTTTTATAGAAACAATATCATTATGCCTCATTTGTTCCCACTAATCTCTAATAGATTCTTTAAAATTCACAAAATTAAAGCCCAGTATCCAGTACACGATGCTCACTATTCTGTCTTCCTAGTCTAATCTATCTAGTACTTAAATATTGTATTTTATAAATATATATTTTATATCTATGTATAAATATAATGTAATATTTATATGTATGGGATACATTTTAAACTATTTAATGGTATAATAATATTCATGTATGTATAAAATATTCTGTCCGATTAGAATAGTAATAGTTAGACAAGGTAAGCGTTGTGTACAAGACACTACTTTCTAGTTTCGTATTATATTCTGAAATTTGTTTGTAAACAGTTTTTTGTTGTTTTATGCAAAAGTTTATTTGTTTTATTTATTTTAGAGAAATCTTCTACTTTTAGAATAACTCGATTGAAACCGGGTTAAGACTTGAATGAAGCAAATTTAACCTAGTAATATTAATCTTTTTTATTTAAACCAGGTATGTAGGTATACTTTTAAAACCTAAACTTAAATTAGTATAGAGAGTCAAGATAGGTATGTTTAGGGTATTTTCTTTTCCACCCATACAGATTTTGGTAATTTTTACTTTTCCTCAATTATACCGTAGATATATAGGAAAAGTGACCGCCTCCGTGGCCGAGGTTGTTAGAGCGTTAGTCTTTGCACTGACCTTTGGCGCATCCCAGGTTGAGCTCTCAGTTTATATAAAATTATTGTCTAAATAAATTATCGCCAACTTTAGAATACACTTTGAGTATAACGGTTGCTACTACCACCCGAGTTTGTTCCCGCAGAGTTTATCCCTGATGAGCTGCAAGGCTCTAAAGGGGCATTATTATTATTATAGGAAAAGTATTGTTTGCAAAAAATCCGAACCAGGACTTTACCTGAATTATCCGTTCTAAGTTTTTTTAAGATCTCCCAAGTGGTTTCACAAAGTTGTCTGTCTGTATGTGTGTGTCGCTAATCATCATAGCTCCCAGCATATTTAAGATAAAAAGTTGCAACTTGGTACAAAAATCAATCTTTAGGTTTAGTTGTGCTATCCAGAAAACAATTTTTTATAATGTCATTAACTTGCTAAACTCTGCAAAATTTTTGAAAATTGTTAAGTCATGTATAAGACCAACATAAGTGCCAAGTGTATAAGGTTTCTACAAAATTGTAAAAAATTAAAAAAAGCTAATTGAGTTGAAATTTGGTACAAGTGAACCCCTTTACATAGCAAAGTTTTGTTTCAATATGGCAAATGTATCTACGTGTATAATTAGATTATAAAATTTAAGCAGCATTAAGCAAGGTCAGTGCCAAGATGGGTGATCACTGGGAATAAAACCAATGTAATTACTATAAGAGGACTAGTTAAATCATGTTGCAGTACAAATTTAGTAATTTGTACATTATGAGAACAAGTGAGGAAGAGAGTAGCAAATCCATTTTATTGAGGAAAAGTTCTGACGTACCCCTTAACCATTTTTTGGGTTATTTATGGTCAATTTCCATGGTTAGAAATCGAATATAACCTTAAGCAACCAAAAGTTACCGCCAACCTAAAATAATCAACAATTACCTAAAAATACATGGTAATACTCATATATAATAATATAAAAGAAGGTTAGATTATTGTTATAGGGGTTTTAATTGTGTTTTTTGCTTAATAATGGTTATTAGAGGTCACAACATACATATAAACTAAAATTTGAAGTGGGGGTGTTAAGGGTGGCTATTTTAGGTGTGTTAATTATGATTTTAAAATTTTAAACTGATGTTTTGATTAAATGTTGACGTTTCATTCGTATCATTTTGTAAAACGAATTTTATATTTTTTTTTGTACCAAAATTAAATTATTATTTAATGTTCATTAGAATCATGATTGCTGTTAAATTAGTTTTTACTTCTTGATAGAAATGCCAAAGTTTTATTGATAAACCTTTCTTTGGTATGATGCCTTGATCCTAAATTTGAATTAGTGATTCAACTTTTTATATTATGTTTATTACTGATAGGCTGAATAAAATATTGAAAATAAGCTAACTGGTACATAACAACATGAATATTATTGGGGGCACATCAATTATTTTCCGTATTCACATAGATTCAATATATATATTTTACCATTTATGTCATTCTGTAATATTATTTTTTAATTATATTTTGTTATATATGATGTTATATATGACTGATTTATGACTAGACATTAACATTTTTATGAAATTTAAAGGAGATGGTCAAAGGAGTAGATCTGACTAGTTTTTCTTATGTTTAAATTCAGTATTTGTTAATTTATTTCTAAACTTTTAAAACTCCTTCATGTTTTAAAAAATAAACAAGTTTTTGTGGTGCTAGTGTATTTACCTTATTTTTTAAAGCTGTTGTATAGAGACTAGTATTTTTGCATTCTTTATAGTAGAAAACGCAAGTTAGAATCATCTGAATCATTAAAATAAGCTGATATTAAAGAAGTAAGGTGGGTGTTAATAGATTTTATCTTAATAAAAGAAGATGTCTCTCCGCAAAAAATATATCTTAAATATTACATTGCTTCCAACCTAACAAGAAGCCTTTATCAGTGCTATCCCACAATCATGATAATACAGCAAATCAGAAAAATAAGATATGGTTTAGCAAAGAAGAAACAAATTAATAAATAAGTAAAATATATTGAAAATCTATAAAGCACTAGTTATCAAATAAAATAAATCAATAACAAAATTAATAAATAATGTTAATAATAAATAAACAAAATAAACAATAAATTAATTAAAAAGAAAAATAATTTTAAAATTAAATATATACATAAAAAATAAAAAATGCTGTTGAATAGGGTGTTGACAAGTCTTATAGCTCATATATTTTAGATTTACTGGCGCTGGGGTGGGCTCACAGAAGAGGCGAACTTTCTCCATTCTCATTAATAGAAAAAATAAATAAATAGAAATGCTTCTCTTGACTTCTCAAAGTATCAAATTTTTCCAACAAAGTCCAACTTAGTGTAATCCATCAATATATTCTCTGCCCACAAATATTAGTAAAACTTGCCTGTGGAATACTGACAAGTGACTGAACACTGACAAGTGTTCTGTGTAGAACTAAACACATTGTATAGCACATCTTTGGTATGCGGTTATAAGATTGAATTGATTGATTAACTTATATGTGTGTAAGATCATCGTTTAGCTCTACAAACAATGGGTACAAGTATTAGTCAAGTGGATAAAGTTTGATATTATATTATGTATATTGGCATTATTTCCCACCCTGTAGCTTCTATTCTTTAATCATGTGATTCTTTAATCATGAAATGATTTTAATGAGTGTTGAAGACCATATTCTGTCGAAGCAAATGGTATTTACCTTACAAGTTTAGTGCCCTGTTACGTCAAATACTTTGGTCAGACTAGAAGAAGTATAAGTATCAGGGCTAGAAGTATACTTGTAAATCAGACAGCAAGTTTTACCAACATTTAAAGGCAGAGAATCATTTTGATTGACTGCATACATTTGGTTGCCTCTATATTGTCAATAAAGGGGAAAAGGTGGACTTAATTCCCTAAAAAAATTGACATTTTTAGAAGTCACGAAGTACTGTGTGATAAAAATATTAATAAAATGGGAGAAAGTTATTTTATTATTTTTATTTATCCATTTTAATTTTTTCTGATTATTTTACTTGTGTTTTATAGTTTTTTAATATTTTTTACTTGTTTAATTAATTATTTTTATATTTTTTTTTGTTTAGACATCTTTTATTTTCTAATTTTTTGGATTATATTGTTTGTTAGGTTTGCGCTAATAATGACCTTTTGTTGGGTTGAAAGTGCTTTGCTATTTAAGATATATTTGTTTAGAGACTTTTCCTTATTGATTATTAAGCTGATATTACTTTTACTTAATTTGAAGACTCACTGTTAAAGTTTTAAAAAATTTAGTCTAGAATTTTCTTCATGCGCTCCAGCTTAAAGCACTTCATTTTGATAGAGGGAAATACATGTAAAAATTCTGTCAATACGGCATGGTGCTCTTTTTTGACATAAGATTGAGTTTTCTTGCCTGATTTCTCTGAGGTGTAGTTTTAAAGAAGGTTAAAAACTTACTAATTATCAATAAAACCTCAAAAAAGTAAACTTTTTACCTATTATTTATGTTTAGAGCTGCTATACATGAAAATATGTTTTAAATAAAGTGTCTACAGCTCATAAGAAAAGCTTTATCCCTTTCTCATATTTTTTATAGATTTAATTCTAAAGTTAGTGAAGGTAAAAGGGTTGTATAGAGAAATAAGCACCTCCGTCTGAATCTTTACCCTTATGATTCAAGGTATGTGAATGTGTCTTGTTATGATCTTGAATGTCTCTTTTCATTAAGATCGCCTTTGGATAATTAAATGCTGGATTGAGTGTCAAAAAATTAATGTATGTCTTGAAATCTTTGATATACTGTTTAGTCACTTAGAATTTAATTCTTGGATTACTTCCCATCTGAATGCATTTGCTTGGTTTGTAAAACTTGTGAGACGATGATAGTTACTACCACCTTACTCTTAAATTATTATCAAAAGCAGCTCAGTCATAAAATTTTTCTCATTTACTTTCTATCAGTGATGCAAAACCTAAATTGTAATTTAAGCAATGTTTTTTTATATAATTTATAATTTGTTGACTTAAAATCACTCTTTTGTCTTGGTTCCTTTAGGAGCGTCTAGCAGATTCAACTGTATTTCCAAATTTAAGTAAAAGCTAAAATTATGTGCACAACATCCTGTTGAAACATAAAATTGCATGTAATACATATATTTGCACAATTGTCTATTGCTTCCATTATTTTTTTTATGTATACATAATTATTCAGTGATTTTGTTGCCTAGATTAATTACTTGGACATTTTGATCCTTAGTGGTACTCAATGTTGTCAAAAGTTAGGCTTGTTTTTGATTTTTACTTTTCCTTATTTATAAGTTGTCTGTTTGTTTGTATGTTTTTCCATCGTTGTAGCTACCAGTTTGTTTGCAAGAGAGCTGAACCTTAGTACAAAACTCAATCTTTAGGTCTAGTTGTACTATCAGGTCAATTATTTCTTTGACATCATTTATCATTAATGATTCGGCAATAATTTTGAAAATGTTTGAATTGAAATTTGGCCTTAGTAGATTTCTTTATATAATAAAAATCATACCAAGTTTTAATTCTATACAGCTTTTATATCAACGGTTTTTGTTGGATCACTGGTGTTCAGTAGCATTGAGTGAGGTCAATACCAGGATGTGTGGCTGCTGGGAATAAAACAAATGTTTTAATGTCGTCTAAGGACGTGCGAAAGCGAGTCCGAAGACAATTACAAAATAAATTAAGAGCAAAGCAATTCTAAAGTGGTGTAGATGAGCGTACCGTATCCGATATGGTGAGGAAAAGTTCTGAGGTATCTTGTACCTGATTTTATTTAATTTGCATTCAAATATATATGATATGAAGAATAAGAAAAATAAATAAATAAAAGCTCAATTCCTACTTTACACTTGTTACTTTTTTTCCCTGGTCTGTCTTGGTCTTTTACATTATTAATCATTGTTTCAATAGAAAATTTGTAACTCTTATTTATTTGAGTCTCAAAGATAAATGCATATTGGGTGTAAGGTTCCATCAAAATTTCATTTTATTTAAATAAGTGCATGGAAATTAGCAAAATCAGTTCATAAAGTAAGATCAACTGTTTTTCACCTCATCTCCATTCATTTATACTATCTCGTTTTATAAGTTCTATTTAATTTTTAATCTATCATATTAAATCAAATTGTATTAAGCTTTTTTTGTATAATTGAATATTAAAATATTGAAACAAATTTATGTTAGGGTATAATATTAAGTGTTAAAAAATGGTTATTTAAGTTTTAAGTGTATGGTTATTATAAATTGCTCACTGTTTCGAAATGTTGGGATATTTTTTATCATTGCTTATCGCCCTTGACTATAGACTGAATGGTTCATAAAAATCTAATGTGAGTTTATAGCAGGGCAGTTTGAGCATGTTTGATAAATAAAACAATTTCCTAGCCTTACCACAAGAATGCTGGTAAAAACTAGTATTCATAACTTATAGGTAACCTACCTTTTGTTTTTCTTTCAATCTTTTTATGTTTGATTTATTTTATGACTATATTTTTTCTCACCAACTACCCTAGGTACAAGGAGAAGTATTTACTATAGACACACAGCATATTTAACAGGTGATTGTATTCCATACAGATTCAATATGTTACGGTTCTTGAAATTTACTTGATTAGTTGATCGAGTGAGATTACTTGATATGGTGTCTTTTATGGCTAAAGTTCACTTTTGGTTATAAGAAAGTTTGAAACAAAAAAATATATTTAATTAAATTGTTATTTCTTTGCATAATATAATATAGTTACATTAAAAAAAATATATTTCAAAAGTTATTTGATGAAAAACTGTATGTATGTGAAATATTAGTTATCTGTTAAATACGATCGCCTCTGAAGGTGCATACATGATCAGGGGATCGATCTAGATTCCATCTCCCTAGTTGTAGTGGTGCAAACTGGATTCCCTCTGCATGGTCGTCCTTACAGTGTATGATATTTAGATATCACACTTAATACGATCTGTGGATTTAGAATACTGTGTGAACGTATTAATTGTTTATAACTATGATTAACTTATGTGGTCTTTATTTTAATAAAAAGAAAAATTAAGTTTTTTGATAAAACATTTGCACTTCTGTTGGTTTTACCATTATTGGTCATTTTCAGATGCATAATGCCATTTAAATACAGTTAATTGTTAATTATTTTTTATAGTTTTGGTGGTAAATAAATAAGTACAAAACTGAATATTATTAATTAATTAATGGTTGTTTTTATGTCAATGCTAGAAACACCACAGAACAGCTATGTACTTAATACGCATTAGCGTATTAAAGGTCACTTGAACAACTTGTTTAAAATATTTCTTGCTGTCGGTGCAAACCATCCTGCTTTTAACTTACCTTTATAATGGAATATGGGATTAAAATTTGATAATCTCCTGTTCTTATTATGTTATCATAAAAGGATTTATCTAAATTTTACTCTGCAATGATTAGTGTAGATTCTTTACTTGATTGAATCATAATATTTTAGAATCTTTATTCAATCATGAACATTATGAAAGCAAAATATTTAATATAAACAGATATCGCCAACAAAGCAATGCTGTGATTAATTATAATATGTTTTTATTATTTCTCTACATCATCAACTCCACTTTAACAAATTTATATTTGAATTCTAGTTCAATGGCAGGGGTTCAAGTTAAATGACTACTAAACAAATTCAATTTTTAACTTTTTAAAAATATTTTTCTACTAACATGTTTCAAAGCAGTGTGCTCTTTATATAAACTGTAACAAATATAATTGGAAACTGTGTAAACATCTGTATTTATGTACTAATTTTATTATATTTTGGATTGACTGATTTTTTTTTCTTTTTTATTAGTTAAAAACACTATTAAGTGTGTTTTATAAAATAAAATAATTTTTTTATTCTATTGTTAATATTATTATCATCATTTTAGAAGATGCTTTGTTTGTTTATCTATGTAATGTTATTATTAATTATTCTTTATTTTTCTTTTTTTAATGACAAAAGTTAAAAAGAAAAAATTTCTGTTACCAAAAAGGTGTTAAAAAGAAAAAAATATTAAATTGTTTTTTTCAATTTTTATTTGACTGCATTTTATTTATTTATACCTTGTTAGAGAACTTCAAGTGAGATAAACTTCATATGTTTTATTTTAATGTAGTTTTCAGTGTCTGGAACCATATTTTTGTGAAAAGGGGGTAGGATTGCCAACTCCTATTTAAAGATGGAAAATTTCCTAGTCCTAAACTCTGCAACACTGAATGGACGGATTAAATTATGATTTCCCAATATTTGTTTACTCTATTGTGAAGTAAGTAGTAAATAATTCTCAAACAAATGTTTCTTTTAAAATTAAACTTCATCAGAGGGAGGTGTTGCATGTACTGGAAAAGTCATAAAAGGCCTTGGTTTCACATACGCTGTACCTTGAAAGGACCAGCTTAAGTAGGCAACCAGCCTGTAAACTTAAACCTAAGGCAGAGTAAAATAGTGAGAACACCAGAAGTTACCTTTTAAGAAATGCATTAATAAGAAAATCTATCTTTTATACAGGTGATAGGGAAGTAAAATAATAATTTGACCAAGTGTTGTAGTCACATCAATTCGAAATGAGATTCTACTAGAGGGGAGTTTTTACCACAAACCCTTGTGCATAGAGTCCAGATCTCGGCCCATAGAGCAGAGCTAAATCTCTCTTTGTTATCTGGAGTTCTGATTTGGCTATGCTTATAGACCAAGTGCCCAGGGGTGTTTTGAAAATAAAAAGTGTAATGACTGGAACCGGTCTCAATTTTTTGTAAATACCTTCCTGAACAAGGATCTGCAATTCTGCCGACTCGTATCAGATGGGTGTCCCAGGCAGAACCTTTGACCCCTAAAGTGTGTTCTGCCTGGGACACCCATCCGATAAGAGTCGGCAGAATTGCAGATCCTTGTTCAGGAAGGTATTTACAAAAAATTGAGACCGGTTCCAGTCATTACACTTTTTATTATCAAAACACCCCTGGGCTCTTGGTCTATTAGACCTGTATGGGTTGTCTAATATGCCTATTTTTGTGAAGACTCGCTCACTTAGTTACAATTCTTTGCGAAGGTCCTGATTTCTAAGCCTGGGTGCTTAATTATTTAAGCATCAGGAAGTTTTGTGAATTACTTAGCCTTTTGTGTATTAAAGGTTTCTTATAAATTTAAACAGCACAGTTTTCATTTTTATTTACAAAATTTACAGTTTTAATAAATAAATAAATAAAATTCATTGATTTAAATAAAATTTGAAGTCCTCCAAGTAAGTTTAAAATCCCTTAAGTAATGCACATACTTGGTTATACATTTCAATTTTAACAAAGTCTAATTTTAAAGAATGCTGATGTGCAATATTACTATCGGAGCTAAAGTTTTGTTACTTCTAGATGGGTGTTTGTTGAGTGATTATGTTCAGTCATTAGTGGTGTTGAAACTTGTAGCTTATACGATTCACTTACAAAATAAGTTGTTAAGTAACCTTTTCCTTTGATAAAGGTTTCTCCCCTTTTTTCACAGGGCACTCCATTCTTTTCTAGTAACTGTGCTGTTTCCTCTGGTATCTATAAAATAAAAAAGGGAAAATAGATCTATTTTAAACTGACCTCTATCTTACATTTTGAACTGGCCTCTATCTGGTATGGTATAGGGTTGTACTTTTCCTGCATGCTGTAGGAGGCTCAAATAATTTAAAGCCATTTCATAAAACTTTTTTTCTCCTATTATTGACATTTTTTATTACGAACTTGAAAGTTAGTAAGGGATTTTAAAGTGCATGTACCTGGTGGAACATATCAGAAACACCATCATGAAATACTGAGATATATTAGGAAACAGAGTTCTTTCAAAGGTGAGCATAAATTAAGCTTTAAATTATTGTGAATAATGGAAGGATAGTTGAGAATTAGTTTAGGGCACAGGAAGTTTTGTTTACCAAATGGGATGAATAGGTGTATTTTTTTAGTAATTGCTCAAGTTATAAAGCGTAAACTGAAGCAAGAAATGAATAATTGAGTACATAATACATTGTAATTATGCATATCAAAGGAAAATCGGAGATCTCGCCAGAAACATACATATATACATATATTATATATATATATATATATATATATTATATATATATATATATATATATATATATATATATTGTGTGTGTGTGTGTGTGTGTATTCTAGTTACTAGACGTATTTGTCTCAGAATAAGTTTAAAACGCTTCATTGCATTGAATGGGAATGAAACATGGTACAAAATTCAATAAAAATACAGAGCCCTTATTGTTTATGAAGGGTGGGTCTGATTACAATTGGCGAAAAATATAGCATCTCTCTCAATTTGACGCTAGTCTTGACTTAACACATCGGACCAACTTTAGTATAAACCATATTAAGGATGTTAAATTCGACAAAAATACCCCATTAAAGTATACCCATTAAAAATACCCCATTTTGTACCATGTTTCATTAAAGTACCCCATCAATTTATGACTTTATTTCACCCACAATAACCATCAATAAGTCACTAAAATTCGAAGGATACCGGAACGAACTGAAAGTTAGTACGCACATACCTCTAAATATCACCATCAAAGAACAAAGTTAAATAATATTAGCAATATTATGAAAGGTTTTACCTGAATTCTCGACATGACTCCAGTTGAGTCCATCCTTGAAGCTAAATTTACAGCATCACCCCAGATATCGTATAGGGGTTTTTGTGAACCCACAACTCCTGCTGCTACTGCTCCGTGAGCTATTCCTGTAATTAATTACAGAACCATTTATTAGTAAGTACGACGAGACTTGAATTAAATTTGTGGCTGCCATAGTTTTAGAGACACGGAAATTAAAAAAAAAAACGGAGCGGTACATGGTTTTATCTGAAATTTTAATGAGATATGGTAGCTTGATTAAATTATTTAGGCACTATAGAGGAAAACTTCTTCTACTCTTCAAAACTATATTCCGCTCTCCCCTCAGGGCATATTCATGTTATACATCCAAGGAGAGGGTGAAATATAGTTTAGAAAAGTAGAAGTAGTTGTAATTACTCTATATCCCCAATAGTCCCTAAGTAATCTTATTAATAATAATGCGAGGAACGATAATATAAACCCTAGGGAAGCTTAGTTTCATAAATTGCATTTGTTTTTAAACTACAAATGGCTATTGTATACTTCGTTCACACGCTGGGTTTGGCAGGGGGTGAACCCAGTGTTCAATCCCAACTGTTCATACGGTATTTTTTAACCTATAGTTTAGACTCTATTCCGATAAAAAATGAGTTTCAGGGTTGAACTCCATGGTCAATCCCGTTAACACGACAACTGCCGGGGGGTTGAACCCCCTGCTAAACCCAGCGTATGAAAGAAGCAAAGAGACTAATACTAATAGAAAGGTAGAAAACTTAAAAACAGTTTTTTTCTTAAAAACTTTTTCAACTTAAAAAATACTCGTCGAGGAGTATTCTCGAAAATCGAACCCATGCCTGCTCAACTGTGAGCAAATTTTGTTTAATTATTTAAGAATAAATGATAAAACAATAAAGATCTTTCTAATTGCTTTAAGTGTTTTATTATTATTATTATTATTATTTTTATTACCTCAATTCTTATTTTATTTGTTTGTTAAAGGTCCATTTAGGTTTAGTATTCTTATTCTATAGTGTGTTTTATTATCTCTCGGGTTTAGTATTTCATTATCTCACTATTCAGTTTTACACTATTCAGTTTATTCCCCCACTCCCTTCTTAGGTTCCTACAAAAAACTGTACTCTACCACATTGGAGCTGAAAAATGCAGGGAGAAAAGACTAAATTCATATTGGCAAACCTGACAGAATAAAAAAAGCGGGAATCTTAGAACAGCTAGTTACAAACTTAACTAACATGGATCTGTAAGGCAGTCAGTCTCGCGGTGTTTGTCGTGGTGCGTAGTTGAATCTAGATCAATTTGTTTTGGTTATGTACGATCTTTAAAATATTATTATTTTTAAATGATCCATGATTCTTTATTCTATATTTTACTACTGTGATAAGGCATAATTTTTGTTCGTCAATATTTTGTTGTACCACGTTATTATGTTTTTATCCGTTAGTGCTGTAAAAGTAATTGTATCCAGCGAATTTTCAGAACTATTACTCGTTTATAGCCTAGTAAGTCCTAAATTATATGTACTATATTATTTCTTAACATTAACTACAGCACAAACTTTTATAAAAAGGATTTGTCATGGACCTTATAGTTAAACTTAGTTTACTAGATCAGGGGCTCTCAAAGTACGTTTTGAAAAACAAAAATAAAAACAATACGAATTATAAGTAAGTAGTAAAGTCATTTATAAACGACTTTACTAGAAATAGAAAAATTGTATAATTGCCAATTTTTAATGATAATAGTTATGAATAATACGAAGCAAAGTTCACAGAAATAGTCCTCTTTCTAATTAAAATATTAATTAATATATAAATTAATTAAATATTTGTTATAACAAAATTTTTATTATCATTAAAAATTGGCAATTATACAATTTTTTTCTATTAACAATAATTAAGAAGTAAAAGTAGTTATTATTCGATAAAAAGGGATACCCTTTTAGAAGTGGCATGGACTGTATACCATGGGCTTAATATTTCTGTTATAATGGGAAGGGCCTTGGGTGGTCCGCATACCGGGCGAATTTACTTTGGAATGCGTTTTTCCGTGCTTATTAATCCATTTCTTACTTAAGGTTCCGGTGTATGCTTTATAACTTGAGCTGTTACTCAATTATCAAGCACTACTCGTTACTTATGTTTTCTGTATTTTTCAGAGATGTATTTAGCTTGCCCTAAGGATGGTAGCATAATAAAGCCGAAACGACGGCTTAGTGAAGTTTAGTGTTTTCATTGACCGATATATATATATATATATATATATATATATTATTATTATATATATATTATATATGTGTGTGTGTGTGTGTGTGTATGTGTGTGTGTGTGCGTGCGCACGCGGATATATGTATGTATTTAACGTTCTGCAAAATCTAGTTGATCAGGGACCTCTTCATTCTCGAGTTTCGTCAAAGATAATTCGCTGAAATGGGGTAGCAACAAACATCATATGATATTATGTTTCAGCACCCTGTGAAGTCTGCATTGTATGTAAGGATAAAAGTGAGGACATACTGGGTAGAACATTTCAGATTTACTAGCTTTAAATCCTTAAAAAAATGGGGAAACATGGACCTAGGCTCTCGAAAATGGCCTCTCGCCCCAGTAAAATTACCATTATTACTTTTGTAACTATTACCAAAATATGGTAACTATGTTACATCTTTTGGTATTTTTGATAAGTTATAATTAGAGCACACAATGAGAATTATTGTTCTAAAGACAATATTAAATTTTAAGACATTTGCTTCTAAAGTCATTCCGATTGGGTAATTTTTCATCAAGTAATTGTTTGACATATATCATAGATTTTTGTTAAAAACCTCAAAAAAAATCTATTATATATATATATGTGTGTGTCAGACAATAGCTTAATATAAAATTACCAGATCAGGTTGACATTGATATCAAGAATTCAATGTAGTTTCTAAAATAAGCATTATTATGGTATGCTCTAATTTTAAGCTTTGAAGTTATTACAAGTAGTAACAAACTGAACTCACTTCAGTTTTGTAGAGCATTGTTTTTTTCATCCATGATGTCCCACATCCCAAAAGATATCTCCGACAGTTGATGCGAAGCGTCAGATTCTACATTGACGCGGTCACCACCGGAGGACCTATATCTTGATGACAACAACCGCGGAAGCTTACGCAGTTTATTAAAAATTTTAAGTGATTGATGTTATTTATAACTTCATTGCCTTCGGGTGATAACCCGAAGGCAATTACAGAAAAGTTATAAGTTGTCGGTCCTAATGGTTACTGTACTAATTTAAGTCTCTTATAAAACTAAAAGAACTGATAATGACGCAAGGGTTACCAACTTTTTTCGATTTCTGGATCTTAGTAAGCGTTAAAACAAAACCTGACAATTGTAGACAAAAGTGGATCAAAATTCGCAATAGTTATGGTATAATAATGTTTCCCTCTTCTATCGATAGAGAAGCGAAAGCCACCTCATTTTTGAATTTTATTGTTATGAATTATCCTTACCAACTGTTAGTTGAAACTGGAAGTTATTACTACTGTTGTACTTGTTTAAAAGTTTCATCATATGTATTGCAAACCTGTAAAAATGAAATGTAATTATTACTTCGAAATATTACAAATTTGTAACACACATTTTTGTTGCAACGTTACAATAATAGGCATTGTTAAACAAGTGCACGACCCAGCTTTATGGTTTGTAAGGACTCTCTCTCGCCTATCTAACTAATTCACCTAACTAATTAATGCACACATCTAAGTAACTCGCATATCTAATTAACTCACGCATCTAACTAATTCGCCCATCCATGTAACAAACGCATTTAACGAATTCACCTTTCTATGTAACTCACGCATCTAACTAATTCCCCTACTTAGGTAACTCTGACATCTAACTAATTCGCTTATTTAGGTAACTCACGCATCCAACTAACTTCCTCATCTAGTTAACTCACCCGTCTGACTTGCCTATCTAATTAACTCACGCGTCTAACCGAATCGTCTATTTAATTAACTCTCCTGTCCAACTTTAACTCGTGAAATACTTCTTGATATTCAGTTATACCTTTCTTTAAGTTAACTATTCTTTGGGTGTAACTCAGTCAAAAGCAAGCAACTTTTTTTGGCAATCCCCATGAACGCCTTTGAAGAGTCTGAAAAGTTACCCCACTTTTATTTTCTATTTAATCAGAAAATGACGCTTATGAAGTTGTTTTTTTGCCCGGATAAACCGCTTCGACGATTTAGCCCTTAGCTGTATGAGGTAGTTCTTTAGCGAAATCTTATTTTTAATGTATTTTTAATTTAATTAATGCGGTAAATATAGTAGCTATCTAGGATAGATGTTTTGCATTCAGAATCAAGCTGTTATGTTACCTCGTTAGTATAACGGCGTAGTTGTCAGTGTAGGGTGTTAAGCAGTTGGAATCCCGTCTTCCTGGCTCCAGGCCACATGCAGCCATGTATGTTCTTCCAGCTACTTTGATTTTTTCTATTTTCTGACTGCTTGATTCGAACAGCAACTGAAATAAACTTTGACTAGTTCATTCAAACTAAGTAATAGGTGATATTATATACCTTTAGATTTGCAACTAAGGTCTGAATTGTGCTGAAATCTTCAGTACATCTAAAATTGGATCTTACTGAATTAGTATTAATACGGAGTCGCTTATTTCGGATCTTTAACAGGTTCCCTAGCTTTGAACTAAACTTGATTTTGAAAAAACTTCACCAATTGACCACTTTGTTACTAGGGCTACAAACCCTGCTCTGGTGTATTATACGTCTCTCGTGTATTTAATTAACTTTGTGGAGAGGCTTTTTCGTATTTATTATTATTATTAAACTTGATATTTCAATAGACTGCAAGAAGAACTTAGTGACTACCTAGTAAGACCTAATGCAGTTAAAGATTAGCTTATGTTTACGTCATGGAGACAGCTAAGAAGAACTTTGAGACGTATAATACACCAGAGCAGGGTTTGTAGCCATAGTAACAAAGTAGTCAATTGGTGAAGTTTTTTCAAAATTATTTATCTGAATAAAGCTAATTATTATTAGCTTTATATAATATTATATATTATAGATACGATTTACTAAAAATAATCAAACATATGACCGCCTACATACCGGATGATTTTCTAAAAATTTCATTAACATACCTTATCAAATCCTGTAATGATATAGTTGATAATTTCTAGGGAATTTCTTTCATTGTCCAACGAATTGGTTGTGTCAATCAATGACGCGAACATGATAGCTACTGAATCATATTGTTCGTGATATAGTTCTTCGTGTGCTCTTGATGTATTTAAGTACACATCAGCTGTAAGACAACGGAAAAAAATAATTAATATTGATTTCATATCAAAAACCCTAATCTTTTAACGGCTATCACGTTAATGGATACATGGTTAAAAATGGTACTAATCAAAAGTAGTAGCACGATTGCCGTTATCATCATTCAACTCTATAGGATTTAAAAGTGCATAAGTTAAGTATCTAGCGAATACGAGGTTGTTTTTGGAAAATTTAGCTAATGAGATAGGCGTCATAGCGGGAGTGAAATCTCGGACCACGACTAAAATCGTTGCAAGATCCCTGATCACGAAAAAATACGTTTTGCAAAAGTTTTATATTATTATATATTATTATATATATATATATATATAATATATATATATATAATATATATAATAACATTTATAAATATACACGAAATATAAAAATATTTATCTTTCGAACGGATAAACATTTTTAAATTAAACTTAGTATAAAAAATCAATCTTGGGGAGGACACGAACTCTATTGAAAGTCATATTGTTGTGACGTCATTAACCCGGTTTGCTGAGTGAGAATTTTTTTTTTATAATCGGAAAAATGTGAGGTTATTGTTTTTTGCCAAAAAGATTTCTTTATGTTATAAGGCTATTTTTCTAAGTGACCAAAAAGTCGAAAAAATCATAAAAAATAACCAGAATTTAAAGTCTGAGTAATGTGTCGTTTTCTATGTACATAGGGGCGCTAAATCGGTTAAAACCGGTCCAAAGTTGACAGGACAACTCTAAGTGACCAAAAAGTCGATAAAACCATCATGAATTTCCGGAAAACCTAAAATACAACCGTTAAACAACACATTTCAAGTGGGAAGACGTTTTCGACGTTTTGTGCCTGTGATTTAAATGAAAATGTTCCGAAGTCCTCACGAGTATAGAAAGCAAAGGTACCTAGGTTCTCTAAACATATTTAAGTTTATAATTACAAAATAAGTCTGGCGCGGTGATCTTCAAGTCGGGCGAATTTCCTTTGGTGTGTTTCTGTCCTGTGAACAATCCATTACTTGCTTAAGGATCCGGTTTATGCTTTATACCTTGAGCTGTTACTCAATTAACAAACACTACTCGTAACTCGAAAACGTAATTTATTCTGTGTTTTTCATAGGAAATGTGCTGAAACCTTTAAAGAAAAGACCAACTGAGCATTAAACTAGTAATAATAGTGGTGTGCAATACAAATTTTAAAGGCAGAGTTTCGTATAACCAACAGGATAATTATGCGCATTTCATTTGAAAAATAAAGAAAAAAATAGTTACGAGTAGTGCTTGATATTTGAGTAAAAGCTTAAATTATAAAGCATAAACTGGAACTTAAAGCAAGAAATGGATTGTTAAGCACGGGAACACGCATCCAAAGTAACATCGCCCGATATGCAGACCACCGCGCCAGAATTTTGAAATAATAGTACCATAAAACTTACCAACGTGCATTGGTAGAATATTCTGCAGTAACATTTTATTAACAGTCCTATGCGTTGACGCTTCCTCTTGTTCGTCTGATAGCTGTCTTTTCCACCTGTAGTCCAATCTTACCATGTATTCAGCCTAAAATAAAATCGATTCAAAATGCCAATGACGTTTTTAAAGGTCAGTTAAGTTTTGTGAATCTCAGTTACGAATGTTAGAGGAAAATTCTATCAGAACCTTTTATACGTTCAATGCAATTTATTTTTATTCCTGGTTTTTTTAGCTGTTTTTACTTCTGATTCTTTTCCTCTGATCAATTTTGTCCCCTCTCTTTTTATTTTGTCGGTACTAAAAGACTTCTTGTTATCCTACTTACTTTAGCAAACTACCCCTCAAATGGTTGATGTTTTGGGGGCAAAAAAACTAAAAGAGTTCCAAAACTGAGCAAAGTGGAGAAACCATCAAGTCGTGATTTTCTTTTTTAGAAGTTAAAGCCATAACATTGCTACTTTCCATCTCAAGAAATGTCATAAGTCCAACTCACAGGAAAATATTACTAACTATAAACTCATGTCATAGTTCAGCTTGATCACCATTTCACTTTTCCTCATTTATACCGTAGGTATATAGGAAACGTATTGTGTTTGAGAAAAAATCAAGGGATGTCACCGGAGTTATGCGTTTCAGGCGTTTTCAAGGCCTCCTGAGTGGTTTTTGCAAAGTTGTCTGTCTGTATGTGTGCGTGTGGTATCATCGTAGCTCCTGATGTATTTGTGCTAGAGGGTTGAAAGTTTACAAAACAAAATCAGTCTACCGCTGCAGTTGTACTATTCGAAAAATAATTTGTTTATGACGTCATTAACCCGCAATAATGACAGCGAAAACTTCTAAAAATCAAATAACGCGGAAAAATGAGGCGATTGGACTGAGATTTAGCATGCATGTAGCCATGTATAAGACTAACACATGTTTTAAGTTTCATTTCATTATAAGCATTAGTTCAATTTTTATCGAATTGACTTGTGTACGTTTTTTAAAAAATCGGAAAATAACTTGATTGACTTGAAATTTGGTTTGAGTATTTACCTTTACGTAATAATTTAGTGCAATAAGTTTAGTTTTAAAATGACAAGTATATTCGTGATCTTTGGTGGATCATAAAATTTAAGCAGCATCGAGCGTGGTCAACGCCTGGATAGGTAACCGCTGAGAATGAAACAGACGCATTAACTATCTGAGGATAAGCGAAGTGAGTCCGAAGATGTTTTGCAGTATAAATTTAACGACTTGTATATTCTGGGGACGAGTGAAGCGAGTCCCAGGGTGGGAGGATGAGCGTAGCGAATCCGGGCACCCCGAACCCAATTTTTTGCTCATTATTTGTTTATATTAAATTCTGAATTTGTTGCCCAATTTTTAGCCAGCATTTTTTACTATTGTGGTAATACGTTATTATACCTACATCCCTTACCTGTGTATCAAGCAAATGCAGTGTTAACATTAAGAATGAGATGCTGAGGACATGAGCTGTTTGAGGAGAGAGCACCGTATTCCAAGTTCCTCCGCTCTATAACATACAAATATTAATCTTAGATTTTCAGTTTACATGCATATCATTGTCATTTTCAAATTTATTTGGTTAATAAATTTTAAATACAATTAGTGAAGTATTAAGAAAATAAATTGACTCCGACTGAAGTACTTTAATCAAGTTGAAATCATTTAACTAACAAAAAAGTTGTTTAGCGCAGGTCTAAATTATTAAGACCACCATTTACATTACATTTTTAAATGAATGTTTATATTTTCTGATGTTATTGTAACAATATTTTAGCATACATTTCGTATGTTGACTTTACATTAATTTTTACAGTTAGTGATTCTAAACAGTTTTAGAATTTCTGCTGCGAATCTGGCCATCTGCTGCACAAACATAAAATTCTGGCGCGATGGTCCGCATGTCGGGCGAATTTCCTTTGGATGCGTGTTTCCGTGCTTTTTACAATATATAAGTTTACAACTACTAAATAAATAATTCCGTCGCGGTGGTCCGCTGTCGGGCGAATTTCATGTATAATTCGTGTTTCCGTGCTTAACAACCCATTTCTTGCTTAAGGTTCCAGTTCATGCTTTAGAACCTAAGCAGTTACTCGATTGTCAAGCACTGCTCGTAACTCCTTTTGTCTGTATTTTCCAAAGGAAATGCGCATAATTATCTAGTTGGTTGTACAAACTATGCCTCTAAAATTAAAAGTACGCACTATTATTTGCACTAGTTTAAAGCTTAGTTACTTATCTTTAAGCTTAGTCAGTTATCTTTAAAGGTTTTAGCGCATTTCCTTTGGAAAATACAGACAAAATGAGTTACGAGCAGTGCTTGACAATCGAGTAACTGCTTAGGTTCTAAAGCATGAACTGGAACCTTAAGCAAGAAATGGGTTGTTAAGCGGAAACACGATTATACATGAAATTCGCCCCGACAGCGGACCACCGCGACGGAATTATTTATTTAGTAGTTGTAACTTATATATTGTAAAAAGCACGGAACACGCATCCAAAGAAATTCGCCCGACATGCGGACCACGCGCCAGAATTATTTTCTAGTTGTAAACTTATATTAAGTAAAAAAAAAAACGATAAAAATTGATCGTCCCTACCAGGATTTGAACCCAGGTACCCTGAGTTTGAGTGCTCGTATTGACTCTGGACCACTGCCATTCAACTCAGAAGCCCAAAAAACATAGAAAACGACACCCTACTCGATATTTAATTTTTAACGACCGTAATTTTGGTTTTCGATAATTTTTGTGGTTTTTCGACTTTTTGGTAACTTAGAGTGGTCGTATCGACTTCGGACCGGTTTCATTCGATTCAGCGTCTCAAAAAACATAAATATTGACCTTTTTCGCGGCAAAAAATATTAACCCTGAATTTTGCCGATTTTTTGAAAATTTCGCTGTCTCAGCAAACCGGGTTGCTGACGTCACAAAAACCTGGTTTTCAATAGGGTTCGTGTCCTCTCCAAGGTTGATTTTTGTACCAAGTTTGGTTAAAAAATATTAATCCGTTCGAAAGATAGAGTGTTTACAAGAAAGTGTCTAGAAATACATATATATATACATATATATATGTATATTATATATATATTATATATATAATATTTTATATATATATATATATTATATATATATATATATATATATTATATATATATATTATATATATAAGTCTCGCGAAACGTATTTTTTCGTCATTAGGGACCTCTGAAACGGATTTGTGTCGTGGTCCGAGGTTCGAATTCCGCCATGCGCCTATCCCATTAGCCGAATTTCCAAAGGAAATTCGCTAAATGGACAGTTTTAGCGAATTTCCTTTGGAAATTCGGCTAATGGGATAGGCGTCATGGCGGAAATCGAACCTCGGACCACGACACAAATCCGTTTCAGAGGTCCCTAATGACGAAAAAATACGTTTCGCGAGACTTTATATATATATATATATATATATATATTATATATATATATATTATATATATATATATATATATATATAATATTTATATGTATATTATATGTATTTCTAGACACTTTCTTGTAAACACTCTATCTTTCGAACGGATTAATATTTTTTAACCAAACTTGGTACAAAAATCAACCTTGGAGAGGACACGAACCCTATTGAAAACCAGGTTTTTGTGACGTCATAAACCTGGTTTGCTGAGTCAGCAAAATTTTTAAAAATCGGCAAAATTCAGGGTTAATATTTTTCGCCGCAAAAAAGGTCAATATTGATGTGTTTTGAGATGCTGAATCGAATGAAACCGGTCCGAAGTCGATACGACTACACTAAGTAACCAAAAAGTCGAAAAAACCATTGTAAATTACCAAAAACCATAACTTAGGTCGATAAAAATAAATTTCGAGTAGGGTGTCGTTTCTATGTATTTTTGGGCGCTGAATCGAATGAAACCGGTCCGAAGTCGATGCGACCACTCTAAGTTACCAAAAAGTCGAAAAAACCATAAAAAATACAGAAAACCAAAATTACGGTCATTGAAAATTAAATTTCGAGTAGGGTGTCGTTTTCAATGTTTTCGGGCTTCTGAGTTGAATGCCGTGGTCCGAAGTCAATACAACCACTCAAACTCAGGGTACCTGGGTTCACATCCTGGAAGGGTCGATAATTTTTTATCGTTTTTTTTTTACTTAATATAAGTTTACAACTAGAAAATAATTCTGGCGCGGTGGTCCGCATATCGGGCGAATTTCCTTTGGATGCGAGCACTCAAACCCAGAGTACCTGGGTTCAAATTCTAGTAGGGACCATAATTTTTTATCGTTTTTTACCTAATATAAGTTTACAACTAGAAAATAATTCTGGCGCGGTGGTCCGCATGTCGGGCGAATTTCCTTTGGATGCGTGTTTCCGTGCTTTTTACATTATATAAGTTTACAACTACTAAATAAATAATTCCGGCGCGGTGCTCCGCTGTCGGGCGAATTTCATGTAGAATGCGTGTTTCCGTGCTAAACAACCCATTTCTTGCTTATGCAAGAACCATGCCCATTGCGTGGTTCCGGTTCATACTTTAGAACCTAAGCAGTTACTCAATTGTCAAGCACTGCTCGTAACTCATTTTGTCTGTATTTTCCAAAGGAAATGCGCATAATTATTGTTATATTTTGGACTGAAGTCCACTATATATTTATTATCAATTTATTAACATTTTTATGACCAGTATGTGTCCTACCGCCGAGCCGTGCGCTTCATATATATTTTTTAATGTTAAATTTATAATAATATACGTTATATTATAATTAATGTGTGGTAACATTTATTTATTTATTTATGTTGTCCGAGAACAACATAACAATGTGGCGACGAGTCTATTTCGAACTTCGCGATTATGTCTGATAATAATGAAAATTCGAGAAACGATAGTGAACATTCGGGTTCTGAAAGCGTGAATTCTGGTTCAGAAAGTGAGTTGGAAGAAAGTGTACACTCAAATTCAAGTGGAAATTCAGGAAATCCCGACATCATGGCACCTCAAAATCATGGTTCAAGTCCTACATTTGACAGCAAGTGCAATAATTGGCCTGTTTTTAAGGCTCAATTAACACAATATTTTTTAGCTAATGATGTTTCGACGGCAGAAAAGAAAAGAGCCATATTGCTTACTGCATTTACCGAAGACACATATATATTAGCTAAAAACATTTGCATACCACATGAACCAACTGATAAAACATTCGAAGAACTTCTTCGATTGCTCGATTCTCATTTTACACCCGTTGTTTCTACGTTTGCGTCTAGAATAAATTTTTATGCAGCACGGCGTTCGCAAAATGAATCAGTGGCTTCTTGGGCTGCTAAAGTAAAATCATTAGCAGTACCGTGTGAGTTTCAGACTGAACTCAGCACCGTTATGCGAGACATTTTTGTCACCGGCATCGGACCAGGACCTATTCAAGACCGACTTTTAGAAGAAAATGCTTCAAAAACTACTTGTACTTTTGCTTCACTGTTAGAAACTGCTCTTGCTAAAGAAGCTGCACTAAATGATAGAGCTAACCTCGCCAACCAAACTGTTGTCGTAAAACAAGAGCCTGTCAACCATATGAAGGTAGGAGGGCAGAACCTTACAAGAAAAATCAACGCTATAATGGGCAAGGTAGTTCTCAAGCTGGTACTTTTTCTCAAACCCAGGTACAAAGCAGAAATGTCAGGTTTGTTCCAGATCTAATCACGCGACCAAGGATTGCAGGTACTCATCATATTCATGTCATTCTTGTGGAGAACGGGGTCATTTAAGCCCTATGTGCCCCAAGAAAAATAAAAATAAAAAGTATAAGAAAAATAAAAATTTCATAATAAATTTTTTAGAACAAGAAAGTGACAGTGATGATTCTTATGATCAATTATACATATAAAGTCTATGAAAGATGATTCAAGTCAAAAATGTAAGCCAATAATATTACCCATTAAAGTTGAAAATCACGTTATTGATTTTTGAGATTGATACAGGGTCAATGTTCTCAGTAATATCTTTAAAATTATACCAAAAAATTTTTAAACATATGCAAATGCTACCAAGTGATATATCTCTTAAGATTATGTAAATAATTCTATTAGTCCTATGGGTAAATTATTATTAAATTTGAGTATAACTCTAAGATTTATTTACAGACTATTTATGTTATAGAGGGAGGCGGCCCACCGTTACTAGGCCGTATTGCTTTGAAAGACTTAAATATTAACTATCTAACATTTGGAACTTGAATCATATTTCACAGAAAAGTCATGATTTTATTGAAAATTGTAAAACTGAGGTTCCTCAGCTATTTAGCGATGGTATCGGTACCTACACTAAACGCAAAGTATCTCTTCCTTTAAAACAGGGAGCTCAGCCTAAATATTTTAAATAGAAATGTTCCTCTGGCTTTGAAAAGTAAGGTTGAAGCTGAAATAGATAGACTTGTGAATAGCGGGGTACTGACACCAGTCGAATTTAGTGACTGGGCGACTCCTATTGTGCCCGTCATAAAAACAGATAATAATAGTATAAGGATTTGTGGAGATTTTAGGATAACAGTAAATAAAGAATTAGAACCTCTCCGTTATCCTTTGCCTAAGATTGATCATTTATTTGGACAAGTCAAAGGTGCGACTTTGTTTAGTAAAATCGACCTTAAAGACGCATATCAGCAGTTGCAAGTTGATGACGACACTAAAAAATTTTGGTAATATCCACGCACAAAGGCTTATTTTCTTACACTAGACTCCCTTATGGAATTACCTCAAGTGGCGCCATTTTCCAAAAAGAGCTTGAGCAAGTGCTCGCAGGCATACCTGGTGTATATTATTCCAGGACGATATATTATTAGCTCATAAAGACAAGGTTAACATGAAAATATTTAAGACTTGTTTTTACAAAATTAAACGAGTGTGGTTTTAAAATAAAATTACCAAAATGTAAGTTTTTTCAAAGTTCAATAACTTATTAGGCCACGTAATAGATAGTAACGGACTTCACACTTCTGATGCTCACATTGCCGCTATAAAAAGGCGCCTATTCCCACTAATGTGACGGAACTTAAATCTTTTTTAGGTATGATCTCATTCTATAGCAAATTTTTAAATGGAGCTTCAGAAATACTTTATCCCTTGTATAAATTACTAAAAAAAGATTCAGTTTGGAAATGGTCAAATGAATGTCAAAAGTCTTTTGAAACTTGCAAGACGGCTTTAACTAGTGCTCCCATATTGGCGCACTACGATCCTGATAAGCATATTAAACTAACTTGTGATGCTTCAGAAAAATCTTTAGGCTCAATTTTATCGGTTGTAGAAGAAAATGGTTCAGAAAGGCCTGTGGCTTATGCATCACGTGTATTAAGCAGTGCAGAGTCTAATTATTCTCAAATAGAGAGAGAGGCAGCAGCCATTATTTATGGCATAAAGAAATTCAGTGATTATTTAATTGGTCAAAAGTTTACCATCGTCACGGACCATAAGCCTCTCTTAACCATTTTCGGTGATAAAAAAGGCATACCCGTAATAAGCGCTAACAGATTACAAAGATGGTCGCATATACTTGCTGCTTACGACTATAATATAGAATTTGTAAACTCAAAACAAAATAAGGCTGATTATTTATCGAGGATATCAGTGCCAGATCCTAATCCGGTTAAGGATATTTCCCCTCCGTCTTATTTATTTTATATTATAAACAATTTTCCAGCCTTAATAGATTGGAAACACATAAGTAAAGAAACCCGTGTTGATCCAATTTTGTCTAAAGTCAGCGCTTATATACTTAGGGGTTGGCCTGTTTCAAAAGTAGAAACTGAGATACAACCATTTTTTCAAAGAAAAGATCAGCTATCTGTAGAACAAGGCATCATTTTATGGGGGTACAGAGCTATTATTCCTCAAAAATTTAGAAAGTATTTACTTAATTAATTACATTCATGCCATCAAGGCACTGTAAAAATGAAATCACTGGCACGAGGATATTTTTGGTGGCCTGGTTTGGATGAGGATATCAATAATATCACTCGTGAGTGCAAAATTTGCAAAGAAAACAGGCAAATGCCAGCAGAGTCTGCACTGACTCCGTGGCCCTCCCCTCCATCCACATGGTACAGAATTCATTTGATTACTGTGGCCCTATATTTAATAAATATTTTTAGTGATTTTGATCCTAGTTCAAAGTGGATAGAGTGTTTTGTACAAATAATCCAAATTCTGATTTTACTATTAAAAAACTTAATGAAACATTTGCTCGTTTCGGTTTCCCTACAGAATTAGTGAGTGATAATGCTCAAGTTTTTACGGGAACACATCTACAGAGTTATCTCAGTGAGTGCGGTATAAAGCATATTACAGGAGCTCCCTACCATCCTAAGTCTAATGGTAGTGGTGAGTCAGCAGTAAAAATAGTCAAAAATTTCCTAAAAAAATCTAAGGCTGAAAATTCAAATTAGATATAGAATTAATATTATCAAAATGCTTATTTCAATATAGAAACACACACTGTGCTACAAACCTCACCAGCAGAGTTAATGCTGAAAAGAAAGTTAAAATGTAGATTTGATTTACTTTTACCTATTTCTCAGAAGCAGTTGTCGGATAAAATAAAGAAAACAAATATCAAGTTTTAAGGGTAAGAGAACTAATCAGTTAAGTATTAACGATCGCGTTTTGGTTAGAGATTATCGTCTGGGTCATCCCTGGACAGATGCTATTATTCTTAAAAAATTGGTAAAGTAATGTATGAAGTAGAGACTTTAGATGATAAGTTAATATTACGGAGACATTTGGATCAAATCATTTCTTATTCTTCACCGAAAACTCCGTATATTTCAAATAAATCAATTAACCCTAAAATAATAGATCTGTACTACCAAATAATGAAAATAATGTAACCAAACTCCTGGGAAAACTGATAGTTCTTCAAATGAAGAATCACCAGTGGTTCATGAAAATAATTATAAACAAAAACTTAGACGTAGATCTAAACTAAAGAACCACAACGTTATAGTCCTGATTAAATTTTTATTATTTTCTTAAAGATATTACTTTCATTTTTTTAATATTTGCTATTATTTTGTTAAGTAAACTTAATTATTATTTTTTTTCATAAGTTAATTTTTTTTTATAAGTTGATGGTTACACTACTTTCATAAAAATTAGTTTTATTTTTCATAGAATTTCATATCTAAGATAAGAATAAATATAATTTAATTTTTGATGAGTTGAAATATGATCAAGATCATATTTATCTATTTTAATATTATTGAACATTAAATTTATTATTTTTCTTTTATCCATATTTCTTTAATGACAGTTTTTTATGATGGTTAAAAACTTATAAGTTGTAATTTGTTCATAAAACTTAAAAAAATTATTACTTTACGATTTGTTTGCATTTTTAGTAAACGTCTCTACGGTATCACACATACTTAGGGGTAACTTACACAATTGTTCATTAAAACTTTTTTTGTTCTCTTCTCAAATTTGAGAACATTCTCAAGGGGAAGGATGTGTTATATTTTGGACTGAAGTCCACTATATATTTATTATCAATTTATTAACATTTTTATGACCAGTATGTGTCCTACCGCCGAGCCGTGCGCTTCATATATATTTTTAATGTTAAATTTATAATAATATACGTTACATTATAATTAATGTGTGGTAACATTTATTTATTTATTTATGTTGTCCGAGACACAACATAACAATTATCCAGTTGGTTATACAAAACTATGCCTCTAAAATTAGAAGTACGCACTATTATTTGCACTAATTTAAAGATTAGTTACTTATCTTTAAGCTTAGTAAGTTATCTTAAAAGGTTTTAGCGCATTTCCTTTGGAAAATACAGACAAAATGAGTTACGAGCAGTGCTTGACAATTGAGTAACTGCTTAGGTTCTAAAGTATGAACCGGAACCACGCAATGGGCATGGTTCTTGCATAAGCAAGAAATGGGTTGTTTAGCACGGAAACACGCATTCTACATGAAATTCGCCCGACAGCGGAGCACCGCGCCGGAATTATTTATTTAGTAGTTGTAAACTTATATAATGTAAAAAGCACGGAAACACGCATCCAAAGGAAATTCGCCCGACATGCGGACCACCGCGCCAGAATTTTTGAAAAGTGACAGCGAACTGTCATTTGCACAACCGTAATCCCGACAGCTTTTGAAATGCGTTTGTAATTTGCTGCGAACCTGGCTATCATTTGCACAACTATAACCTCGACAGCTTTTGAAAAGCTTTTGAAAAGTTGCTGCCGACCTGGCTATCAGCTGCTTAACTATAACCCCGACACTCTTTGAAAAGCTTTTGAAAAGTTGCTGCAAACCTGGCTATCTGCTGCACAATCATAACCCCTACAATAACAATTTGGCCCCAAAGGAACCAAGGGCTCTAATAAAAGATTTCAGGACACCCTAAAAATACATTTGAGAGGTCTTAGGATACCCGGTTATAATACGACAACTGGCTAAAATTATTTGACAGCGCGGGAAAATAATGCGAGGGACCCAATAAAATTAGTCCTGGATGTTAAACCACGCCCACAATTTCGTATCAGCCCACCCTCATTGGTTCCTTAATACTGTTTTCTCACGCTGTTAACTGATTTCAACCGTTTGTCGTACTATAGGTACCATTAAATCAATATATGTTTAATTTAAGTTTAGTATACTTACTAAAAATAAATGTGGGTGTAGTTTAAGCACCGTTACAATGTGTCCAATTGTTATCAAGGAGCTTGCTATTAATTTTAGTTGAAAATGAACTCGTAAAAAAAGGAAGCACATTATCAACGCCAAGCAACTAGTTTCTGTTACATGCTGAAACATTAACATAAAAACAAATGAACGAAAAGTTAATTCCGGTACATTATTTAATAGAAAGCACCTACCTAATTGTTTATTTTGCTAAACGATCTAATTTTTTTTCTTACTTTCCTGCATAATGCACAGTATGACACTCGGTTAAAATCAATTGACAACGTGAGAAGACAGTATTAAGGAACCAATGAGGGTGGCCTGATATGAATACCTGGTATAAAATTGTGGGCGTGGTTTAACATCCAGGACTAACCTCATGGAGCCAATG
This sequence comes from Microvelia longipes, assembly GCA_018340805.1. Classification (NCBI taxonomy): domain Eukaryota; kingdom Metazoa; phylum Arthropoda; class Insecta; order Hemiptera; family Veliidae; genus Microvelia; species Microvelia longipes. Next base: position 18,456,493 of record JACMZG010001908.1, read on the forward strand.
AGGTTAGTCCTCATTGGCTATTTTCTCACGGTGTAAACTGGTTTTAATCGTGAGTCGTATTTTAGGTGTTGATGATAAGTATTGTTTTTGTTCCACCTGATCTGATCGTGTATGCTTGAATCCCCCTCTTCAGTGTTTGTTAAAAGATATGTCAAAAACATTAAAACATATTTTGATTATACTAGATATTACCCACCTACAGTTGTTTCCAGATGGAATGCCCTTAGAGGCCTGTATTTATTTATTTTTACTTTTCCTCATTTATACCGTAGGTATATAGGAACAGTATTGTGTTTGCGAAAAAATCAGAGACCGGGATGTCAGCGGAATTATCCGTTTCAGGTGTTTTTAAGATCTCCTGAGTAGTTTTCTCAAAGTTGTCTGTGTGTTTGTTTTCATCGAAGCTCCTAGTGTATTAATACTAGAAAGTTGAAACTTTGTAAAAAAAATTTAGTCTACCGCTGTAGTTGTGCTGTTTGGAAAAAAACGCAATAATGACTCAGTGAAAATTTCGAAAAATCATTATCTTAGAAAAATCATAAGTGTTTAAAAACTTATGAAATCTATTATAGATAATTCTTTCAAAAGTTTTGATATCATTGGCAGAAAGACTATTGGTCTAATAGTGTATGACAGCAAAGCAAGCCAGTGGTTAAAAATTGGGACACCCACCTTTAAACAATCTATCAAATATTCCAGTTTCAACCCATACAAATAAAAAAATGCCTCCATTGTAGGTTTGCATATGGACATGTGCATTTAGGCAATGCATATGTGGTGCATTTAGCCACATTGTCGTGCATATTGATTCATGCATATTTTATTGATATATGATCTAGTTCACATAATACTTGGTGCTAATCTCAAGTTCATCAATAGGAAGAATTGATGAAATTTCTCTGAATGGGGTTTATTTTGATTTTCTCAAAAACTTAAAAAAAATTCTTCTTTTCTTGTTATATATTTTTCCCAAATTGATTTAAAATATTGCTTACTTCATACCCATGGCGTTATGCAGTCCGGTGTAGATGTGTCTGTTGTTGTAATTCCTGTTTTATTAATAGTTTCTGCTGTCATAAATACTGTAATTGGTTCAGAACCATTGCATTCAGTCTGAAAATAAATTGATAAAAATATGCTCATGATAAACTTCAAGAATTGATTCCCATACGGTTGACATCTAGTACATTATTAGCGATTTCCTTTACAAAAAATAATGGGATGGGTTTGGCATGGCGAGAGACGGACCCTTGTGTTCGAAATCCGTTTTAAAAGGGGCAATCGCGAAAAATAGGTTTCGCGAGATTTTATATATATCTCTTAAAAACAAATCTCCAGACGATGATAAGAGCTGGGCTCTGACCTACGGACTTGTAACCAAGCATAGAGAGTTAAAGGATCCTTTTAGCAAGGTTGTGAATACTCTTGGTGTCTTTTTGACGTCATCAACTTAATTTGCGAAGTCAGCAAAACTTTAAAAAAAACGTTAAAAATAAGGTTTATTTTCCGGCGTGAAAAAATTCTGTATATGTATTTGTGCATGATGATGTGATTAAACCCTGTCTGGACAAGTTACTGGTCGTAGTTATTGGTCATCTAAGTAACCGAAACCCGAAATAACCACGGCAAATTACCGGAAAACATTAAATGTATGGTCGGTTAAACAAAATTTCGAGTATGGTGTAATTTTCGGTGTACTCTGAGGCCACGAGTTGAATTGAAACTGGTCTCGAGACGATAAAAGAATTTGAAGGACTTAAAGTTTGGGATACGGGTTCGAAACCTAGTTCCAGTGATAAGTTTTTATTGTTCATTATACCATTTACGTATATAACTGTAAAACAATTCTGCCGCGAAGCTCCGCTAACCAGGTGAACCAAGTATTTCCTGGTTAGCAATCAAGCATTTAAAAAATGCTATCTTGGTTAATAATACTTTGTTAGTTTTGCGTGAGTCTTATCAGTTATGCATTAGCTTGTAAGTAACTTTTTCTGGATTTTTCTAAGGAAATGTGCCAACAAATTTTAATTTTTTGTATAAACTGAGCTTTCAATAAAGTCAATAAGGGCTTATGTATTGCAATAAATTATGGAATAAGTAAATCCTTTGAAAAATTTATCTATGAGTCAAAGATTAACAAAATAAAAGTGAAACAACTCTTCCAAAAAAAGCTGTTAAGCAAGAAATCAATACCAAAGGCAATCGCCTTTGGTACGCAGAACAATCCTTCTGGCTTGCGAACCTTCGCGCCAGAAGTATTATTGCAGAAAGTTTCGATTATTTGACTAGTTTTACGGTGAACTCACCACGTGAAGAAAAGACGACGATGCTAGAAGAAACGTGATTATTAAAAATAAGAAAGTTCTTGTTAAATTTGACCATACTACTGCTAATGATGATCTGTAGAGAAGTTTTAACATTGAACTCTCCGGTTCTGGGATCACTTCCATTTCCTGATGAGGGTCCTGCAAGATCAATTTTTTTGACATCGTAGTATGTATTAGTTTTAATAAGTATTTAATTTAAATCAATTTATATCTCATTAGATTTGTAAAATAGATTATAAATAGTCAATAAAAAACTACTAATAAAAATACCCTACGTATGGAATATTTTTTCATATTTTAAAGTTTAGGGTCGTTTTTAAAATACAATACCTTGATTCTGTTCCAGATGAAATGCGTCCATGTTAAAGGTAGTGCTAAACATAACGTAACTCCTGCCAATGTGAAACTGATCCATTCATCTCTGCTTGAGCTGAAAAGTTAAGAAATAGCATAAGTAATGTTGTAAATGTAATTGTAATGTTGTACATTATAGAATTGTAATGTGAATTGTAATGTTGTACATTATAGAATTGTAATATTGTACATTATAGAATTGTAATGTTGTACATTATAGAATTGTAATGTTGTACATTATAGAATTGTAATATTGTACATTATAGAATTGTAATGTTGTACATTTGAATTGTAATGTGTACATTATAGATTGTAATATTGTACATTATAGAATTGTAATATTGTACATATAGAATAATGCTGTACATTATAGAATTGTAATATTGTACATCAATTGCTGTACATTATAGAATTGTAATGTTGTACATTATAGAATTGTAATGTTGTACATTATCGAATTGTAATATTGTACAAAATAAAATTGTAAGTTGTACATATAGAATTGTAATGTTGTACATTATAGTGCTGTACATTATAGAATTGTAATATTGTACATTATAGAATTGTAATGTTGTATAGTATGGATTTTTTTGAGTTAATTTACAAAGGCACAGTAAATGTAAGAACTGACTGGACTAACCTATTAAGATCTAAGTACTGTATGGATCTAATGCATATGAGGACTAAAACTGCTCCAGCCACGTAAAATTTAAAGAGTGGATCTGGCTGCTGTAGGTATGGAAGCTCCCAGGAAAGATGTTGTAATGTCAGACTCAGAGGATTCACTTCTTTCATACTCGTCCAACTGTTTACACAAATGACAAAATAGGTTTTATTAGGTGTAAATTAAAAATTTTGCTTAATTGGAAGATTATGCGATTTTAAATTTCTTTATCACTTTTAACTAACCCTACGATAAGATACAATAAATCTTTCCTGATCAAGGTAAAAATATTATCTAAAAATTAGGTCCGGGGTACCTCGGAACTTTTCTTATCATGTTGGATTCGCTACGCTCATCCTCCCTGGATCGGACGCGCTTAGATCGTCCTCAGAATATAAAATTTGCCAAATTTATACTGCAGCATGTCCTCGAACTCGCTTGAACTTCGCTTGTCCTTAGATAATGAATGCATCCATTTCATTCACAGCGGTCACACATACAGCACTGACCACGCTCAATGCTGCTCAACTTTTATGATCCAACAAAAATCATGGATATACTTTTCGTATTAAAACAAAAATTAGTGTACTTAGTGTATATACTTATACCAAATTTAAACTTAATTGGATAAGTGATTAACTTACTTGTAATTTCCTACTGGCATTTGCTTGATTGAACTAGCCATGGATTCATCTGCTCTTCTTAACATTTGTTGATACATAATAAGATTATTCTCCATAAACATTGTGTGGCGAGTTGGATCGTACGGCCTTCTTATCTGCAAATATTGATTTACATTAACTTATTGAATTTTGCGTGTGATTTCTACATTGTGTTTTATAACTTCTATTATTATAAAAAACTATTTTTTACTTTTCCTCATTTATACCGTAGGTATGTTGGAAAAGTATTGTGTTTGCAAAAAAATCCGAAACCGGGATGAAACCTGAATTATCCGTTTTAGATGTTTTAAGCCTCCTGGGTGGTTTTTGCAAAGTTGTCTATCTGTATGTGTGTGTCTGTTATCATCGTAGCGCCCAGTGTATTTATGCTAGAGAGTTGAAATCTTGTACAAAAATCAGTCTATCGCTGTTGTTGTGCTATTTGGAAAATATTTTTTATGACGTCATTAACCCGCAATGACCCGTATTGACTCAGCAAACATTTGGAAACATCATAAAACGCGGAAAAATGATGCGATCAGATTAAGATTTAGCACGCATGTGACTATGCATATGACTAACATATGTGCCAAGTTTCATCTTATTATCAGCATTAGTTTAATTTTTATTTAATGACTTGTGTACGTTTTTTAAAAAATTGGAAAATGGTCCGATTGAGTTGAAATTTGGTACTAGTGTACACCATTACCTAATAAATAAGTACACTAAGTTTTGTTTTACGACAAGTATGTCCATGAATTTTGTTAGATCATAAAAATTAAGGAGCATTGAGCGTGGTCAGTGCTTTATGGGTGACGGCTGAGAACGACACGGATGCATTTACTATCTGAAGACGAGCGAAACGAATCCAAAGGCTTTATGTTGCTGTATAAATATGGTGAACTGTATTTCTGAGGACGAACAAAGCGAGTCCGAAGCAAGGAGGATAGCGTAGCGAATCTGATGCAATGAGGAAAAGTTCCGAGATACCCCGTACCCGATTTTTTCTACTAAATAGGTAGACAATTATGGGTAAATAACTTATCTTTTACTTAGGTCATTAATGCTTGTCCTACTACTCATATCAATTGCTTTATTAGCTAACGTCCAACAGAGACGTTTGAATTTATCGTCTGCCACAAAGTTAAAATTCCGGCTGCCATCTCCCTGCGAGGCAGCTTTATTTTGGAAAGAGTTGGATGAGTTATAGTACGGCACACGGCTAAAATCAGTTGACAGAGTGGGAAAATAGTGTTGAGGATTGAGGGTTTATCTAATTTGAAATTGAAGGCGTGGTTTAACATCCAGGACTAACTTAATTAAGTTAGTCCTGGATGTTAATAATAAATAATAAGGGAGCCGATTGGCTCCCTCGTATTATTTTCATGCTCTGTCAACTGATTTTAGCCATGTGTCATATTATAAACTCTCATTCTGTAATGTTATATAAGGGAGTTTCAAGCCTCACCGACATCTAACAGCGTTACCTGTGGCTCTATACTTATCTGAATTATTTATTTACCTATTTCGTAATATAGTAAGAACCAATGTACTAAGATTGAACTTCCGGCATTAGGCAATAAATATATATATTTTAAAATTTATAGATAATAATAGTGTTATCGATATTCTCTTTGATTGATTTAGTATACTATTTGTCGCTGAAATTCTTGTTGTTTCCCGATCTAATGATGATCTTGGCATAATAGTAGATTAAGATCTACTTTATGCCAAGATAAGATTAACTCTTAATTTTAATCATGGTGTTCAACGTTATAAATAATAGAATCGTAACTGAAATTCTAGGAAGAGTGACTTCCTTGAGGGGGTTTGTCTTATACCTAACCACAATTAAGATTTTATTTTACTATTATTTAAAATTAGTATTATTTTGGTTACCCTTTTATATTCTTTACTGGATCTATGTTCTTTTCTTTGTATTTCTGAATTCCTTGCAATGTCACAGTTGCACTGAAAAAGGCGAGACAAAGTTTTATTAAGTCACATTATACGGTAAAACAAAAAGGGGTTTAAATGGACAAAGATTGTAACGCCTGTGAAGGCTTTTCTCGGAATGTTGTAAGGCCTTTTACTTGTAGTTCTATGCACATAAACTAGATATATAATTAGATATATTAAATAAACTTCGCTATCATGTTTGTATCTTGAGAGGAAACAACATGTTTGTATCTGGAACTAAGAAGAATAAACGAAGACATTGTCTAGCCTAGAACTAGAACAGAAAATAATTTGCTTCGTTTAAATTTAATGTATTTAAACTTAGCAAATTTATTTAAAATGCGACTGTTTGCCTTTCCTCGACATTCCTTGTCCCTCCTGATCGTTTAGGCTGGGTATGGCTCTAATAAACACCCATTTTTTCCATTGAAAATACCCCATGTAATTTTCGTTTAGTTTTTCTTCTGTAAGTTCTTCGTTGACAAAGTAGTTATTTTTTAGTTAATTTTAATATTTCTATTGAAAGTAATTAATTACACTCCGAAATATCTCGATATCTTACTTGATGTTTACTTGTTATGAAATATGTGTTAATGTTGTATTTCTCCAACAGCTGATCCTTTTCACCACCATCACTGGGTTCCCACGAGTAACATTCTCCCAGGCTGTTTCTAGTTTGTTCACTTACATGAACTTTTCTACAACAAAGCAAAATTTTGTTACTTTAGTAAATTTTGTTTACCCTTAAAGATAGCGTCAGACAAGTGAATAAGAAAATAATTTGATTAAAGACAAAATTAAGATGGAAGAGAATTATCCAAAAGCAGTTATTTTGTTTTCTAGATCATTGATACTATAAAAGGTACTATACTAGTTACCATCTCTTATCTCTAGTTTCAATATTTCTTTATCATATGTGAAATGATATTATCTGGGCACAGGATTTGACCTGAGCTCAGAAAGTATCAATTATCCATTTCACATACCTGACAAAAGAAGATAAAACCTAGTGATGAAAATGAAACTAAATCGTATGGAATAAGGTTGGAAAGCTAGTGAATAACTAGTCCACTTATAATCATCGCCTTATGGTATTCCGATTCCTTAAGATAGCCGTTGCTTATTTTACTGTAAGGTTTAAAGCACGCTCTCATTTGTAAGGCTTAAACCAAGCTCTTATTTGTAAGGCTTAAAGCACGCTCTCATTTGTAAAGCTTAAAGCACGCTCTCATTTGTAAAGCTTAAAAGCACGCTCTCATTTAAAGCTTAAAGCACGCTCTCATTTGTAAGGCTTAAACCACGCTCTCATTTGCAAGGCTTAAAGCACGCTCTCATTTGTAAAGCTTAAAGCACGCTCTCATTTGTAAGGCTTAAAGCACGCTCTCATTTGTAAAGCTTAAAGCACGCTCTCATTTGTAAAGCTTAAAGCACGCTCTTATTTGTAAGGCTTAAAGCACGCTCTTATTTGTCTCTTTTATGTCATAGAAGACGCTTGAAGAAATAATAAGTGAAAGCTAGTTATGAGCTTATCATGTTCCTCTACGTACATACCTACCATTCTCGGAGGTAAATTTTGAGATGAATATTCGAAGTGAGAAACACAAGTTTGGAAACTTAGAAAAACGACTAAACTTACTTAGCGTATTTAATTTCATATTGTACTATATACGTTTATGTAAAGTTTTTAAAATTATAATTGGACTTACCCTGGTTTACCAGTTTGTTCCATACGGTTCGCAATTATCACATCTCTAGACCAAACATCGTATTGCCATTTGCAAACTCCTAGTACGCCGCTTAATATTTTTCCGGAATGGATTCCAATTCTCATATCAACATCTAAATCACGTTCTTGCCTGAAAAAGATTTAAAATTAATTTTGATAGTCATTTTTTTGAAAGGCGCCTTTCTTTTTTCCTGGAGAAGGAGAAAGCAGAATTGACATTACATAGCAGGAAAATAATTTAACCCTCTTTATGCTGTGCTTTATTTACAAGGAAACTTATTGGTCCCAAAAACGTTTTAGGTATGAAGAAATAATGGCGAATTGGCAAATTTAATCTTCTCATCAGGTTTCTACACTTGTTGTGTTACAAGAAAAATATTGTCTCAATAAAAAGAACTAATCAAAAAGCGACATTGACAAAAGGGAAAAAGACAGTTAATATCCCACCTAACCTCCTTGATGATTGATATCATGTCTAGAGCCAAATCCACACAAGCTTCAGCATGCCTAGGGTTAGGTTTTGGTACTCCTGATACACAGTAGTAGGAGTCTCCCAAAAATTTGATCCGAAGAACTCCATGATCCTGTTGACAAAGAAAATTAGGTAAATTCAAGGTGATTGGTCTTCATTAATATTAGCGTGGAACAAATAAATTTATTTTCAAAACTTTGTTCCATAAAATTTTTATTTATTTATCTATTCCTATCTTTCAATAAACCTTCTTAGGTAAATTATCCTTTAATTATTATTAATTTTCCTCTTGGATAAACTTTATAACATTATCTTTTAGATTTCTTTAATTGTGAAGTATCTTGAAATCAATCTTATTCCGTTAATTCTATCTTTAATATCTCAAGTATTACTAGGATTTTTCAGTCCTGTGAGACAGCCTTCAGATTAACACAAAATAATAAACATAATTTACCTCAGACGCTTCGTCGAATCTTGTAAATAATTCATTGAGTGTCTCTACAAGTTTCTTGGGGTGAAGCGAAACTGTCAATTTGGAGAAATTCACGACATCAGCATAAAGTATAGTGACGTTATCATGTTCCTCTACGTACATCTCCCTAAAACATACGATGTAATCGTTAATAGCCTTGTATATAGATTGTGAAGCCAATTTTGGGCTATGGCATAGAGGGTTAGGATTGAACCTAACCTTTTCCTTAACCTTTATTGTACATCACATCATCCAATTCTCCTAATACTCCAATTAATACTAACTGATAAGTTAGTATAATCTAATAACAAGTCTCTTCACACTAACTGTTTTAATTACAAAACAAGAGCCGACTTTCGACCACTTCTGGCCATCCTCAGTCTAGACAAACAGTAAAATAACACAAATTTAAAAACTATAAAACAATAAAATAACTAATAAATAAAATCGTAAGAAGGCAGGGTAAAATAAAGAATTAACTGAAATAATTAAATAATTAATTAATTTAATTAATTTGTGTTATTTACTGTTTGTCTAGACTGAGGATGGCCAGAAGTGGTCGAAAGTCGGCTCTTGTTTTGTAATTAAAACAGTTAGTGTGAAGAGACTTGTTATAGATATATATATATATATATATATATATATATATATATATATATATATATATATATTATATATATATATATATATATATATATACATTGCAGCACTATAATTATGATAAGTTAGTAGTACTACTTAATACTAATAGTCCAAGAGCCGGACCTGAAAAAATGTGACTCAATTTCTACTATTTCAAACCAAATATTTCTGAAAATATACCTTAAATTATGAAGAAAAAACATAGTCTGCCTATCCAGAGTGGAGCCCTTCATATGATAGCGCATGCTCAAAATTTTATAAAATCGCACAAATTTTAGTTTTCTTGAAATAAGTGGTTCCCTGTGGGTCGTGTACAAAACATGAAGACAACATTTTTAAAGGTGATAAAATTTTTTATAAAATGATTGTTTAATCATTAAAATCGGATAACTGCCAACAAAGTTATGGCTCTTTCAAAAACACTAAAAAATGGTTAATTTATGCAAAGTCAGCGAATTTATTTAGAAAATATTGGCTTTTTGTACATTTTTTGGCTATTTAATAAATGTCATAACTTTAATTATATTTATCTGATTTTGACTCGTTTTATAGGAAATTTCATCAGCTTTAAAAAAAGTTCTCTTCATGTTGTGCACACGACCTACAGGGAACCACTTATTGCAAGAAAACTGGAATTTGTGCGATTTTCTAATATTTTGAGCGAGCGCATTCATATGAAGGGCTCTACTCTGGATAGGCAGACTATGCTTTTCCTTCATAATTAAAGGTATATTTTCAGAATAATTTGGTTTGAAGTAGTACAAAATGAGTCACATTTTTTAAGACTGGCTCTTGGGCTATACCTGATTAGTCTTTAACCATTATGAACCCAAACCTTACACAATAGCTTAAAATTTTATCGCATGTATCAATATAATAAAATTGAAACACATGTGTCGATACTGTTACTATTTCTGTAGACTAGAACATTTTAAAATCTTAATTTTTTCCTCATTTATACCGTAGTTATATAGGAAGAGTATATTGTGTTTGCAAAAAATTCGAACCGGGAAGAAGCTGGAATTACCAGCTTCAGGCGTCTTTAAGATCTCCTGAGTGGTTTTCTCAAAGTTGTCTGTGTGTATGTGTGTGTCTGTTATCATCGTAGCTCCTTGTGTATTATTGCTACAGAGTTGAAACTTAGTAGATAAATCAATCTACCGCTGCAGTTATGCTATTCGAAAAATAATTCTTCATCAACCTGCGATAATGATATAGCGTAATTTTCGAAACATCATAAAACGCAGAACTCATGCGTATGACTAACATATGTGCCAAGTTTCATCTCTTTACAACATTAGTTTAATTTATATCGAATGACTTGTGTAACTTTTGTAAAAAATCAGATAATGATTTAATTAGGTACCAATTTAGTGCTCGTGTACATCTTTACTTAATATATAAGTACGCAATGTTCTGTTTCAATACAACAAATATGTCTATGATTTTCGTTGGATCATAAAAGTTAAGCAGCATTGTGCATGGTCAGTGCTGTATATGGATGACCGCTGAGAATGAAACGGTAGCATTTACTATCTGAGGATGAGCGAAGCGAGTTCAAGCAGGGAGGACGAGCGTAGCGAATCCGATGTGATGAGGAAAAGTTCCGAGGCATTCCGTACCCGATTTTTTAAAAATTTTTCCTTTTTCTATTATATTTATATTATATAATTAATAGTTTTACCGAAACGGTTTTCTCTGAAGAGGTGCTTCTTGTTGGGACTTAATTTGCTGAAATACACTTCTAATATCTGCCTTTACTCTTGCTGCTATATGTTTTGGCAAAATGCTTAACATCAGTTGTTCCTGAAATACATTAATTAATCAACCAAAATTAGTTTGCGTCCTTTCGGGACTGAACTATATATACTTTATGATGTGAGCTCATAAACCAAAAGTTCAAAATGTGCATGACGAAGAATCATTTTAATGATCTCTCGTTAAGAACTCTTTTTATGAACACTTTTAAAACAGCGCAGATTGGGTAGATTATACGCAAAGCTATAATTTCTAACTTTTAGGCTTATTTGACTAGCCTCTATCTACCCGATCTTGACCTTTTGTATTAGAGGCTAAACTAAAGTAGTTGTTACATGTATTTGATCAGCAATAAGTCAGTATGTTTTGAAAGTTAGTTTGATACTGAAACTTTTATTACTTACTTCTTGTTCCTTTTCAAAGTTTAATCTTAAAGTTGATTCAACGCATGCCCTCCTATCTAGAAATGTTCTTCTTATTACTACTTCATTTACAAATCTGAAGTAAAGCCCAAGGAAATTAATACACATAAAGAATATTAGTTCTGACAGCATCTATCGTACAAAAAAGAAATAACAAACATATTAACATGCACAATGGCTATAAAGTACCAACGTAACTTGAGGAAATGCCTGAAGCAATTATTAGTTAAATTATATTCATTAGAAGTTTTGTCATTATTCGCCATCGGCGGTAACCGATAGCCAGAACATTTTCTATTTTAGTTAAATATAAAGCAGCTTTTAGCACTTTACACCAATTTTCCTATTTTAATTTAGGTGGGACTCAAAATAGCCTCAGCTATAATCATGGGTTCACAGGTTTCAGGGTTCATACTATGGGTTCACAGGTTTTACGATTTACACAATTTTCATCCCAAACTACTCTTGATAATACTGCCGACATCTGCTGCTCTTCAAGCAAGTTCTTCTCTCTCTCTTGAGATTTTGTTTTATAATATTCTGAGTGGGAAATTTGGTATGCGTTAACATTAAATCCAAATGAATAAGGTCAAAACAGGGTTAACTTTATTCTCATCTAGAATACTCCAACCATCGTGCTCTGGTTCAATGAAATCAAGTGATTTGTAATTAGCGGTTCAAATGTATATATATATACACATTCAATTTAGAGCCTACATATATCCCCTACTATGCAATAGATAGGTGGGTTAGATTTTTAGATAATTCATAATAATAATAATAATGCCCGTTTTAGGGCCTTTCGGCCCTTCAGGGTATTCGCCCTGCGGGAACAACCTCTGGTGGGTCACATCTACTATGCTCAAAGCAAAGCTAAAGTTAACTAAATGTTTTTACAACAAATTCTATTCATAAAAACTGAGAGCATAGCCTGGGCTGTGAACCCCGGACCTCCGGTGCCGAAGTCCAGATACTATACAACCGCGGCTACGGAGGCAGATCTGATAAGTCATACTCCTTAGTATATACCAATGAGTGTGAACCAGCTTTAGGTTGTTTTCTTAAAAGATGTGTTTCCTAGCGGAATTTTCCGACGAAGAATTTTAATAACTCTTATTATATATATATGTTACTTTTAATATGTGTGTTTAACTTACGGCAGAGATCCAAGTTGGAGTATGCTTAAAAGTTACTGTCGCTAGGACCATTAAATGAATTAACGTTACACCAATGGCTGCTGGTATAGCTTGTCTGTTTTTAGAAAAAGGAAGAAAACAATAAACCGCCAATAACGTGTGTACTGGGTACGCAGGTCTGAGCTTTTCTGTTTCTAAAATCTCCATCTGACCATCTACTGAATTGACGTTGAAAACTGATGAGCGATAAAGTATCGGACTAAGATCGGCTAAGGTTAATAAAGACGTTACAAAGACGGCTGCTTTAGCTGCATGACGTTCTCTTTGTACGACAGCTATTAATGGCACGGCAAGAATTACAGTTGAACTGTATCCTAAGATATCCGGTAGACATTCCATCAAAGTACTCTGGAAAAAATTTAATACCATTTAAATTGATCAGTTTTGTTTAAATTAATAACCATTTTATTAAATGTCGCAAGTTGTAATTTATATATTACATTGTCAAATCTATCATTCATTTCATTCTAAAATTCATCATTTGATTTCTTCTAATACAAATGTATAACAATTCAGAATAGCTATCAAAATAATAATTAGTTAATGTCTTGTAATGTAGTTATCCTTATATGTAGTTATCCTGGCTTTGTTCTAATCAAATTGATTTTGATCGCTATTTTAGGTTAAACATTTAGTTAAAATCAAAATGGGATGTACAAAACAATCAATTTATAACATAATATTAGTTGGAGGATCATAATCGTGTCCTGCTACCACTTGACTCAGTAAGGTATTGAACCTTTTTAAATTAAAATAATGTTAATTCTGTTCCTATTATAACCATATGTTATCTTAAATTTAGTTGGTTAGTTATGAATTAGTTTTTAAAGTTAGTGATATTTTAGTTAGTTAGCATTTTTAAATGAATCTGAGCAATAGATTGATTCTAAAACAAATATTGTATTTAAAAAAAATATTTATTTCTTAGATACTAATAAGCAGTATTTTTTTAATTTATAGTTGGTTACATTTATTAGCATTAGATAAATAAATATTACTTTTAGGATGTAAAAACACATTTTCTTTATTCTTATTAACATTTCTTAATCGAACAAGTATGTATTGCGGGTCACTCTAACCTAATGATTCAACAGTTCTTTAACAATATAATAAGCAGGAAAACTTTATTTGTATGTAATGATGTAAAACTAATTCATTACATTGATATAATTCTCAAGTTATATATTCCACCTTGACAAACGATTGTAATTTCTAAATTTATATGTAGTAGCATTTATTAAAATGACATTAAAATAATTATACTTACAGGTTTAGACGATACTAACAAAGCAATAACGTGAATAGATGTTATCAAAAATTGAGCTATTAGAAACACTGAATAATATCCTTTTTGCAACTGATGCTGGTACTGTTTGTATAGAACTTCTAAGTCTTTTAATTTGAACTGTTGCTGTAAAACCAAAATGTTTTTTTTAAATATTTTTTGCTTACTTCGTAATAATATACGGAGTAAAAATACTGTTAATCCAAAAAGTAAGAATGAAGATAGTAAAAATGAATATGTATAAAATTGCAAGGTTTACAGGGTCGTGTTTTTTACTCGGCACTCAGGAGTGTGACGTCTCCTGGAGACCCGGTATAACTGGGACTCCATACTACCGTACAATGAACTATTATATTGTAAAGATTTTAGGTCTTCAGGCTATGTATACACATATACTTGGTTCCAACGTTTCTATTGAAATGGTCCTGCCTCTATGTTTAATTTTCTTGTAGTTTTTGAGTTATTAGTCATGGAGTTCAGAGCATGCCTGGAGTTCTAATTCGTGGCACGCTAGGATAGCTACGTAACTTTAAATAATAGAGTTATTAAATAAGTATTAATTTAATATAAGAGTACGAGAATTATAGCATGTGTCTTGAAAATGAGTGTGAATGTTGATCATCATAAATAATTAAATAAATTATCCACAGATCCCTCTCTCAGTCTCTCCACAGAATAAAATTTTACTGGCGAAGGGCTTTCAACCTTGCTAGGCCATCATTAGTGCAAAACCGTTGAAATATATAATGAAGAAGAGAGAGCCTATGATTTAGCTTTATAGATATTAGATTCAGACTCTAAATCTAAAGTCGGAATCTTACATCTAAAGGTAAAGCATTGACTTTCATTTTATAAAATTTAGTATACTTACTCTTAAGTATGACCACGACCAATTCCTATCATCTTGACCATGAGATAGTGATTCCCACAGGTAACTAGACGAAACTTGATTTGCATCTCTCAACGAGTTAAGACTAGTTCTTGTTAATAATTCTATACCTGCAACAGATCCAGCTCTCTCAGCTTCTGACACTACCAACCCCTCCATCTCTTTGATCTGAAAGAAAAATATTTCTTCTGTATACTCTCCCGTTATGTCAATTGAAACAGCAATTGATTGAGCAGGGGAACAAATGCAAATGTGAGCAAAACAGGTTGTAAACATGTTCAGTAACGCGGTTAAATCATAAAGGCTGTGCGTTTTAGGCCAGATCTTTGTTAAGTTGTTTTGTGTTTCATTAAAATGTAGAGCATTAGGATGTCAGCAACAGTCATCACTTTTTAATCATTCCTCTGTCTTGACCATCGATATTGAAATATAGTTCGCAATTTAATACTTTAATGGTAGGGGAATTATATTCCTTTATAATTGTTTAATATTTCGGCATCTTGCAAGATGTTCACAGATACAGGTGTCTCTTCATTGTGTTAACATCCATCACGCTCTATGGTCTACATCCCAGTCAACGCCTAACGCAGTAGGATCGTAACATGTGATGTATAAACGGGATGACTCGACAAAATTAATTTCTGACGTTATCTTTTACAAATTCAAACAGTTTTGCCTTAATATTATGTATAATAAAAAATTAGAGCAAGCTATTTTTGGATTTATCAATTACCTGTTTATTATGCACAATATGTGCTAAAATTCGTGTTATTAAGTTCTGACCTGCTACTTAGACCTTCTAGTTGGTTTAAGTGTTTTTAAAAAATGATAGTACACAAAGGTCGAGTTGTTTAAAGGTTTTTAGGAACTTCCCATAACTTCGAATTTCGATTGATAATTGTGAACTGTATTTCGATTGAGTTCAATGCTATTTAGAAAGTTTTCACGAAGGTTCGATCAAGAACTGCATATGGTTTTTTAAAATAAGTTTTGTGGGATTTGAAGAACTTCCGATTAAATAATCGATTGAGAAAAGCGAACTCTTAAACATTGATTCTGAATTTTGTAAGGAGAACACTATACATTGTTTGTTAGCTTAATTGATGGTTTCAATGCGCGCTTGTATTTAAATTTGTTTCTTTTATTTATTTATTTTCTGTTTGTTAAAATACTTATGGTTTTCCCATGATAACTGTTAAACATAAACCATTAAAATTTTATTTTAAAAAAATATATTGCATCATATAATTCTATTATAAAATCATTACAACAATGTAAAATTCATACATTTCTTAGAATTTTAATATTATTCTTACTATTACGGGCTTTACAGAATGGAAATGAATACATTTTATATTTGCCTCCTTGTTTTTATTATACTTATAAGTTATATTATCATGTCTTCTACTGTAAACTTGAGTTGAATATTAAGTTTAAGTTGACGGTATCTTGTATAACTTACTTTATAAATAAGTATCAAGATTTCATTTATAGTAAAATTCATATGAATTTAATTATTCATTGGATAAAGAATTATTTACTGTAAGTATATAAAAATAATTAAATGTATTTCAATTTTATAAAATAATTTTACATTTACTTCAGTTTTTATAAATATAATTATATTAACTCAACGTTTATAACAAGAATTACATACTCTTTAATGCTTTTTTATGCTCTTTAATGCTTCATTATATTTGCTTCTATGTCTACTATAATATAAAAATGAAGCATCGTGACAAGAAAAAAATTTGAATGTGATATTGTAAGAAATGTTTCAATCAAAAACCAAAAAAATAAACAATTTATTTATGCATTCATCTAATATTAGCCAAGTTTGTAATGGGATTTAATGTCATTATGATCCTATTTCTGACTTAATTACTTAGTATACGAATTATTTTAAGCAATCTAAAAAGATCAAAGTCAAGCTGCCGTCATTTGGTATTAAAATTTGGTCTAAATTGTTTTATTTCTCAGAAAATTTTTGTTTTTCTTGTTATGTTGGGAAAACCCTACTTAAATGAGACCAGGGGCGGACTGGCCATTGAGGGCGGTGGTAGCAGGGATCAGGGGCCCTGAGCCAAAAATAAACTTAAAAAATAACGAAATTAAAAAATTTATTAACACACTTGATATATTTATAAAACAAGCGTCGTAAGGGCCCAATACCCATAAGATAAGGCCTAAAAAGCTCCTAGAGACAAAAGTTTTCAAAAATATTCTCAATTTATTACCTAAAGGTAATTTAGGGCCCCCATTCGTTATACTTGGGCCTTTAATGTCCCAAACGGAAGACTCAAGGAGCCCTTAACATACTTGATCCCCTATAGCAGTATGAAAGGGCCCTTAACATTAAACATAAAATAGTTTAGTTAAAAATTTCATTTAAATGAATAAACTTAAATTTTACTAAGTTTTTAATATATTATTTATTTGTTTATTTACTTGTTTATTTTAATTTATTTAAATAAAATAATATAATTTTATAAATATGAAATTCAAGTTAAATAAATTAAATTAAGCTTGCTTAGATCTAGAGAAGCAATCTGAGAAGCAATATAGGTTCCCCCCCCCCCTTGGGGCCTCTTGATTTGTAGGTTTGGGCTTGTTTACCCTCCGCGGGCCTTTTTGCCTCAGTCCGCCACTGAATGAGGCAATGTTGACATTTTCTCATAATGTGCTGTATTACGTTATTTAACTATATTAATACATTAAATTATATGTATGTATATTTATTAAGATTTAGGCCCGTATTCAAAGACATCTTTCTAACATTTTCCTAACATTCTCCTTGTTCCTTAAGGAGAATGTTAGGAAAGTGTTAGGAAGATGTCTTTGAATACGGGCCTTAGCTTCATCAGTATTTTTACTTTTATTATAATAATATAAATTATTGTAATAAAATAACTACATGTATAGGCGTCCGCAGGATTTTTCTAGGGTAGGTCAAAGCTGCCAAGTTCAGTAATCAATAATGTGCTGCGGGTTAAGTTTGAGCACCCATTAACAGAAGTCAGAAATAGAAATCCAGCAAACCAAAAGAATAAGGATTTGCCTAACTAATTGTTAATGCATTGCAAAAAATTATGTAATATTTTATTTATTGTGCTTACCTAAAAAAATATTTTTTATTTATTTAGACCTTAACCGTGCGATGCATGTTCCTTCAACTCGTCATTTACTTCTCGCACAGTTTAAAATTATTTGCTGTTAAATTTCGAAATATTGTGATTGCTATTGCGATGTATACGATCATACTAAATATTAGGGACTGGTAGACATCTGCTATAGGGGATAAGAGATAGTTCATAAATCAATAAATGTCTTATTAAGTATAATACCTCATACTAAGAGTAATTAGAAGCCTCTAAACAATTAGCTCTTTGTTTGTTGAAGCATTAATCATTGTGATCTGATTCAATTAACAATTCAGTTGCTTTTTCAACACTTTTTTCTTAAAATTGTCTTTTCTGTTTTGTACTATTTTTTGCCTCTTTGTAATGTGCTAATAAAAATAAATATCATTGAAATTTTTGGTTCGATCAAAACCAGTAATATTTTTCTTTTGCAATAATATTAAAATATTACGATGACTCGTAATTTTTTATCAGCACATTTTAGTGCCACCGATGCTAAATTTTAGCTATTTTTGAGTATTTGTTGAGGGTAAATATATCTCCATACTTAATTAAGCTCGATGAAACCATCTGCGTTGTTTATAACACACTGTAAACTACATTTTTATCTATTAATATAACTTTGGTCAAATAATTAATATTTCTTAACGTATTTGTAGTTTAATAAATGCTGTTTAAAAAAATGTATTTTTTTTTTAATTAAATATCTCAATTTATAAAAATAGGATGCAATTTTATTTCAATGCTGGTATTTGTACTCCAGGATAGTATGCACTAGATGGGTAACGCACTAGAATGGAGTAAAGCTCTATCGGTCCAGAGAGCAATCTTATAAAATTTTAGCAATGTTGTGATTAACTCAATAACCCTTTTTCATAATATACCCTCGTTCCGCTCCTGTCAATTATGTTCTCCCGCATGAGTGTTGGTACATCTATATGCTCTTATCTTGGTATATCTCAATAAAGGACAAACTTGGGGCAAAAATCAAGTGGAAGGAATGTCTTATTTGATTTCCGGCCATATTCAGTTTCTTTCGTTCCTCGGGATATTTGTAATAAAGCTTATAGAAACCTAGGTTTCATTATCCGCTTATCAATAGAGTTTACAGACTGGGACCTAAAACTTACTTCACTCACCTCTCTAGTGAGCATCGTGCTGGAATACTGCTCATTAGTTTGCTCTCATTAAAAAAACGCATAAACAATGATATCCAAATTACCTTTATGGCTTTTCTAATAACAATTAGTCATTATTCAGGAGGAAAGTATACTGAGAGGCTTTGTACACTCAACATGAGTTGGCTTTTAGAAAGAAGAATTATATTTTTATTTAAGACAGTTAGTGGAACGTAAATTGTTCCTGATTTGCAGAGCAGATGGAATTTTAGAGTGCCTTATTGACAATCTAGAAGTTCAGACATATCTATTACCGATTTCCATAGAAGCAATCCACATTGTCGGGTTGTCAAGTTCTGAGACACAGTTCATGAATATGTTTAGCTATCAATGTCCCCCAGTTTATCTCTTTAATTCTTCTCTTGAGCAATTATGAAATAGTGTAATAATCTAAAATGTTCACCTTTGATATTGAACTAAATATACTTCCCAAGAAACATCGTAAAATGTAACCTTGTTTTTTCGTTATAGTTAACCAGCAAAAGATACTAATTAATTATGTGTTAAATTCATTCATTGAATGATTGAGTTTGATGTAGAAGACTAGGAAGTTTGGCAGGATGCCACATAACTCATCAGTATGTCCATAGCGTCCTGTATCCTGGAACTGCAAGCGTGAATCAATCGATATCTCAATATCTAAACTGTTCTTTATGACTTGTACATGTGTCGTACAAGCTTTATTTTCCTTCCTTACTACCAATGTTTACTACAATGTGAATAACGAATTATACTTTAGGGTAGCGACCAAAAATGGCCTTCTCGTTCTACTAAATTACTCGTCCCTTATTTTTATTTTTTTGGAGTAATGTAAATCATTGAATTATAACTTAACGAATAATAAGGATAATTCAGCTTTTTTCATTATTTTTAGAAATGCATATCTAGGAAATACTAAGTATGTTTGCTCTTTATTTTACATACTTCTTGCCTGGATAAATTATGCCCCAAATATTGTTGAGATTAGATAAAAACTGTAGTAAAAATCAGGAGAATATCAAAGATTCTCGTGAGGGCAAAATGCAATGTCTATGGCGTTATGATTGAACATAAAATTTAATATAAATTATTTCAAGTGTTCGTTAAAAAGATTGGATTAGTATATCAAGAAATATGCTTTGCTTATCAATATAATGCACATTGATGTGCACATCAATGTGCTCTTCATAGTCTGATATTGACTAGGTATCGGTTCTTCGAAAAATGAACTATTCGTCTGATATAGACCGGGTATTGGGTCTTCAAAAATGAACTATTCGTCTGAAATAGACCGGGTATCGGTTCTTCAAAAATGAACTATTCGTCTGATATTGACTGGGTATTGATTCTTCAAAATGAACTATTCGTCTAATATTGACCGTGTATTGATTCTTCAAAAATGAACTATTCGTATATTGACCGTGTATTGTTCTTCAAAAAATGAACTATTCGTCTAATATTGACCGTGTTATTGATTCTTCAAAAATGAACTATCGTCTAATATTGACCGTGTATTGATAACTATTCGTGCGTCTGATATTGGCCGTGTATTGATTCTTCAAAAATGAACTATTCGTCTAATATTGACCGTGTATTGATTCTTCAAAAATGAACTATTCGTCTGATATTGACCATGTGTTTATCCTTAAAAAATGAGCTATATAAATTCCTATTATTATAGTTACTAAGCCACCCTCTAAATACTCTTTCAGAACATTTTAAAACTCTTCAGTCGTTAAGTTTTTGATAAACAACTTATGATATTACTGAGAAAGATATCCACGTTATCAGTCAAAAATAATGTACACACACTTTATATATACATACATATTATATATATATATATATATATATATATATATATATATATATATATATATATATATATATATATATATATATATATATATATTTATTTATTTATCCAATTGACAATGAAGCGTAATAATGATTGTAAATCCGCAAACTAACAATCAATCAATGTTTACGAGAGGCTTGAAAATTTAAATTTTACATTATTCAAACTAGAAAAGAAAGTCACGTCTATGTTTTCGGATAGAATAAAGAGTCTATGACAGGATTTGAAAAATGTATGTTTCGGATGAATAAAGAATCTATGACAAGATTGAGAAATGTTATGTTTTCGATAGAATAAAGAATCTATGACAAGATTTGAGAAATGTTATGTTTTCGGATAGAATAAAGAATCTATGACAAGATTTGGGAAATGTTATGTTTTCGGATAGAATAAAGAATCTATGACAAGATTTGAGAAATGTTATGTTTTCCGATAGAATAAAGAATCTATGATAAGATTTGAGAAATGTTATGTTTTCGGATAGAATAAAGAATCTATGACAGGATTTGAGAAATGTTCTGACTATGTAATATATGTTTTTTGAGGTAGTACGTAATTGAGCACTTTATTGGACCGTTTTTAGGATGAGAAGCCTATCATTATTGTTATAGGAGGTTATTTAGTACTTTTCACCTCCGAGGACAATAATGAATGTAAAAAAAACTCCTAGGACGTAAAAGTAATTCATATATTGCCGCCATTACTGTAATGTAGCGTGTTCAAAAACAATCTGTGTAAAACCTTCATGAGATTTCTTTAAAAAACGTTCATTTTGTTTCTGTTTTGTTCGTAGACTAATTTTTTTTTTCGTTTTAAAAGGTGTTCTAATTGACAATTTTGTATGTTTATTTGTAAAGCTTTTACATTTTTGAGTAAAAGTGTGAAGCTATGGATGAATTCAATGACGATGATAATAAGGAGTTAATTGAACGTTTGTTTTTTTTTTCAATTAAGTATATATCGCAGTTTATTTAATGAGTGCTACCTCAAAAAAAATAGTGTATGCCATCCGGCTGAGAATGTCTTTATGTCTTGGCAATTTTTCCCGACTCGCTTCGCTCGTCGGTAAATCTAATTGCCTTGACATATAGACACACTTCTCAGCCTTATGGCATAAATAACTATTACCTTCTCTTTCAACGGCAGCCCCAATGGTGTTCATACTAAGTGAAAAAAGAAACCACGAAAGGAATATATATGATAATGTTAAAGGCGCCACTTTTTGTTCATAACTATGTCAAATGACCTCAAGATAGTAGTACATCTATCTATTATTTGATTATTTAATTTTAACGTTTATTAAACAGTTGACTGCGCTTATCTGTTTCTAACCGAATCTTCCGATCTTGATTTTATTTGTGTGGTTTCACTTCATCAATTCGTCCTTTTGTAGTAATGTAATACAAGTCAATTGTAATGTTTCAATAACCTCTGTTATTTTTTTTATTATTCGCAGTTATTTTTAAGAATATCTTTAGAAGCTAATTAATAAGCTATATTTATTAAGCTAATTTTTAATATAGCTAATACATTGTGCAAGGGTTTAGTGTTGTCTTTTTCATGGTCTACCACGATACATTATGCAAGGGTTTAGTGTTGTCTTTTTCATGGTCTAGCACAATACTTTTTGCAAGGGTTTAGTGTTGTCTTTTTCATGGTCTACCACAATACATTTTGCAAGGGTTTAGTGTTGTCTTTTTCATGGTCTACCACAATACATTTTGCAAGGGTTTAGTGTTGTCTTTTTCATGGTCTACCACAATACATTTTGCAAGGTTTGTGTCTTCATTTGCAAGGGTTTAGTGTTGTCTTTTTCATGGTCTACCAAGATACATTTTGCAAGGGTTTAGGTTGTCTTTTTCATGTCTACCACAATACATTTTGCAAGGGTTTAGGTTGTCTTTTTATAGTCTACCACGATACATTTTGCAATGGTTTAGCGTTGTCTTTTTCGTGGTCTACCACGATACATTTTACAAGGGTATAGTGCTGTCTTTTTCATAGTCTACCACAATACATTTTGCAAGGGTTTAGTGTTGTTTTTTTCATGGTCTACCACGATACCTTGTGCAAGGGTTTAGTGTTGTCTTTTTCACGGTCCATCGTGATGATATTGTCGGGAAAACATTAACTCTAAGAACGTAGTATAAGAGTTAGAAGCTAACGTCTTAGCTTCTTTGTCTTTCAATATGATCCCTTTTGTTTTTATGATCCCTTTTCACGACCTTTTTGCTTAGTCTTCCCTTAATTCTCGTTTTTTCCGTAATATTTGTTGACCAGTCTTTCCAACCCTAGTTGAATCTTTTTTGATCAAACACAATAGCTACTCTCATAATGATTACCTTAAAACCAAAAAATGCATACTAAACCTCGTATCATGCATTTAAATTTATTTTACACACATTTGCTCAAAATCCATTGATGTACTGGACTTAAATATGTCTTTTAACTTAATGCCTATTAAATTAGTTAACCGTGTTTTAAGTCAATTCTGCTTATAGTTTAGATTTTAGTTAGTTGAAATTTTATTATATTACCAATATTATATATAAATTATTCTAGCAGTTGTATCCTTCAAAATACAAAGAAAGTAGCCGTATTAAAAAAAAATTTGTCTTTTTTTCGTTAAGAAGATAAAACATGTACATTGAAAATTAAATTTAATCTTAAATTAGTTAGTTACCTATCTGTCTTATAATAAATAGAGAATATAGTATTTTTATAAAAATACGTACGAGATGAGGCTGTTACAAGTTAGTTGAAGTCAGCGAGAGGTAGGAGACCGCAGTTCGGAGGTGGCACTTCTGAACTAATTCTTTTTACTTTGATTGTATTTACCTTACCCTTGAAGTTCCGCAAAGACACATCTCCCACTACTTCTTTAGTCTGTCAGTTCATAAAGTCCTAAGCCCACTAGAGTCATGTGACCACGCCCCAGGTCTCCTCTGGGTCATATCTAAATATTACTACTTTAAGAATAAAGTCCTGCACCATAAGACTAGTTGCTGAGACAAATGTACTATATAACACATTTTATGTATTTTTACTTTTCCTCATATACTACCGTGAATGTATGGAAAAGTATTGCGTTCACTCTACATCTGAGACCGACGTTTCATCATAAGTATGAGTTTCAGGCATTTTTATGACTTTTTCGTGGTTATCATACTTTCTGTCTGTGTGCGTATCTGTGTTACGCAGATTTCCCGCTAGGTATATGCTAGTTAGAGTTGATACTTGGCTCAAAAATCAGATTTAAAGTCAGATTAAAAATTTCGACATTAAGTCGACTGAATAAGTCTAGTTGTTCTGCCCGGAAGATGAATATTTTTAGAAACCAATTTTTCTGAGCCATGAAAATTAAAGAAGAAATTGAAAATTAACAGATCGGGTTGAAATTGAAACAATAGACCAATATTTTGGTATACATGTGGAACTGGTATACCAGTTGCAAATCGATCCACTGACTTTTAATTTGATCTTGGCCTTCATTTTTAAAATATTGACTTTAGAATTTTTAAACTTTGATGGCGATATAACTTCTATGTTTCTCACTGTTTATCGACGCTCTTCTGACGAAGAGCGAAGCTAGTCCGTCATCAAAACACTATAGACTTTGGATCACTATTATATAACACTATTTTATAACACTATTTTATAAATAGTGTTAAAGTGTGAGTAGTCATAACATTTGAGGACGTGCAAATCAACTTGGACTCATGCCACTCTAGATTAGTCTAGTCTAGAGCTTAGACCAGTATCTTTTTTTTAGTTCTAGCCTAGCGAGACCGAAGCATACCACCTTAAAATATTGATAATCATGACATTCTGAGGACGAGCGAAGCGAGTCCGAAGCTATTGTTTAGTCGTGTGTTCAGATTAGCTAGAAACCAATTATATATAATATGTGTGAGTCAGGAGTCAAATTTGTTAGATTATTGTCATAATTATTCAAATAATCTTACTATTCTGCTCAGGAGTTTCTTAATGATATTCAAATTTAGCTTAATAATTTGTAAATTATTCTATAAATTGTTTTTGTATTGTTAATTTAATTTTTAGTGAAGTTTTAATTGTGTATAGTTTAGTGACGAATTGCATCTGACTTAAGTATTAGCCACGTAATAATTATAAAATAAATAAATAAGACCTGCTACATGTTTTTATTAAAATTATAACACCAATAAAACCTTTTCTTTATGATTTTATCTTAAATTTCATAATAATATATATATATATATATATATATATATATATATATATATATATATATATATATATATATACATACATATATATACTTGCAGAACCACAGTTTGGTAAGGCTAAAGAGAGGCAGTAAAGCGGTCATGACCGCATTAAAAATGCTCTTGTCTTGTTCGTCAAATTGTGGGTTAACGTAAAAAAGACCTATAGTAAAGTGTATAGTCTATGAACCAAAAAAAAAATATTTTACTATGGACCCTGTTTTATTTTATTATTTAAATAAAAAATAAATAAATATAAATATATAGAAATAAATATATTTTCAAATGGTTTTAAAATACAAATTAAATAATGTTTAATAAAACAATTTTGTTCGATGGGTTAAAGAAAAAGAAAAGCGAATTTTCTTTCGTTTGTTTTCCCTTTCATTCAACAACAAGTTAGGATACAAGTGGTGTTGAAAAAGGATGTCTCTTAAACTTTGAAGTATTTAGAGTATCGTGTTTCTTTATTCACTCGCTAGATAGAGGCTATTGTATTATTTCTTATATTATAACTCGTGGTGATATCTAGCGGAATTATAGCTAAACTCTTTACACTGACAAGGCCTATTCCATGTGTAATCATCCCCTTGGTGGTATCTGGAAAGTTTACAAAACAAAATAATAACCACGAGTATACGATCGGACGTCGTACAAGCCTGTGGTGTTCCGTTCTTTCCTTTGTATCGCGTTTTAACCGGTTAATCATTACAAGTGCGGTTGTGTTTCTGATATTTTGGTGGAATTGTGAAAGGACTTAGTCGATAAAAGTGTGGCATGAGTCTTGGGTTACTATAGCAACGTTACTTGGCTCAAAACACTCCTCTACCCTTTTCTTTCTGGGCTTTATTTTACCTGAACGTAAGTCTATTATTTATCAACCCTATTAATCTTTACTTCCAATTATTACTCAACTTTTAGTTTTAATGTATTTATCAAACACTACTTTTATCTATATTTTTATAATTGTAAGTTTCGATCATCACGTAATGTTATTCGTCAGCATTCAACAGGTTGTTGATATTACTTTATACTTACCGATATAGGTAATATAGTTGTACCTACTTATCTTCGATTTAAAGTTGCCTTATTTAATTACTTTCGTAATGCTACATCATTTTTAATGAAATAGAACTTTTACTTCTTTTTGCTCTACGTATTTTTATTAAATATTTTAATATAAGTTTACTTGTGTTATTTATTTTATAGTTAATCAATAAATTATTGCAAATTATAACAACCTTTAAAAGTATGATATGTTTTTTTAATTTTTTTTTCTAGACTTTTTTTAAAATATTTGTAGAAGGTTTCATCTAATTTTCAGTTGTAGTTTCTATTTTATCTAATGACGTACTTACTTTTCAAAAATAGGGAAATGAACAAATCGCTTAGAAATGTATGTAATAATAATGTATGTAATATATGTAATAAATGTAGTATGAACGCACTCTCTCTAATGACAGCCTCACTAAGTTTCATTTATCACCTTTGTTAAACAGCATCAAGAGTGGTCAGTACTTGAATGGGAGTGTGAATTGAGTGTGGGTACACGGATATTAACTAACAGTCCAAGAGCCAGACGCAAAAACCGTGACTGTGGAGCACCAATGGTTTTAACCTTTGGTGCTCCACAGTCACGGTTTTAGATAGACTTCTTTTAGTTCCCCGATAAGGATAAGGTCTGTTATTTGAGATCCAGGGAATTTTGGCGCCGGGTCCCCTTTATAGTTCGGATTATGGTCCCGAAGGCAGTTCTTTCCCTATATACCACTGCTCTAATAGGTATTATCCAAAAAGTTATTGGGGTATTTTTTGAGTATATTAAATTTGACACTTACATTTTTTAAATGTATTTATGCATGTACTAATATCTTAATTTATTTATTTATTGTCAACGGTCATAGACCATGATACAATTTAAGTTAAATATCTATTGTTTTGCTGAAAATTTAATGAGAACAAGAAATTATTATTATTAACAATTGGAATTGGTTCAATAAAACCAGAAATTTAACTTTTCAAATATTACCGAATATTAACAAAAATTAGTTGGCATATAATGCTAAAAATGATGAAAAACTAACATTTTGTAAAAATATGTATTTTTTAGCATTGTATGTTAAACATTAATTGAATTTTGGGGCCATTTTCCGTAATTTTAATGGCCCGGGGACATTATTCCACAATTTGAAATATCTGAAATAGTAGACTAAGGAGCCCAAATAAGTCATTCTACAGGCTTAAACCTTTAAGAGCCCGACGGTTACGTTTTTTGCGAGTGGCTTTTACTCTATTACCATGTTAAATGTTCCTTTAAATTGTTTATGGAATATAAACATATGTATGACGTCATTAACCCAAAATATTAACTCAATAAAATTTCATTCTCAATCTCAAGAAGTAATTGGATTATTACTGAGGAAGTACAACTCAGTAATAAATTTGCCTATATTTTTTTATTGCTGTTGTTCGTTATAGCAAAGTATAATAAGGGGGAGTTCAATTATATTAAGAACCACAATTATGGCACTAGATATATTGCTAACATCAATATTCCCACTTGTAAGCTCAACAAATCCCATCAGTCCCCAAATTTTAATGGAATAAGGTGCTTTAATAAATACCCCCTGCGATAGTTAAACTTCCACCCAAAACTTTCAAAAAAGAATTAGTAGTCTTGAGAAAGCCTACTATAATGTTAACAAGTTTTTAGCAGATAACTTAGTGTTCCCACCCTAAATGCTTAGTGTTAGTGTTTTTCATGTAATGGTATGGTTTTTTGTTTTTTACTTTTCATCAAGTTTGTTAATCAAGTTATGCTGTCTATGTTTATATGCAGTCTGTGTAATGATTTACAATTAATTTGTTTTTCTTTTTTTTCATTTCATTGATAAAATTTGACAATTGAGAAACTTTGTAATAAGGTAACCTCAATTTTGTAAATAAATAAATAAATAACTCGAGTACAAAGAATAATGTAATTATCAGTATCAGTTCAAATTTTGTTGTTTGTAAATAAATTATAGGTTTCCATAATTTATAATAACAGTCATTTTATGACTGTAAAATAATTCAGTGGTATAACTTATCTTAATTATGGATCTACATAGATTATTTGTGAGAAGGGTTCTGCATCCATATAACCTTTGGAGCGGATTATTTATTAATATAAATAATCTTAAGTTGAAGTACATCTATATTTTTCAACTTAGTGCCTTATGGCTCTAAGTTGAAAAATATAGAATTTTCTATGTGGCTTTTATAAGACATCATATATTTTCCGAGCAAATTAGTTTTCCTAACTAATAGGTTTTTTTCATTGCATAAGTATAAAAAATGTATAATTTGATAACCCTATTCTGTGAATAAGCTATATTTGATTTGATTTTTTCCTCTTAAATTTGTTGACAAATTTAAAAATCGATTAAAGATGGCATTAAAACAGTTTATCAAATATAATAATTTTCAGCTTTTTTGTTTCATGGGATAAGATAGTGACTGACCCTTGACATTATTATGATAACTTCTTATACTAGTTATTAATTATTGAAATTAATTTTATTTCATCCATATTATGCAAAAATCAGGGGCGTAATAATGCTCGCGGGCGGCAACAAGTCTTGAGGTGGCGCAGATTTATTAAAAAAATGAAATGTAAAAATAATAGTATGAATATGATCCCCTGTGCTCGCTTCGCTCGTTAAAATGACATATTTGCA
>JACMZG010001908.1:18490441-18492941 GCA_018340805.1 Microvelia longipes
TTGTTTTTTACTTTTCCTCATCGACTACCACAGGTGTATTGGAAAAGTAATGTGGTGACCCTGAAAATCCGAAACCCGAGATTCCATAATAATCGTCCATTTAAGGTATTTTAATTGCCTTTTGCGGGGGTTTCATTATGACGTGTGTTTGTCTGTGTCACGCATAACCCCCGCCGTGTTTATGCTACAGAAATGAAACTTGTTGCAAAACTCAGACTTACTACCTTCTTAGATGAGTCATCAAAAATTAAAAACTTTGTTAAAATTATAAATTTGACCGTTCGAGTAAAAATTGTTTGCCAATTTTTAAAATATTGACTTTTAAATGTTTAAACTTTGTTGGCCAATAACTTCGTTTGAGTGTTTTTGACGTAAGATATAAATAGCGTAAATAGTTCGTAAGTAAATAGTTAGTTCGTAAGTATTGACAAATATATATTTATTGTTAACAGTCAATTCACGGGCTTAAGTCGATTGTTGCTGATGTAATAATTATATAGATAAACAAAATAATCGGGTATGGGGTACCTCGGAGTTTTTCCTTATCTCTCGCTTTAAAAATTTTACGCTCATCGCTGTATCGTATCGACGCGCATTGCTCATCCTCCCTGTATCGACGCGCATTGCTCATCCTCCCTGTATCGGACGCGCATTGCTCATCCTCCCTGTATCGGACGCGCATTGCTCATCCTCCCTGTATCGGACGCGCATTGCTCATCCTCCCTGTATCGGACGCGCATTGCTCGTCCTCCCTGTATCGGACGCGCATTGCTCGTCCACCTTGTATCCTCAGAATATACAATTTGCATTATTTTTTACTCGCTTCGCTCGTCCTCAGATAGTAAATGCATCCGTGTCATTCTCACCCGTCACCCATACATCACTTACTACGGTCAATGCTGCTTAATTTTTATGATCCAACAAAAATCATGGATATATTTGTTGTATTAAAACGAAACTTAGTAAACTTATTTATTACGTCAAGGGATACACTTGTACTAAATTTAAACTAGATCAAATCATTTTCTGATTTTTTACAATTTAAAAAAAAATGTTTTTATTGTCAAATGATTTTATCAAATCATTTGATAAAAATCGAGCTAATGCTGGTAATGAGATGAAACATAGCACATATGTTAGCCTTATACATAGCCGCATGTGAGCCAAATCTCAATCTAATCGCATCATTTTTGCGCGTTTAATGATTTTTCTAAATTTTCGGTAAGTCACTATTGCGAGTTTATGACGTCATTAAAAAAAATAATTTCCAAATACCTTAACTACAGCAATAGAATGATTTTTGTACGAAGTTTCATTGCTCTAGCGTGAATACCTTAGGAGCTACGATGATAACACACACACACATACAGACAGGCAACTTAGAGAAAACTACTCAGGAGGCCTTAAAAACGGCTGGAACTGTTTGATCCTGCTTTTGGATTTTTTTGAAAACACAATACAAATACTGTTTATTTTATCTTGGAGCGAAGTCCGAGCTGCGAACCCCGGACCTTCGGTGCCGAAATCGAATGCCTATACGATAAAGTTCATGGAGGCAGATTAATACTAATAATAACATCCATTTATCACTCTTCTAAATTTCTCAGTAGCTGCTAAAAATTCTAAAGTATGAATTACTTATAGATTACTTTAGTAACAATAGTTGTGGACTCCCTTAGCGAATTGCCTTTAGAAACATTCATTATATTTTACAAAATATATTATTTTTAAGCGCATCTATTCATAACTTCTCTAAAAATTTACAGTACCCGTGAAAAACATTAAATATGTTCTTTAAGCATGATTTATGGTATAGCAAGAAGACTTTTTTTAATTTTTAAGATGTCTCCTGAGTAGAATTTATAGTTAACTCCTCGTATAGACTCTCTTTTTAACAGTTTTTACTTTTCCTTATTTATACCGTAGGTATATAAGGTAGCATAGTGTTTGCGGAAATATCCGAAACCGGGATGTAACCGGAATTATCCGTTTAAGACTAAGGTGTTTTAAGACTTCCTAAGTAGTTTTTACAACGTCCTCTGTCTGTATGTGTGTGTCTGTTATCATCTTATATCCCTTTGTATTTATGCTAGAGAGTTGAAACTTGGTACAAAAATCTATCTTCAAGTTTTATCACAAAATCTATTATCTTAAACAATTTTTTTATGACATCAAATAAAATAATGACAATACAAAAATTTCGAAAATTCATAGAACACAAAATGCATTGTCGATCAGTCTGAGATTTAGCACGCATGTAGTAATACATAAGAGCAACACATCTGCTAAGTTTTATCACATTATCAGCTTTAGTTTAGTTTTTATGGAATTGTAATAAATTGAAAAATGTTTAAATTTGGTAGAAGTGTATTTCTTTACGTATTAAATATGTATACTAAGTTTTGTTTTAATACGTCAAGTGTATTTCTTTACGTATTAAATATGTATACTAAGCGTTTCAATATGTCAAGTATATCTATAGTCCAAAGGCTTTTAGAAG
>JACMZG010001908.1:18497941-18580441 GCA_018340805.1 Microvelia longipes
AAGTCAATTTTAAAATTAACTTTATTTTTACACCTTTAATTTTACTTAAAACAATTAGTTGTTTGGAAATAATTTTCAAAGTGCTTGTTCTGTTTTCACTATGAGCTAATTGAAGAAAGTTTTATAGGTTTAGGAGTTTTCAAAAGTTTTTTTTCTAGTTCAAAATAAATCACGGTCGATGATTAGAAGGAGGGGGGGGGTGTATTCCCCCCATTAATTAATTATGAAAGGGGCAAAAGAAAACAAAGTGAGGGCGCGGAGGTCAAGCAGGGCGAATTTTCTTTGAAATTCGTGCTTTCTTCCTTATCAATTCAATTCTTGCTTATGTTTACGGGGTATACTTTAAAACCTGAGCAAGTGGAGGGTCACTACTTTCATAAAATTTTTAAAGGAAATGCGCAAATTTGCCCATAGATTATGCAATGTACGTCACAGCATTATTTGCACTCATTTAAAGCTCAGTTTAGGCCAAACATTTAAATAACAAGTTGTACCGAAAACTTAAATAAGAATCAGAGTGATAAGAAAGAACGCACGCATTCAAATGAAAATTCGCTCGGTTCCAGACCACACCACACCAGAATTATTTTAAAGTTATGAAATTATTTACCGTACATAAGACGATTAAAAATTACCGCCGCTACCAATATCCGAACCTGGGAACCCTGATTTGAGTAGTCGTATTTACTTCTACCCGGGTTTATTCAATTCAGTGCCCCAAAAACATGAAAAATGACACTCTACTTGTAATTTTTTGTACACTGACTGATTTTTAAGTTTTACGGTATTTCCTACTGTTTTTGGTCACTTAGAATGGAATTTTATGTGTATTAAATGTTTTAACTTATAGTGATTTTAAGCATTTTTAAACTTTGTGCTGAGTAATTTTTCTGCTTGCCCTTCTAAATTGATAATTCGACCTTGGCCGCGAAAAGGCTTGGAAGTAAATGACTCTGTTCAATGAGAATAAGAATTATTTTAGGGCACAGAAGATTATGGAGATTATAATATTATTTTTGTGATTACGTAATCTATTACATTAAACAAATATTTTATAATTAAAAGGTCTGGTTTTGATTTAATACTTTGATATCGAGCATGTGGTTCGATTTACGATAAAGATTATAGTTTAATGTTGACATTTCCTAGTTTTAAGACGTAATATCACTTCATTATGTATCTAATGTGTTTGTTTGTTTCATTTTTGTAATAATTTGTTGCCTTATCTATTTCTTGGTTAATCCAAGATTTTATATCCGAGGTCACTTACTATAATTTAGGGAACTATTTGAAATAATAAACATAATAACTATTCACTTTAAGGAGCTAATTAATTACAGGATCGGATACGAAATGCGACACACCATATGCGTATGGACTTTTATCCAATGGATGTTTAAGTCAATTTACTTATGGAGGAATAAATACAATTTTGTTCTTGATGTTTACCAATTTAGTTTTTAATGAATGTCTAAAGGAAAAAATGAGCTTATAAGGTCATGCTGGATAGAGGGCTTATCTAAGGTTTATATATATATATACTATATATAATATATATATTATATATATATATATATATATAATATATGTGTGTGTGTGTGTGTGTGTGTGTGGTGTGTGTATGTATGTGTGTACAAAATGTTTTGCTTAGACGTTTTTATGAAACACGATAATTTTTAATCGCTTTTTCGGATTTAAAGTAAACATGGTACTAAAATCAACCTGTTTCTTGACCCGTACCTTATTGTTTAAGAAATTGTATGTCCTCGTTAACTCATAATAATGAAATATCAAAAATGATCTAAACGTCGTTTTGAATTTGTTAGTTAATACCATAGAGATAATATTTCTAAAGGTTCCCTATAGGTTAAATTTTAAAAAATTGAAAAATTAACTTGACCACCTTCGTTTGTAAATAAAATCAGTACAAAATTAAATTAACTTATATAGCAGAACAAAAACAATGCGAAGGTTGCCGAAATCAAGTGATTTATTTTAACCTAGAAATACACTTGGAGCTACGATGATAAAACACACACCCACACTTACACATACAGACACAGCTTTGTAAAAACTACTCAGGAAGCCTTTAAACCCTCCGAAACGGATAATTCCGGTGACATACCGGTTTCGGATTTTTCGTCAACTGAATACTTTTCCTATATACCTACGGTATAAATGAGGAAAACTGAAATTAAAACCACTAAAACAATGACAAATTATAAGATTACAATGCTAATAAATATAATTTGTTAGTTGGTATTATTTTTTCATTTTTGTTACAGGTATATGGATCGAAGGACAAAGAAAGTCAGTTTTCTACCAAGACTAGGAAAAAAGGTTAGTATTGCTGAACAATTTTTTTCCCTTGTGCTCTATGCTTCCTAAATTGAATTATATAGCTTGTAACACCATAATAGTATATATCGTGATCGTAACTTATTATTAACTCCCTCTGGAATGTTATATTGTAAAATATTAGTAATAGTAATATTCCAGTAATAAGTATAAAGATTATTAAGCTAATGTAATTGCTTTTTAGCAGACAGGTTACCACACGTATTTCTACGATTTATGAATTAAGTATCATTATCGTTTTATAATGACAGCTGAATGGAAGCAATTAAAATTTATTAAGATAAGGAATAATGAATTATTCATAAAGCTAGTTTTATAGTTTAGTTTTAATTATCGATACCACTTTCCTTTAATTTTATGGGTCATCCACACTGCCTCACAAATTAGACTTCCGATTCTAACTTTACTAAATACTATAATCCATATCAAGTGTCCCAGACTTGGATGCTCAAAAAAATAGATTTTGATAATTATTTTGCTATTGATACCCATATCTATGGTGAGTAAAAAATGACCAATATAAAATTTTTATGGTCACCCGTTCTTTTTTTATGGTCACTTTTATGGTCCTCCGACGCTAAAATTTAGTGATTTTTGACCTTCAGATAAGCAGCCGATACTCGGTTCTCGCTTGTACTACAGTGAAAATATGAACGGATCTGTTTAAAGCAAGCTTTGAGCTACATTTGTCCCTTTGACACTTTTACTCTATGACCGCTCCTTGGGGGGGCAATGGTGGCTCCAAATTTTAGGGTTTCTTAAAAATATATGAAAATTTTAACATTTTTTTATAATATGAAGAAATCTGAATTAAGAGCTACCAATTGTTTTAGGGGTTACTTACTTTAAGAAAAGCAATCAACAAAATTTTCAAAGCATTAATATAATTCGTTTATGAGCTATGATTTTTTTGAAAATTCATATTTTTTAATTTTGGTCATTTTTGACCTTCAATATCTCCCTTGGACATGTATACTTTTTAATAAAAATCATATCACAAAGACCCCTTACCAGTGTCAACATAAGCCACCAAAAACATTCTTGTGTATTTGCCCACAGCAAAGTTGCTTAATCATGTATGTGTAATTTTCAAAATATCAAAAAAAAAAAAACAAATTATATTTGAAAATTACACATACATGATTAAGCTATAACTTTGCTTGTGGGCAAATACACAAGAATGTTTTTGGTGGTTAATGTGACACTGGTAAGGGGTCTTTGTGATATGATTTATTAAAAAAATTGGAGTACTTAATTAGATTCTTCAACATTATAAAAAAAATCTATTTTTTTAAAATTTGAAAAAATTACACATCAATGATAAAGCATAACTTTGCTTGTGGGCAAATAACAAGAATGTTTTTGGTGGTTTGTGGACACTGGTAAGGGGTCTTTGTGATATGATATTTATAAAAAGTATACATGTCCAAGGGAGATATTGAAGGTCAAATGACCAAAAATTAAAAAATATGGATTTTCAAAAATCATAGCTCATAAACGAATTATATAATGCTTTGAAAATTTTGTTGATTGCTGTCTTAAAGTAAGTAACTCTTAAAAAAATTGGGAGCTCTTTTTCACCTTATAAACGGTGGGCATGTTTCATAGACGTCGCATTAAATCACTTCTTAAAACACAGATTAAAAAATATATGCGATAGATATTTTTTTAATTGTCGATACCGCTTTTCTTTTATTTTATGAGTCATCCACACTGCCTTACAAATTAGACTTCTGATCCTTACTTAAAATACTTATATACATATATATAATATATAATATATATAATATATATATATATATATATTATATATATATATATGTGTGTGTGTGTGTGTATAACTACTTATTTTAATAAGACTTAATAAGCACCAAAGGTAACTAAAACGATAACAAAACACCGAATGTCATTCACAGAAGAACGTTTAGGAGCAATCTCGACTTATCCCTCCTATATAACCTGTGTTTCGCGCCATTTTTTTTAGCGAATGTTGCAGCGATATCCATCCTTTGGGCGGTAGAAGTGATTGTTTATGCGTTTGTTGTTTAGATTGAAATAGAAAATTATTTGTAAAAGGGGGTCTAACCCAGCAAGAACATAATGTCTTGTAAAAGATATAGGTAACGGAGGCGGACTCTTATTACGGGAGGCGGGGCTAATCGGAAAAGAAATTATAAAAATCTAAAGGTAAACAAAATAAAAATACCGATGATGGTCGAAAAATGTTCAAGTATGTTAAAAAGATAGGAAGATTTTGTCATGCACAGAGGTCTATGGGTTAAAGAGTTGTAATAAAAATTAAGTAGGGATTTAGAGATTGACTTGTATTCTGAGCAGTAGATTCGTTAGAAATTCGTACTTGCAATTGATATATTAAAAGGATAATGTGAAATTTAATGATTGTGGGGTGCTTAATCAGTTAATTATAAATAAATTATGTGAATACTGTTTAATTAGCAAGTCCTGCAAATGAAATAGAAATTTAAGGAATACACAAATATCTGCTTGACTGATCTAATCTAATATAGACGGGGCTATGCAAAAACGGTTGAACCCAGAAAATATCACAAATTTAATTAATTAATTGTTCAAGAGAGGGACACATAAACTTAGATAAATGGTACTTAGAGAACCCTTGTCCTTAACCCCTCCCTCTCCACCAACTAATAAATACAATAACTGTAATATACTAATCGCTTAACTTTCTGAAAAACTCGCGAACCAGCTGTATAATTTGCATCACAAAAGAGTTTAAAAAATAGTATATTTTGTTATGAGTATAGATAATAAGTTTGTTTGTTTTACTTTATGAACCATAATTAGATTCAACCATTTATAAAAAAATCGGTGGATAAACTGGAAAAAATTAAATTAAACTCATAAGCTGTTCTGACCTAGCTCTGACACCTTTTATTAATACAGATAGATAGAATACATAGATAGGCAGATGATATATTAAATATATATATAATATATATATATATATATATATATATATATATATATATATATTAATAAACTAGTATTAAACACATAGGATAAGGGATAGTAAAAATTACATAATTTTTTAATCTACTTGCAAGGGAAGCCGTTGTAATTTTCTTGTTGCTTCACGTCAGTGTATATTTGTTTCTCCTACATATCATTATTTTTATGCTATGTTTTTTTGCCATATCATACTATAATATCTACTGTGCAGTGTTCATAGTTGTCTAATATATCTTATTGTGTTCTGATATATGATGCTATGTTTTGTATCGACTAGAGTTAATAGCAGTTAAATATCCTAAGTGCGGATTCATTTATACTTGACTAAAATAATTGTTAGAATTCTTTAAAATATATTTTTTTATTTCATAGTTGACAATAGTCCTAACAATAATTGTTAATAATAATCCTAATACTTAAAATTCTGACTAATATTTTTAAAAATAATCCTAATATTTATAATTCTAAGTAATATTTTTTAATAATAATCCCAATATTTAAAATTATGAATAATATTTGTCAAAAATGTCTATACAACAGTGGAGCATCTACTTCATCTTTTTATGGTAATAATAGGTTTTTTCAATATGTATTGTAAATCTGTTGTTTTGCTTTTATTGTCTCACTCAGTCTTAATGGTTGAGTGACAGTTATTGTAAGGTCATATGGAACTAAGTCAGTAACCTTAAAACCTTGCATACAACCTTGGTTTGGTTCTTGCTTTGCACTAGTTTGTTAGAACTTTAAACTTAATTGTATTTTTAAGTAGTCAAGGCTTTATGAACTTGAATTGACCTATATTTAATACTTGAAACATATCTGGTTCATTTTCCTCATATTTATCTAAAATTATTACATTGGCAAATTTCCAATAGGAAATGACGCTTGATTTGAAGGCAGGTTGCATTAAAGTTTTGGGGGGCAGCTATTCTGCTTGGGTTCCTGATTGCAAATATATTTATGTAAACATTAGTTCATAGGATATCCATTAAAATATTTTTTATTCTATTTAGCTTACTCTCGAAGAAGAAATGAGCTTATGAGGTTCGGGTCATAGAAGAAAGAGTGGGGGCGGAGGGAATTGAATTTTTTGGAAGGGGGGCTCCCCTGATCAAGAATGTATATATATATATATATACATTCTAATTGTTGTTCTAATATATATATACATTTTAATTGTTGTTTATAATCTTATGATTTTTTTCTGTTTTCTTATTTGTTTTAATATATATATATAATATATATAATATATAATATATAATATATATATATATATATATATATACCCACACAGGGTGGATCATTTCAGATGCACACCCCTGCTAAAATGGTTAAAATGGAGATAGAGAGTCGGGAAAAGTCTCCACCCCTAGGTAATCGACCTCAGTGACCTCAAATATATATATATATATATAATATATATATATATATATATATATATTGTTGAGGTTTATGTACGAGATTTTTGTGTCCTAGACGTTTCTATGGGACACGATAACTTTTAAACGCATTATTGAATAGAAATAAAACTTGGTACAAAAACCAACTTTTATTTCGCGACCAATGTCCCGAACCCTATTGTAGCTACAAAATAAATGTAACTTGATCAGTCATTGGATCCACTTTTATACAAAAATGTAATTTTGGTAAACAATTCAAGTGCTCAGAAATAGATTTATTTACGTGTTGAGAGAACTCTCTTCTAGGTTTAAAAGATAATTTTATATCATTTTTTCAATACAGGTATTTTGTATATTTGAGTCATGATAAGCAATAATATAGAATTCCTTTTATTTCTATTTAATGCATTTGTGGTTCCTTTGAAGTATTTGCTTGTTGCTGATCGATCAATAATTTCAATAGAGAGGCAACAAGCTAAAATGTGTAATATAAGCCCCTTTATTGAAGAAAACAATAATCATGTAATAAGTAAATGGAGGGAAATTAAATAAAACTGCTCAAGGAAATATCCTGATAAATGTTGAACTTTAAATTTATTAACATTAAAATTGTGAGATGATCTGTCGCTAATTAGCTAAGATTAGGCTTAATTATCACAAGATAGGCTTACTTATGATGAAACCAAGATGTAATCTAAAACTTAAAAGCAGATCTACACTACACACCCACTTAAGTCAACTTTAACTAAAAACTTCTGAAGATTTGTAAGATTAGTCCAAGGATGCTGGCAATACGAGAGAGTGCGAAAAGAAGGTAATCGAAAGAGTGTGGTATATAAATGTTTTTATATCTACCTCATTCTGACATAGTAACTTAAAGACTTATTGAAAGAAACAGTTCTGTTACAAGGTG
This sequence comes from Microvelia longipes, assembly GCA_018340805.1. Lineage (NCBI taxonomy): Eukaryota > Metazoa > Arthropoda > Insecta > Hemiptera > Veliidae > Microvelia > Microvelia longipes. Next base: position 18,505,601 of record JACMZG010001908.1, read on the forward strand.
CTCATATTGGCTGAAGACAGTTGAACCTTGAGAGTTCAATCCACTCTCTGCACTCTTACGTCTATTATCCTTTACTTTTTCTTGATCTTCCTTACGGTCCTTTGAAGAAGAATTTAAAAGGACTTAGTACGAGATAGGGTAGGGATGAAAAAGAAATTAAGCTATGATAAGAATGCAGTCTTGCTTGGATGTATTACATCGTTTGCGTCTTGTCTAATCCATTTTTTTCTATTCCACGCCTACTAACATGAGTCTGTGTCTAAGATAAAACAGATTTCACCCGAATTATCTATTTTAAGTGTTTTAAGACCCCGTGGGTTATTTTTATTTTGCTGTCTGTATGAACGTGTTTATCTGTTCTGTTTGTGTTTGTTGTTGTGCGTTTGTGTTTTAATTTGTGTCATTATTAAAATCTAACAAATTAATGTTCTTTCATGTTTCATTAATTCATTTCACTTCCCATAACGTATTATCTGTAGCATTATACTACTACTAAAACATTAATTATGTAAAACATAATAATAATTTGGATTAGTTTATCCGTTTATAAAAATCTGAAAAAATATGATTCGCAAATCTTTCGACCAGATAAATATTTTTAAATCAAATTTGGTACAAAAAACAACCTTGGGGAGGACAAGTATACCCTATTGAAAACCAGGTTTTGGTGTAGTCATTAACCCAGTTTACTGAGTCAAATAAATTTTTCAGGAAATGAGTCAGGAAAATTCAGGGTTAATATTTTTTTCCAAAAAAATGGTTAATTTATGCCAATTTCACGAATTTCTATGAATAAAAAATATTGGCTTTTTGTGCATTTTTTGGCCATTTAAAAAATATCATAACTTTAGTTGTATTTATTCAAGTTTGACGAAAAAACACTCGTTTTATAGAAACTTTTATCAGCTTTAAAACATGTTTTCTTCTAGTTATGTACACAAACTACTTTTTTCCTGAAAACTGGAATTATGCGATTTTCTAATGTTTTGAGCAAGCGCATTCATATAATATAAATGACTCCACTCTGGATAGACAGGCTATGCATTTACTTTATAATTTAAAATATATTTTCAGAAAAATTTGGTTTGAAGTAGCACAAAATGAGTCATATTTTTTTGGCCTTGCTATCTTGGACTAGATTATCATTGACTTGAAACAAAAATAACTCAAAAATAAAATATCATCCATAAGAAAGTATGGGTACAGGCACCTAGCTCTCAGGTCCACCAACTTTATTCGAAAAGATGCAATTTATTTTCGTTTTACTGCCTTTGGTATACATTTGCCATAATTTTCCATTAGACAATTTTTTCATAAGTAAATTCGCTACAAAAAAAACTTAAAATATTCTTATCAAAATGTCTAAAAAATAAATCTTAAAAACATTTGTTAAACCAATCTTTCAATGTTAAACAAATATTGGATTAATAAATTTGTGTAATCTTAATGTCTTTAGTCTTACCTGCTATGAAAATGTCTGTTCATTCCAGCTTTTGTCATAATTAGAGATATATTTATGTTTGTTTTAGCCTGTTTTGTTTGAGTCATTAAATAACTCTTGTATCATGTTAATTACTAACAATGTGTAACTACAAGCATGTGTCAGATGTAATGGAATAATTGTTACAAGATTAACAGAGTGTAAGTTATGTTTTTTAAACGCAGTACTGTTTTTAGTTTAAAATGGAATTAAATATTTTAGTTACATTTAAAAAGTAATAATAAATAATGTTTTAATCAAATGTAAACAATAAAGAGGTTTTATTTACCGTAAGTTGAAGAAGCAATTTAAGAAACAGGTACCGTCGATACAGTACTATTCACATACTCAAGATCTCCTATACGACACACGGCTAAAATCAGTTGACAGCGTGGCAAAATGGTGCGAGGGAGCCAATGAGGTTAGTCCTGGATGTTAAACTACGCCCTCAATTTCAAATCAAGCCGACCCTATTGGTTCCTCAACACTATTTTTCCGCGCTGTCAACTGATTTTAGCCGTGTGCCGTACTACAAAAATCGGGTTCATGATACCTCAGAACATTTCTCTCATTATCGGATTCGCTATGCTCGCATCTTCACCACTTTAAACTTACTACGCTCATCGTCAGATTATGAGAAATGTATAATTAATAATTAGTTATATCTTAGGACTCGCTTTATTCATCCTCAGACAAGAAAGATAATTTTTAACTCCAGCAGTCACTTTTAATTCGCCTACTGTCCACTCTGGATGCTGTATAACAAAAATGATCCGATAAAAACTATATTATAAAACTATAATAGCCGTATTGATTCCAACTTTACATACTTCATTATTGTAAAATAGGGTAACTCATGCCAAATATTAACTTAATTATACGATTCCCTGATTGTTTACGATTTGAAAATATCAGGTACTAGATCCTTAGAGTACCCGATTTAGAATGTCGGGTACTCATCCTCAAAACTTCAGACCCGCTTCACTCGTCCTCAGTAAATGAATTCATTTTTTTCCCAGCGGTCACCCTTCCAGGCAAACACTTAAGCTCCATGCAGCTTAACATATATGATTTAACAAAATCCATAGATATGGTTGACGTACTAAAACGCTCGATGCTGCTTAACTTTTATGATCCACTAAAAATCATGGATGGATTTGTTGTTTTATTACTAAACTTAGTACATTTATTTATTACGTCAATGAATTTTAAGATCTGTTAGCTTTGAAAATCGATGCCTTAACAAAGAATCAGTTTTAGAATAAGTCTACCCTTTAATTAGCCTTTTCCTTAAATTCGAATTCTGTAATATCTATATTTTCTTCATCATAATCCATCTAAACCTAGCTTATTCTCAGCAGCTGTTTAATATTAAATTTTCAATATCAGATTTCTGAGCCAAATCGCAATATATAATTTAGTTGACTTTCATATTCTGAGGACGAGTGAAACGAGAGATATGGTGAGGAAAAGTTCCTAGGTATCCCGTACCCGATTTTTTGGATATGGATTATAATTATTATTATTAATATTTTAGGCCAACTCAGTTTTTCTTTATGCTACCACCATAGTTTGCATATTAAGCTAAACCCTGATAGATATTTAGTTTTATCTGCAAAGCATCCTTGTATTTCTGGTTTAGCCTATATGTTATGAATTTAAGGAGCTTATTATTGTGTTTTGGTAGTTGACCTATAGTTGTTTTATTTACTTTTATTTAATTAATAATAATTGACATTTTAATACTAAAATAAATGATGATAAGTTTAATAATAATAAAGGTATAAATTGTGAACCACAAAATATGCTTAATTCGAAATATGGTTTCTAATTCTATACTGCGTTTCCGTTTTCCATGTATAACTTTATGTGAAGAAAGTTGGTATTTGTGGCGGTATTAAATCAAATCAAGAGTAAAAATTTATCCCAGGATAATAAATTGAAGTATTTAAAAGTACACATTAGTTACACAATGATAATTTACAATAACTAACAAAATAATAATTTCCAATATTAAAATGGAGGAACCATTCATGGGTATACATGGTGAAATATTTCACCATTTCATTCATCCTTTAAAAATAAGGGGACAACACGATACTAGACTTTCAAAAATGACTCTTGTGAGTTCCACAAGAATTCACCATAATTATTTTGGTAACTATTACCCAAAGATGTCAATTTTGTCAAAAATAAGTTATGGAGGAGGGTCAATTTAACAGACTGATGGTTCTGCCCTACAACGTTTTCGTTTTGCCTGCTCTCATCTCTCGAGTCATGCTTTGACTCATTCAGTGTTTTAGCGAATTTTCGTCATGAAAATGGTATTCTACAGGTGAAACATGATTAGGATAAAATTACACAAACAAAAGTTTAGAACAATTAATACTACCTAAATATCAAATACTAAGTTAAATAATACAGTACTACAAGTTAGTTAATTTTCCCACCTACTTCCTCGAGTTTTTACTTTTACTCATTTATACCTTAAGTACATAGGAAAAGTATTGTGTTTGCAACAAAAAAAAAATCTGAAACCGATATGTCACCTGAATTATCCGTTTTAGGTGTTTTAAAAGCCTCCTGAGTGGTTTTCACAAAGTTGTCTCCCTGTATGTGTGTGTGATTGTACACACACATATGTATGCTAGAGAGTTAAAACTTTGTACAAAAATCAATCTATAGATGTAGTTGTGCTATCCAGAAAATATTTTTTTTATGACGTCACTAACCAAATAGGAACCAGGAAACATTTTGATAAATTGTAAAACACGGAAACATGTAGTGATCAATTTGAGATTTGGCACACATTTAGCTGTGTATTAGACTAACATATGTGTTTCATCTCATTATCAGCATTAGTTCATTTTTTTTGAAAGGGAAGTGTACGTTTTAAAAATTGTAAGAATCGGAAAAAATCCTATTGAGTTGAAATTTCGCACAAGTGTACTCTTTTACTTAATAAATACGAATATTTATTGTATTTACTAGTATACCTACGGTTTTTGTTGGATCATAAAAGTTAAGCAGAATCAAGCGTGATCATTGCCTATATGGGTGACCGCAGTGAATTAAACGAGTGTATATACCATCCGAGTACGAGCAAAGCGAGTCCGAAGTTGGAAGTATGAGCGTAGCAAATCCGAAGTGATAAGGAAAAGTTCCGAAGTACCCAGTACCCGATCTTTTAATTATGAACTTTTACTTATTTTCATTTTAAAAACAATTTGAAATCATTAATCCCACTTTATTGATAAACATTTCTCATCTATTTCTGTCATACGACGAACCAGAAAAAAAACAATTGACTGGATAAAATTTACTAAAATCGGGTTATATGAAATCCAATATTATAAAAAAAATCGGGTACGTAGTACTTCGGAATTTTTTCTCACCACATTTAATTTGCTACGCTCATTCTTACCACATTTAATTTGCTACGCTCATTCTCACCACATTCAATTTGCTACGCTCATTCTTACCACATTTAATTTGCTACGCTCATTCTTACCACATTCAATTTGCTACGCTCATTCTCACCACATTCAATTTGCTACGCTCATTCTCACCACATTCAGTTTGCTAAACTCGCTCGATAGTAGATTTCATTAATATTAATAGATAAATTAAATCTTTGATCTTGATATGCTTTACTTGATTATTTATTTTTGACAAATCAGGGAATTGCCATTTTCCTGCCGTATTGTACCAATTTCCCCTTAGCTTATTGAATATTTTGAGCGAAAATTATACCTAAATCGAAAATTCGAAAACAAAATAAAATTACCTTTTCTTTGGTATACATTATTTGATTTACATATACATTGATGTTTGTAAGTTATCTGACCTTTTTCTAACGAGTCAATCTTCGTCAAGTGGATTAGTTGAAATCCTGTATTACCTAGGCAGTATAATAATCCTTTGTTCTCATCCGTCCGGATGCATTGATATGCCTCACAGCGTGGGGGCACATCTCCTCGGGGGCACACCACCCCCTCCCAGCTGTAAGGTAGGGATATTGACTAAGCGTGCGCACTACTCAGCTGTAGTACCCACTCTATCTCTACCCTATTGGCCTAGTCCAAATCTTAACTTTAAACCTTGCTTACAATACATCGCGAGCATCTCCCGCATATTTCTCCCCCTCCTACTGTACATTATACATCAGGAAACTGCCCTGCCCTAACTATTTGATCCTAAGTCTTTCATCATATCGTCTGCCAAGGTAAACAGCGAAACATTTCTCCAATTCTTATTATTTTTAGTTTGATTTATTTTATTTTATTTCCTCAGCAAAATTAATATATATTTTTTGCATATAACTTAAAACATTTATTTTCTTTATTTCATTTTCTAGTTTGATTACTCAAATATTTTTTATCCTACACATAATTTACTTATATTTTCATTTATTATATATATATATAATATATATATATATATATATATATATATATATATATATATATATATATATATATATAATATATACATACATACATACATACATACTACATACATACATACATACATACATACATACATACATACATACATACATACATACATACATACACACACACACACATATATATATATATATATATATATATATAATATATATATATATATATATATATATATATATATATATATATTATTATTATATATATAGTACTAAAGTATACTAAAATTTTTATTGGTAAGATGAGGCTTGAAGAAGATACTAAGGGTAGTAGTAAAGACAAAGTTCTTCTTAGTAAAGAAATATTAAAATTAAAATGATATCCTTCGATAGCGAAGTAACTAAGCAGCATAATAAAAATATAAATATGCTGTTTGGATATACTCTAGGATGGATGAAACATTTCGTTTGTTTCTTATCTCTTTTAGAATCAATGATAATGCGTTTAATGTCCATGAGTTCCTCTTACCTTTGTTAGACTTTACATGGATGGGTTTTGCTCATTTCATCCCGTTTTTTCGTTTCCTCAACAACGTAAAACAAACTTAGATTTTTATTTGCAAGATAAGCTAGTTGAAAAGTCCTATAAGGTATATAAGAAGAGTAGAATAGAATAGAATACTGTTTATTTGTACAAAAATAATGTTTTTACAATTGATTTAAATCAAGAAACAGCCTACTCCAGGTCCATATTTTGGACGTCAGGAGTATAAGAAGAGTATTTCGTTCACTCTAAAAATCCGATCCGAATTTTCATCATAATTGTCCGTTTCAGACATTTTTAAGTCATTTTAATTAAAAAAACCAGGCTTAAGGTGTAGTTTTGCTGCCTAGAAGATGCATTTTTTACACCTAGCTTGTAAGTTATTGGCAATGATACATACATCATTGTTGCTTTACTTAAAATTATCCGTCAAAAATCATAAAGTTTTGACCGAAAAAAAAATAAAATTGACCATACATATAATCTTGTATTAAAATATTTTACTATTATTTATTTAAAGGGTTGAAATAATAATAACTAGACTGCCAAGTATGACTGGAGGTACATTAAGGCTTTTGTAAAGGTAGAATCGTAGTTTCGAACTTTCGTTATTCCGTACCTTTGAGAATTCGCTAATATCGTGAAAAAAATAATATAAGAAAAAATAATGGACAAAATGAAAACAGAACAACCAATGGACTCCCCTACCATTGCCACAAAGGACTTATGAGGTCTCTGTTGATGTCTTTGTATTGCCCCTGAGTCTAATGAACTGATCTGGAATCGATACGATCTCTATAAGTTTTGTTTTTTCAAAAAATAGATAAATAAATAGTCTCTCCACTAAAAAGTATATTAAAAGATTTATTCGAGAGTTAACTTTCTGCCGCATCCGGCCATCATCAGTCATTCTCTGATTCTCGAATAAATCTTTTAATATACTTTTTAGTGGAGAGTCTATTTATTTATCCATTCTTGGATTACTCCACAAAGCAGTTATTTATATTATTTTGTTTTTTCAATTTAAGCATATTAGTAGAAAATTATTCTGGCTTAAGATCTCAATTATTCTGAAATCGTGCGAATTTTCTTTGGAATTCTTGCTTCCTTGCTCAAGAATCCAACTTTCGCTCGTTTATACCTTATGTATATAGAAGAAGTTATGTGTTCGCCCTAAAAATCCGAAACCAGGATACCAACTGAATTTTCCTGATTAGTTTTCACCCAGTTGTCTGTCAGTATATGCGTGTCTGTATGTCTGGTATCATCGTAGCACCCATTGTAATCATGCTAGTGAGTTGAAGTTGTCTCTATATGATTGTGTTTCTGTGTGTAGATTCTGTAAATCAATCAATCTTTGATTTTTAAAACTTTTTAGTGTAAATTTTCTTTTAGTATATCCCTTTATATAATAAATATGTATACTAAGTTTCGTTTCAGTAAAGTAATAGTATATCTACAGTTTTTGTCAGATCACAAGTGTTAGAAGCGTTGTGCGAGGTCAGTACCTGGATGGTTAAAACGGATTTTAACAATCCGACCAGCGTCTATCAGTACCTAGATGGACCACTGGGATTAAAACGGATTTTTTACTGTCTAAAAACAACCGAAGCGAGTCTAGAGACGTACTGGCGTATAAATAGGTTATTTTAATATTCTAAGGACGAGCGAAGAGAATCTGATGTGGTGTATAAAAAACTCGGAGGGACCCCGTGGCCGATGATTTATGATATCTTTAGACTCTGATCATTAGAATGATTTGATCTGATTATTCTAATCATGGATTAGCCTATTTTTTCGCAATGAAAATTCGCTCATTCAGACCTTTGAAAGAGTTTTAATTCATCATTACGTTGTATTCTTAATAATAGGTTGAATAAAACAAATCATAAACATCTCTAAATCCTTTAAAATAGACAGTGTAGGCTATTTTAAAAATCTTATAAATATTTTTAAAAAATTTAAACAAAGACTCAAAAATCATACCGCACCTTTATGAATATTAATAGTGAGCAAACTTTTTGTTTAACTCTTAATTGGTTTATCTGAGTGGGAGGATAAGTCCTTGAGATGGAACTTTAAAGCCTTCTTATGCCGTGCTTAGAATATTGAATTAGTTTATTTGCTTTGCTCTCGTCTCAAACTTTCAAATTAAAATAAATGCGAAAATTCCCATTGACTTTGCATACTTATAAACAATCCGACTAGTCCGACATCTTAACAAATAGATTTTAACCTAATCTATTATTACTTTTATTATGTATACATACAAATATTTATATTATAATTTAAAATATTTAGCATTCAAATTGAGATATTATTTTAATTTAGACATTTATATTTATATAAGCTTGTGGAGCTACTTGGTGGCTTCATTATTATCATTAACTTATTATTAAGTTGGTTGTGTGGATCATATTTACTGTTTCTAATTTTAGTCTGAAAGTTTAATTCTTTTGGTTTGAACACATAATATATAATAATAATGCCCGTTTAAGGGCCTTTCGGCCCTTCAGGTTATTCGCCCTGCGAAATCCACCTCGGGTGGGTTACACGGCGAGTGGTATGCTCAAAGTAAAGCTAATGTTGGCAAAATCTTTTTACATCAAATTCTATTCATAAAAACTGAGAGCATATGACCGGTTACGGAGGCATCAGATTTGAACACATAAACACAAAAGTTATTTTCTCTTGTGCTACTGTTAATGTTTAAAAGTTTAATCATTAACATTTAATCATTAAAAGAACTTAATAGTTTTAAGTTTAATACTATGTTATGCTTTAATAGAGTCTACGAGCCAGAGGCAAAATATTTGACCGTCAAACCCAGTGGTTCAATCCACTAAATTTACTTATTTTGGCTCCCTGATGAAGGATCAGGTGGTCTGCCATTTCTGATTGGGAAATTTTTGCTCCAGGCGCCTTCAAAGTCTGCAATATGGCCCCAAAATCAGTTATTTTCTTATTAGCAGTGTTCTTACTGTTTTCAAGGGCTCTTTATTGAAGTTAATTAAAATTAGGTATTTTTACGAGATTTAATTTTTTGCCCGATATTCAGCATTTTGTGCCAAAAAATAAATCATCATATGAGACCTGTGCTACTCCCTTTTTCTAAGACGACAACAATTACCTGTTGCTTGATAAAATATGCTTGTTATTTTAAGTCTGCATGCAAGATAACATGGAAAGACAGCACTTTGTAGGTTTTTGTGTGTTTAGAGTAAATTGAAGATTTTTGTTGTAATTTCGGTGATATTTGAACAGTTATTTCTTTAGTCCATTAAAACGATTTTGATGGCTGAAAGACTGATTTAACAAAACTTTATTTAAATTTAAAAAATAGCACCTTAAGTCATTTGATAAAACCAATTGGAATAGTGCTATAGGGCAAAACTGAATTTCGGGACATATTTCGGACTTTGAAGGTGCCCCTGACCAAAAATCTCCGATCTGAAATGACCTCCTAAAGCCAAAATAAGTACATTTAGTGGATTGAACCTTGTGGTTCGACGGTTACATTTTTTGCCCCTGGCTCTGGAACGATCTCAGTTCAGGATTTTCAATTAAATTAAAAGCTGCTATAAACATTCATAGTTTATTTTAATTAGTTTATAATAATTATCGTGACGCTTTTTTTTAATTAAATGTAGGTTTAATTTTTTTATGTTTGGGGGAATAGGGAAAGCTTTTCTGTATTGTATACAAGTGGGAAAATACGGAGCCCATCTGTAGTCTCATCCTTCAGCGTTTATTAAATATTCAATCAATCTGTTTATTTATCTGGAAAATTAAATCAGAGAAGTGAAAAACTTTATTCAATGTTATTCCAAATAAACATAGCTTCGCAATATTTATAACTCTGTTAATAATAATAAAGTTATAATCCTCTAACTATATTGAAAAATTGGGTTCGGTGTATCTAGGAATTTTTCTTCGTCATATCGAATTCGTTACGCTCACCCTCCTTACTTCGAATTCGCTTCGCACGTCCTTAGACTATAAAAATTACCAAACTTGAACTGCAACACGTCTTCGGAGTCGCTTTGCTCATCCTCGGATAGAAATTGCAATCGTTTCATTTCCAGTGGTCACCTATTCAGAAAATGATCATGCTCGATACCGTAGATATATTTGTAATAATCGAACAAAACATAATGTACTTATTTATTACGTAAAGGTTGACTCTTGTTCTGAATTTTAACTCAACTATATTTTTTAAGTCATTCGATAAAATTGAACTAACGCTAATAATGAGATGAAACTTGGCACGTATGTTAGTCTTATACATGGCTACATGGTACATGGCTACATGCGAGCCAAATCTCCAACTAAACGCAACATTTTCCCGTACTTATGAGTTTTCAAAATATTTTTGAGTTATTATTGCGGGTTAATGACTTTATAAAAAATTATTTTCCGGATAGCACAATTGCATCTATAGATTGATTTTTGTATCAAGTTTCAACTGTCTAGCATAAATACACTAGGAGGTACGATCAACAGACACACACGGTGACACATACAGACAGTCAACTTTGTGAAAACTACTCAGGAAATCTTAAAAACATCTCCAACGGATAATTTCGGGGACATCCCTGTTTCGGATTTTTTTGCAAACACGATACTTTTTCTATATACCTACGGTATACACGAGGAAATGCAAAAACAAGATTAGTGTAATTTCAAACTTTTTGTCACCGCTTACTATCAACCATCCAACATAATACTTGGGGCACCGATGATACACTGTCCACCCCTAAATGGCATCCCTTCTTATCAAATAATAATTACTTTTACTTCTAAATAGTTAATAGAAATAAAATACTGTTCATGACAATTTCTATAATGATAATGCTTAAATAATATTAAATGAAGAGTTTAATGGACTGTTAATAATAATTATAAAGCAGTCTTTAGTAAATTGTTTATAATTATAAATAAAATAAAGAAAAGTACCAAAATTTCTATCTTTCAAAATTAAATTATTACCGATTGCTAAAAATTACTTCTTATAATTTATATTAATTTTTCATTATTTTATTTTTTTAATAAAGTTAAAAGATTTTTCTATAAGCCTTTTGCCTTCAGCAAGTATCGTCGGTAAAGTTAATTCTTTAATTGCTTTTTTAACTTGCGTTACATATTATAACCTCATTAATAAAATAATAAAGGTTCTTCAATAAAGGTAAAAACAAGTATTTTTTATACCATAAAACTATATTGATAGCAAATATTTTTTAAGCGTTTCTTTTTACTTTAATCTTTTGTCAATAAATGTCGAGCATATAATAAAGTTAAGTTTATTTCAATTTTTAAATCAGTTTATCTATTTTCGTTTTGGTTAAAACTTTTTTCTACCAGAATCTATTTTGAATGTCGCGTGTCTCTGTTTGCTACATTATACATATAAATTGTAATAATGTTATTTCATTAAGTTTTAGTTGCCGCGCCGGATTTAAGGTCGGGCGGACAGGGCGACCGCCCGGGGCGAAAAATTTTGGGGGGCGCAAAATCAAGATTGTAGTGTTGTAATGTGATAAACAATAGTAGTCCAACAATAGTCAACAACAACAACAATAGTCCAATCTTCCTCCTGGAGCCATTAGTCTAGTCTACCTCCAGGAGCCATTTGTCTAGTCTTCCTCCTAAGGCCATAACTCCAATCTTCCTCCGGGAGCTATTTGTCTAGTCCACCTCCGTGAGCCATTTGTCTAGTCCACCCCCGGGAGTCATTTGTCTAGCCTACCCCCGGGAGCCATTTGTCTAGTCCACCTCCTGGAGCCATTTGTCTAGTCTACCTCCTTGAGCCATTTGTCTAGTCTACCTCCTTGAGCCATTTGTCTAGTCCATCTCCGGGAGCCATTTGTCTAGTCCACCTCCGGGAGCCATTTGTCTAGTCTACTTCCGGAAGCCATTTGTCATGGAAATCAACGTTTCTGTCCCGCAAAGTCATGTCCGTATTGGGTGGAGACTGTCATAAGCGTTTCCAAGTGAAGTTGCTAGGTTGGCAATAGTTAAGGGCCCTATATTTACATTTAGAGGCAATCGTCAGCCCGATAGTTACTCCCCAATAGAGTGCCTGTATAATCTCTACTCCCCAACAACTCCATGAGAGAGTAACTATTTAAAAAAGGTCTCTGAGTAACCTTCTTACTCCCTAACAATACTATGAGGGGAGTAGTAGTAGTTCTTTAGATGGTTACTCCCTACCTCGCTATGAAGAGAGTAACCTTGTCTGATAGTTACTTCCGTACAACGCTATATTTTATTACATAACTTCATCCTCCATAGTTACATTTGTACCAAGTTATGTATTTTTCCATCTTTACAATTATTTAATGACATATGTCATTTTTGTTTGACATTTTCATTTAATTTTAACGATATTGATATTATAATCATACAAGTGTTTTCAAACTAAGTAAAACATTTCAATGTCTTTACATTCATGTTTCTGAAACTCTATTATGCATTGTACTTGTATCAAATTTTCTTCTCTGTTGTGTATGTATATTACTCTTAGTTTTAGGTTTTGGCGGTTTAGATTTTTACTTCAACTCTTCATAATTACTTACACATTATTTATTTATAATTATTTATTGCTTTATTATCAATTTAAGTATATTTCACAATTATTCTTTTAATTATGAACATATATTTACCTATTTATTTATGTGTTTATCACATATTAATGTTATCTTTCTCCATAATATTTATTTTCTCTTGGATCCCTACTAGAGTCTAGTCTTCCTCCAGGACCCCTTCTTAAGTCTAGTCTTTCCCCTAGATTAGTCTAGGGAGCCATTAGTCTAGTCTATCTTCGGAGCCATTAGTCTAGTCTACCTCCTGAAGCCATTAGTCTAGTCTTCCCCCTGGAGCCATTAGTCTAGTTTTCCTCCTGGAGCCATTAGTCTAGTCTTCCTCCTGGTGCCATTAGTCTAGTATACCTCCTAGAGCCATTAGTCTAGTCTTCCTCCTGGAGAAGATTAAGCTTGTTGTGAACAAAATAATTAATGTTGCTCTGCCTAAGTAGAAGTTTTTGCTGATCTGAACAAGAGCGAAGGACTTAAAGGAAGGCAATAAAAGAAGAAAGGCACAGGCTGAAAAAGGTGTTATTGTAGCAAAGCATGGTCCAGTAAATTTTAATGTTAAATATGAGCAAGCAGAACATTTGTGTTATGCTGACCAGTTGAGAAAAAGCACTTTAAAACATCAATCAAAAAGGAAAAATAGGGTACAGGGTACCTCGGAACTTTTCCGCATTACATCGGATTCGCTACGCTCATCCTCAATGCTTCGGACTCACTTCGCTCGTCCTCAAAAAATACAGTTCGCCTAAATTATACTGCAACATATTATTACCTAATAAAGAATTACCCTAAGTTTCGTTTTAATACGACAAGTATTCCAATCCATGATTTTTGTTGGATTATAAAAATTTAGGACCATTGAGCGTGGTCAGTACTGTATGGGTGACCGCCGAGAATGATACGGATGCATTTACAATCAGAAGACGAGCGAAGCGAGTCCAAAGGCGTATTGCACTATAAATTTGGCGAACTGTTTCTGAGGACAAGCGAAGTGAGTCCAAAGCAGGGAGAATGAGCGTATCGAATCCGATGTAATGAGGAAAAGTTCCGAGGTACACCGTACCCGATTTTTTTAAAAATTGTTCAGACTTAAGTTATTTGAGAATGATTCATTCTCTCAACAAATAGTATTTGCTTTAAATCATTCTGTTCTTAATATTTTTTTAAAGATTCTTAGTATTCAATAAACTCATTTTTAAAGTATCTGTTATTGTAGCGAACATTTTTACTAAAACTACAAAAAATAATAAAAATAAAAAAAAATAATACACTTCAAGAGACTAGTGTAGTCTCTTTGAAAAATAGAATAATTTAAATTTATTTAATATAATCTAAAACATTGTAACCCTCCTCCTGAGGGTCATAAAAATGACCCTAGAGTAGGCTTTTGAGTGAGATCCCAATAGCTTTGTACTTTCTCTTATTATGTACAAAAATAAAGCCACTTTATTTCTTTATTTATTATTATTATAGCGAACATTTTTTGTTGAGAGTTTTTGATTTGCTGAAACAAGTTTTAGTCTCTATGAGTTGTAAAATCAAAAAGATACTTAAATATCTGTAAGTGCTTGATCGAGTTTTTGATTTGCTGAAACATGTTTTAGTCTCTATGAGTTGTAAAATAATAAAGATATTCAAAAATCTGTAAGTGCTTGATTTGTGAAACAGTTTTAGAAAATAATAAAGATATTCAAAAATCTGTAAGTGCTTGATTTGCTGAAACAAAGTTTTAGTCTCTATGAGTTGTAAAATAATAAAGATATTCAAAAATCTGTAAGTGCTTGATTGAGTTTTTGTTTTGCTGAAACAAGTTTTACTCTCTATGAGTTGTAAAATCAAAAGGATATTTAAATATCTGTTAGTGCTTGATTTGCTGAAACAAGTTTTAGTCTCTATGAGTTGTAAAATCAAAAATATATTTAAATATCTGTAATTGCTTGATTGAGTTTTTGATTTGCTGAAACAAGTTTTATTCTCTATAATAAAGATGTTCAAATAGCTTTAATGTAACCACCTAATGAAGGGTATTTAGTCCCTATGTGTTGAACTATCGAAGATTAATTTTATACAGTATTTGAAGAAACTTTGTATTTAATTCTTCTTGTTTCTTTTTTTATCATTAGCTTATGATATAATTCCAGTTGTAAGCTGTTAAACATCAAAAGCCCATTAATGTCTTGAGTTTTAATACTGTTATTAATAACAGATAAACAAACCTCTTAGTGATCCTTATGATAACTTTTATGAATGCATTAATAAACAAATAATTCATGAGTTTACCTATTATTAAAATCTCATGGAGTTTTTTTATCTGGATTTTATCAATACTAAAATTATAATATAGAACAATCATTGAAGTACTCTCAAAAGATAAGATAAAATTATTGAATAAATTGTAGTTCAATGAATCTCGTACAGTTTTAGTTCTTAATTGTTATTAGTCTGAGTTCTGAGTTTAAAAGAAAGTTAAAGGATAAAAACTTACGGCATACTTATGTATGTATTGTAGAGTCTTGATAATTGTCAAGATAATTAAATACAATACGGGCCTTGGTCCGCTTTGTTGTTGTTTCCTATTATTTGTTGTTTTATTAACATTTTTGTTAATTTAGCGAAATTTCACAAATCCAAAAAGCAGGCCTTTCGGGGCCATATAGACGTGTACACATGTACAGCAATATATATGGGGAGTTCAACAAGTCTTACACCCACTTTATACTAAAACGTGTTTTTGCTCATTGAGGATGATGTTATAATGCGAAGTTAAAGGCCAATTGCGCCACTTAGGATGGTCCGATTGCGCTAAAACTGGTTTCTTTCGTTTCAGACTGCCCACGACTATAAAAAAACCTATATCAAGCCGCTTTACGGGCCTGCTTCCCAAGTCTTGGCTCCATGGGAGCCATTTTTGTACTGACTGTATGCGATAGCAGGCTTACCAAGGATGTACCTAAGATAGGGTACCCCCTTCTTCTCTACATCCCGTTTAATTTCTTTTTACTTTTCTTTTATTTATTTATACCGTAGGTATGTAAGAAAAGTATTGTGGTTACAAAAAATCCGAAACCGGGATATCACTTAAATTATTCGTTTCAGGTGTTGGCCAAGGCCTCCTGAATGGTTTTACAATGTTGTCTGTCTGTATGTGCGTGTGTGTCTGTTATCGTCGTAGCTCCCGTATTCATGCTAGAGAGATGAAACTTTGTATTAAAATAAATGTATAGGTCTAGTTGTTCTATCTGGAAAATATTTTATTATGTCGTCATTAACTCACGTCATAATGAAACTCAGCAAAAATTTCGAAAAGTTATGAAATACGGAAATTTTAGCTTTAGCGCGCATGCAATCTTGTATAAGACTAACATATTATCCAATGTATGTAATATTTGTATCCAATGACTTTTGTACGTTTTTTAAAGAATTGTAAAAAAATTGAAATAAAATCAAATAAGTTGAAATTTAGTACAAGTGTATATCTTGTAATATTGTATTGCTTACCTCATACTTAAGTATACTTAGTTTCGTTTGAATACGAGAAGTATATATGGTTTTTGTTGGGTCATAATAGTGAGGCAGCATCTAGCGTGATCTATCTCATTAACTATCTGACGACAAGCGAAGCAAGTCTGAAGACCTGTTGCATTGTAAATTCTGTAATTTTTATATTCTGTGGACGAGGAAAGCGAGCCCTAAGTAGTGAGGATGAGCGTAGCGAATACGATGTGATGAGAAAAAGTTCCGAGGTACCCCGTACCTGGTTGTTTCCACATGATGACTCTTGATTCTGGGGGTACGATGTCGCAAATTTTAAATGTATTTTTGTCATAAATGTTCATATGACCATTTGTGACATGAACATTTGTGTCAACGGAGGCTACTCAAACCAGAGACTATAGACACTTAATACATACATACATTATGTACACATACACAGTGGCGTAGCCAGGGGGGGACTGAGGGGGCTTCAGCCCCCCCCCCCCCGAAATTTTTACATAACCTAAACCCGCAATAAATGTGTGAAAAAAAATAAACCCTATAAAATATATAAAAATAATAAATTACATAACATATATTTTTAACAATAAACTTATAATATAAATATCATAATAAATAAAAAAATATACATTGAAATTGAAAGATATATACATATATATATATATATTATATATATATATATATATATATATATATATATATATATATATATATATATATATATACACACACATAACATACACATACACATATATCACATACATATACACATATACACACATACATATATATACATATAATTTTTAACATTCAGCCCCTCCCAAAATTAAATCCTGGCTACGCCACTGCACATACATATACATTAGATAATTAATTTATATTTCATTGTTGTCATAGTTACTATTTCAATATGTCATTTTTTATTTTGTTATTGCTTTGTCATCTGTCAAAGCCATAATCCACAAAAAAGCAAATTAATCATAAATAAGGGACCTTATATAAATTCAGATTCTAATAAATACGTGATTTTAAATGAATTGGAACTTCTTTCCTATAGGTATAGAATAAGTGTACTAGATTTAACACACATGACGCCAAACATTTTTCACAAACAAGAGGCTCCTTAAGCTCCCCAACATCTTGCTATATGTCAAGTTCGATTTGAGTATGGGTAGAAACCATATATATATATATATATATATATATATATATATTAATATATATATATATATATATATAATATATAACGACCAAAATAGGCGTTGTATTAATCTTGTTATATTAGAGCACAGCAAGTTAAGCATACATTTTTTCTTCACATTAAATCCTCTTCGAGTGACTTGTGACTTCCGCGTATTAGATTTTGGTTGTGAACATAAATGGGTCCTTTTTTGTAATTTTATAGTTAATTTAAGTTCAATTAAAAAACTTACAAAGTATTTTTGTTCTCATAGCAAAAAGCTTGTAATTTCTTTAAGTCTTAACTCCATTACAAATCGAAACTGAGGGATTTTAATGGAATTTAGACAGACTTCCTAGTTCCTATACCCAAATCCACTAGATTTTTTCAGATAAATTGAGGTTGGGAACCAAGTAAATAAGTGCCCACCTATGTTGGGTTTCCACATATCTATTCATTTACATCCTGCAATGCAAGAAATATATTGGTCTTTAATGTATTTGCCTTAAACCATTGAAACCTCATAACTATTTAGCCCAAAATTTAGTGTGAGAAAGATACATAATTGGTCTTTAATGTATATTCATGTATTTGCCTTAAACCAATGAAACCTCTCTCTCTTCCTAATGCCTAAGTTTTAAAATTATCTCATAACTATTTAAATAAAATAAAGAAAAATATAAAATAATACTTTTTCAACCACTCTTGATTGTTAAATGTAATAGCGTTTGATTTAATGTTTATATGTCAAACCTTGAAGACCACAGTTTTTCTCTTCAATTACTTTTGCTTATTAATATCCCATTAATGTACTTTATTTGTGCTTTTAATACAGTGAAAAGTGGGGGAAGAGCAGATACGGGATGACTCTTTGTCATATTTCAAGTTAATTAACCTTGGCAAGGTAACGTTAATTATAAACCAAATTTAATTTCAGTTCTTTCTTAGTAGGTTAATTATTCACCGCCAGGAGAGGTTTGTTTGGTTAAAAAAAATATTTTTAATATTCATAATAATGGGTTGATAAGAGGTGGGAACTCGGATTGATAACAGCGGAGATATTTTTATATATTTAATTTTGGCTTAGTTGTATTTATCATCTCTGTATGGACACTTTACTTCCTTTATTACCGCAGGTAAACTATAGATTTTATTCGAGTGGTTTATCAGATATGATTGGACGTATATTTACTCTCGTGACGTGTGTTATTTATTATCTAATGGACATGTTGCTTAAATTAGTTAACACTTCTATTTAGAGTCAATAAAGAGCTAACTACACTTGCTTCATAATAAATGTTTTTAAACTTAATTTATTTTCTGTCCTTTAAATAATTCATCTTTTTTTTCACCCTCTTTTTTAGCAAAAGATGAAAAATTTTGAAACAGATGTAAAAACCGGTGATTTCTAGCGTGTGTAACGTCAGGTACTTGTCAAAGTCATCTTTAGTATATCACACGGTTAAAATCAGTTGACAGCGTTGGAAAATAGTACTGAGGAATTATTGAGGTTGGTTAGATATGAAATTGTGGGCGTGGATTAACATCTAGGACTAACCTCATTGGCTCCTTGACATTATTTTCCCACGCTGTCAACTTACTTTAGTCGTAAGTTAAATCACGGTACTATAACACTATTAAATTTGAGTTTTGAAAAGTTTGGGATTCTCAAAGTAGTTGCTCGTAGTTTATTTTTTTTTTCTTGCCTTCTGGCCTGAAATGTAGTTCGGTTTATTTCATTGAGTAGAGCATTTTTTAATTGTTTCAAAACTATTGTTATGAAGAAAAAATGTCAGCCTATTCAAAGTAGCAAATTTAAAATCGCGGGGCAGAGAATTTTTATGGCCAATTTTATTTTATACACAATTTTTTCTTTACATGAGTGATTCCCAGTTGTTTGTGTAAAATACGTTCGGAAAAAAGATTTTGTAGCTAATGAAATCAATTCCTCAAAGGAAGAGTTCTAATTAATTGAAATATGATTGTTGTAATCAACAACAATCTATATATTTATTTATTAGAATTATTTTTTTATAATATATTTAATTATATATATATATAAAAAAATTGACATTGGAGCAACTGGGTGCCAGAGAGCTAATAAGATCCTAGAGAATTCTCTCCGAATCCACCACCACTCAAGAAGTATAAAATGTATTCAAGTTAATCTCGTCAAGCAGATACAAAATAAATCCGAAATTGGTCATTCATATAAACCATCGAGTTTTTTGAACGCGTGATTCATAACAATTTTTTAACAAGAAGAATTTCTTTTAGTTATGTTATTTAATCAAAACAAATTTTCAATATTAAACACAATTTAACTTGAAAAGAAAATACGTAAGCTTCTCAAAATAAGTTATCATTAATCGAAATAAAAATAATCTTTTGTAAAGATAAAACTAGTAAAGCGTTGCATCAGGAACTTACGTCAATAGATAAAATCAAATAAAACCTATCAACAACAGGCTTGCCTCGCTCGAAAGACAAGATAGATAATAAATAAATAATTTATTAATTAAACGAAAATATTTCTTGCTACTAGTTTCCTATAAATATTCATAAATAAAAAAGCTAGCTTCGCTAGCAAATGCTGCTATAAAATTAAGTACATTAAAAAACGCTTGCTTCTCTCGTTAGATTGCTATAAATATTATGTTATAAATATTAAGTTAATTCTAAATTATAATATAAGGTTTAGTAAAAAATGCTCGCTTCGCTTGCTAGAATGCTAAAACTCTATATGCAAAGATGCTCGCTACGTTCACAAGATTACTAAAACATAATATTCGATAAAAAAAAAGGGCTCGCTTTGTTCGCTAGATCACTGTAAATATCAATGTAAATGCTGAAATATAACATAAGTTCATAAAAATGGTTCTCTTCGCTTGCTAGATTTCTTATATGCAATATAAGAATATTCTATAAATGCATATAATATTCTTATAAATTATATGCAAATGTATGCAAAAGCACACATGTATGCTCGCTTCACTCGCTAAATTGCTATAAATATATACGTAAATTTAATAATATAGGCTTGCATCGCTCGCTAGGAAGCTGTAAAAATATATGCAATTATATCCAAGAGGTTCTCAAGATTGCTAAAAAATAAAATAAGATAAAAATGGCTCGCCGAAAAAATGTTAAAACTCAATATTTTTTATGTTAAAACTCTAATTGTTTTGAAATTTTAGCGCCAATATTGAATTTTGCGAAACTTGTATATAACATTTTTTTCTCTACTCTATTACAGCTTTCCAACAAAATATAAGTCGACCTATTTCGTGAAATTTTTTTTCTTAACTCCAACCAATTTGGTGTACATTTTGAACATAAAAAGTTCGTATTTTTTAATCTTAGAGAACTTTCAAAAAATATACGATTTAATTTTTTCACAAAATATTATTTTTTAAGTGGTACGCCGTATTGGGTACCATTTTGAAAACAGCTCTGACATGTGATTAGTACTACAAGCTCACTAAATTTGGTCAAAATCAGTCAACTTTTACGGTAGTTATCGCGAGACGTACAAACAAAGATCTGTACAAACAAGCATATATACAAACAAATAAATATATTGTCAAACAAACATATGTACAAACAAACATATATACAAACAAACCTATATACAAACAAACATATGTACAAACAAACATATATATAAACAAACATATATACAAACAAATATAATGAAATATCATGTCCTTTAGCCGTCTAATGAAGAACGCACATAAGTTCTTCAACTAATCGAAAATCAATAGACAAAATTAAAATCCGGACTTAAAGTAAAATATGGTATAAGGTATTCCAACAGAAAATCATTAGTGATACACATTTCCTAAAAAGAACCTAAATACGCTTATATTTAAAACATTTACAAACTAAACGTTTCGCAGAGTGATACTCTGCATCATCAGTAGAATAATCTAACTACTCCAGCACCAGATTAACAAATTGTTAATAACCTTGCATACCAAACATTTTAAAAGAAACAACGTGTTATGTGATACCACTACAAAATAAGAATTTTTACTATTCTATAATAATAATTTATAATAATAAGAAAATTATTAGGAATAAATTTATATGAAAGTAAACTTTATAAAAATACTTATCAATCTGATAAAAGGGCAAAATAAAATTCAATAGAAAGGAAGGGGCTTGACCGTCAGGTCCGAATCTCTGGAATTTAATTAACAATACCTTTTTAGTGTAAACAACTCTTCGGGTATTAATTTTAACACCTGATAATTTATAATTCATAATATTTCACCATGTAACATCTACCTTACAAGAGATGAAGCCTATGTACTTTACTATTCGCTGATAATACGGAAGTACTAGAGGTGAAGATGAGATTCATTTCTTAATGAGGTATGGTCCGCTGTATTTCGCTGCTAACTTTGTAG
Source organism: Microvelia longipes (assembly GCA_018340805.1). Taxonomy (NCBI): domain Eukaryota; kingdom Metazoa; phylum Arthropoda; class Insecta; order Hemiptera; family Veliidae; genus Microvelia; species Microvelia longipes. The sequence continues at coordinate 18,527,707 of JACMZG010001908.1, forward strand.
AGAAGTTGTTTGGAGCCGAACTTATTCGCTTATTAACTTTATCACCACTTCTATATTTCACGTCACGTCGCGATTTATCGAGATACGATTTTTTGTCGAGCGCAAGGTTTAATTATTTAAGACTCGACAAGAGATCGTACTTCGCCTTCGATCTTAATTCCTAATAAGCCGAATTTATGGCGAACATAAATTCATTAAGATGCAGAACCTACAAAATTCATATAATTATGTTTTATATATATTTGTGTTATTTGCTTGTAGATCGACGAACATGAAGGGGAAAGGAGCGGTGCGGATTTGGATGAGGAAATGGAGAAGGTTTTCGCAACACCGTCAGAACCTTCGGCTAAATTTGATTTGGCGTCAATATCAGCTGACCCACCTCAACAAGGACACAGGTTTAACGAGAGAGATTATTCCTGTAAGTATATTTTTTGCTTTTTCAGTAAATGGACCTACCCCGATGGCACGATTATTATCAGTGCCAAACGAAGTCAGTCAAAAGGCTTGCTTGGTCTTAGATTCTTCGTTGTTATTAAATAAACAGCTTACTTGAGTTAAGATTAGAATCTTAATATTGTTATAGAGCCTTAAACAATTATACAATAAGGACCCAGCTTGAGGGCTTCTAGATAGAGTTTAATAAGTGGTTTCCTGTTCTCTCTAACTATTTCTACTGGCGGATTGTAAAGCCCACAAAATTTATACCGTTGGTCCTGTTACATTGCTATTAGTACACTTTCTTTAAAAAAAAAAATGCAAACCATATGTGTTAAAAATGGTACTGTTTAGTTTGTGGTCACATAATGGAAAAAGATTTGTTAACAACTGAGTTAGAAGGCACGACGTGTTATTTTCAGATTTAAAAAATCAATTCGCCAAGTATTGTGAGCTTAGTATAACAAGTATACAATAAGGAGATATGAAAAAGGGAATCCAGTAGGTCAGTAGTCGTTCAGAGTAGGCCAAAAACTATTGATGGCAGGAAAGAATCCCAATGAAGCCTTCAGGCCCCATTCAATAGCCTATTGCTGTTGAATGGGTATGGAGCACAAATGAAAGCATTGGGATCCAATATGAAGTTGCGGCTCCTATAGCGAACCTGAACTTCGAGGTACAACTAAATATATTACTACAAAGGCCTATAAAAGGTTTCAGGTTTCGGCCTCAGTGCACAAACGTAGCTACGCCGCAGAATGTCGCTAATACGTGTGCTTTTAAAAAGGGCCCTATCCAGTTTTCTTCTGGTTATTTGGTTCCCCCTCATCAGTTAGGTAAACGTCATAACCCGGAAAGTTTTATTATCCATTCTAGTTTGCTTCTGACGTAGTTTTTGGTACCAACACACCAGTTTAGTGGATAAACTCATTAGTCGATTAGTTCGTCTATTGTTTGCTTCTGGAAATACATGATTAAAATAGTTATACCTCCTTCTTTTATAAAATTAGTTAATTAAAAGCCCTTACTGTTACTGTAAATCTTTAAGCATAATAATCTATGCATGGAACTGCTGAAATTAGAACTTTTTGTAGTTTATTTTAAAATTAATATGCCACCCTTATTTTGTGAAAGCTGTTATGAAAACGACATGTGACATTGGATGAAATATGCAATAGATTTCTCTGCTATTAAACTAACTTTGATTTCTCCGGGGTAAACACCCCTTTGTCTCTTCTCCATGAATATTTCATGACTCACATTAAAATTATCTCACGTAAGATAATTTCCTTTAGAATTTACCAGCTAAATTTAATACACTAAGCTTTATTTTTCCAAGTTAGTGAATTTTCTCCCCCTTAGGTGGAATGTATTATGCCCCTCTCTTAGATACACGAGGCGTTATCTAACATAGACTTTTTTCATCGTATTTGATATTATTTTCTCCAGTCTTACTCTAAGATTTAGTGAGGCATAAGAGTATGATATCTTTATTTCCAAGTATGTATTCATCTCTATTTATATTGCTTGATAAGCTATAGGTAAACTAAATTAAATTATTTATGGTTGGTAATGGATGCAAAAGGTAGACCAATTTTTAATGTATGTATGTTATTACTTAAGCCGCTATGTAAGACACGCATCAAATACCTTACTATGAGAATCGATGTTATGTGAAATAAAAACTGTTTTTTCTAATGAACGATAATTGTCTTCAAAAACTATTAACATTATTTTGTTTAAAAACTTTCTTTATTTTTTGTTATCATTTACAAACAACGAAAGAATGTTAAATATCTTTTGAGGTGGTTTTCGTATCTTAGAAGCTTTCATAATTCTCTCTCTTAGAAACGTTAACATGGGTTTAAAACAAGTGTAAATATAAATTCATTGATCATTCAATTCATTTAAATAAAATAAATTCAATTAAAATAAACTTAAAAACTTAAAACTATTGCTCCCACCAGGTCCAGATGAACCTGTGTGTGAAAAACAATATATATATATATATATATATAATATATATATATATTATATATATATATATATATATATATATATATATATATATAGTAGAACAAAAAATGAAAGTCGTAGGTTAGAAATACAAATATAAAAAAGCAAGAAAAATTAATACATAATTGTCTCTTTTTTATTCAAAATGCATTTTAAATATTTTTAATAATGGGATATTTTATAAATAATTTCAATAATTGTAACTATCTGTGTCTGTATATTATGTTTTTTTGGGTCGGGCTTTAGGACGAACTAGGACTAAAACACATTTTGCGACTGTAAAGCCGGTGGAACGAACTCTCTAAACTTCAACTGCATTTTTTCTGTCATTTTTCATTTCTCTCTTCCCATTAAAACTTTGTTACTTTCCCTCATTTATACCGTAGTATATAGGAAAAGTATTGTGTTTGCAAAGAAATCAGATACTGGGATGTCACTGGAATTATCCGTTTCACAAAGTTTTCTGTCTGTATGTTGTCTTTTATCATCGTAGCTCCCAGTATATTTTTGCTAAAGAGTTGAAACTTTGTATAAAAATCATTCTACCGCTGTAGTTGTGCTAATCAGCAAAAATTACGAAAAATCATAAAACGGGGAAATTAGTTCCGATCAGATAGATACAGGTGGCTATGTATATGACTAACCTATGTGCTAAGTTGCATCTCATTATCAGCATAACTTCAATATTTATGAGGTGTGCGCGTTTTTTAAAAGAATTGTAAACAATTGGAAAATAATCAAATTAAATTGAAATTCAGTGCAAGTGTTTACCATTACGTAATAACTACGTGAACCAAGTTTCGTTTCAATACGATAAGTATAGATTAGATTTTTGTTGGATCATAAAATTTAAACTACATCGTGCGTGGTCAGTGCCTGGATGGGGTACTGCTGGGAATGAAACGAATGTATCTACTGCCTGAGAGCGAGCGAAGCGAGTCCGAAGAGGTTTTGCAATATTAATTTAACGACTTGTATAATCTAAGGACATGCGAAGCGAGTACGAAGTAGGGAGGATGGGCGTAGCGAATCCGATGTATGAGGAAAAGTTCCGAGGTGCCCTAATACCTGATTTTTTTTGTATGAACTCATTTGAATTTTCTTAACGACATGATTTCCACATATTTTTTTTCTCTTCAATTGGGTGAAGAATATATTTTCATTGTTTTCATTTATTATAATATATTTTCATAATATATTTCATTATAATTTATACAATCCTTATTTCGTACCTTTTATACTATATTATATACGTCCATACAATTCTTATTTCGTACCTTTTATACTCTATTATGTACCTCCTTAAATTAAACGAATAATGTGTTTTCATTATTTTATTTATATATCCATATTTTTGATAATTATTTTGAAATTTGGTTTTAGTACACAGGAAGAAAAGCTATCCACATACGCATGTACCGCTGAAAGCATTACACACAAGACTCGTCAGATCCAAATCAAAGCAAGAACCTGCCCAGGTTTGTTCGATTATTTCTTATTTTATTCTTTAATTAAATAATAAGCTTACCTTCACGTTGATACTTGCGATTGAATTTGAATATCTCAATCAGTACAGAGTACCGATTGCGACTTAATACGCTGCCTCATTGCAGCGAAGATTTAACGAGATAGTTTTGGTCGAAGATATTTTAGTTTTTCTCAAAATTACATGGGATTTTGTAAAAATCCCATGTAAAATTAATGTAAAATTACAAAAATCTTTGTAACTTTTTCTACAAAATTACCATGGGTGTATAGGACAAGTATTAGAAATTGTAAGTAAAATAATAAAAAACTTTATAAAAATAGTTAAAATCAAGATATCAAAAAAACCATCCATTTTCGGAAGATTAGGTCTAAAGTAGTTATGACTTTCTGACAGGGTTTCTTTTAAGGGGTTCTCTTATATATAACCCAAAATTATAAAAACAGAAAAATAAGATTAGTGTATCAGATTTCGGATACAATTCTCTTTATCTTAAGAACTTGTACTAAGCAGTGCAAGGCGTCTGATCCATGTGCATTGGATTACATTTGGAGAACAATAAATGTCCATCTTATAAACAGTATTAGTTCAATTTTTATCACATACCATTAATAAAATGATCTAATTGAGTTGACACTGGTGCGAGTGTACCTCTTTATACAATAAATAAGTATGCTTAGTTTCATATCAATATAGGGTTAGTATATTTACAGCTTTAGACGAATCACTAATGTTAAGCAACAATGATCGAGGTCATAACCTGGGTGGGTAACCATTAGGAATTAAACTGATGTTATACTGTGGATGGGTAACCGCTAGGAAATTAACTGATGTTACTATCTGAGCTTGTCTGGAGACGCTTGAAGACGATGCAATAATTTATGAATATAAATCAGGTGACATTTCTATTCTGAGGACAAACAACTCAAGCCTGAAGTACGCCAAACTCAGCTTACCCAATCTGATTTAGTCAGGAAAAGTTCAGAGGTACTCGTACTTGATTTTTAAGTAATGGCACTTAAGGTGCCTGGCTATAAAAGCAAAGTATAATAGTTTGTTTATTCTATGGAGTGGAGCATAAGAAAAATGACAATAGATTTTTTTTTACTTTCAATGACGAAATTCATAGTAATTTATTTTTCATTTGATTCATGTTTTCATTTTAAAGTCTTCAGGTGGAGCAGAAAGCGGGAAAGGTTCAGAGGCTGGCACAGATTCCGATACAGTGGCTAGTACACCCCTGACTGCTACAAGGTTTGTAGTTTTAATTAGTTTATACCAGATTGGCCATCCCCCTCCTTCCTCTTACCCAAATTATAATTTTAACCCAAATTAATAAAAATAGGGTACTTCTTTAGTATGAAAAGACTAAAGAAGTACCCTTAAAAAAGGCCTTATTATTAATTATTAATTGTGAGGGTAGGTGTAAAACCTTTTGCACTGCGACTTTGAGTCTTTTTTTACAAGACAGTTACAAAAAGACTCACCCTTAAAAAAGGCCTTAAAAATCTGTTGTAAAATTAAGAAAAAATGTAATTGAAGGATGTAAACCCTCTCAATATAGTTTCTTCTTTTATTTTCTTTTAGATGCATAAATAAATATCATTGGGTCTTATTTCCAATAAAATCAAAATAATTGTTCACTTTTGTTTCACAGCCAAGCATTATTATAAATTATTATAATTTTATTTACAGTTATGTATTATCAAGTCCTGACGCTGAATCTACTCAAGAAGAAGCAAGTGAAGCTGAAGCTCCTATATCAGAAAGAGCATCTCACTTTGATGCTAGTCTGTCCGATTCACCTGATAAACGAGTCCAATTTGTCATTGGTAAGCTTCTCTACAATAGCCTGATGCACTGATGACTTTATTGATCTAATGGTGTATTATTTTATTTAACTAATATTTTGTTGATAGTAATAGTCATTTTTGTGAATTTCCTTTGGGAAAAAATCACTAATGGGATGGGGGATATAGCAGGAGTCAAACTTAACAATGCATCTTAAGTCTGTTTCAAAACTTCCTAATTATGAAGGTCTCAAATATTAATTCATTACTTTTCAAAGAAATAAATGTCTTATGGCTTGTCTTTTAATTCATCTGAGAATCAACCTGTTGATTGAACTTAGGATGGTCTGTGGTTCGTAAAAGGGAGGAGGAAAAAAGAGTAAAAAAGGAAACAGGGAAGGGTTTATAGCGTGTTAGTGAAGAAGTTTCCATTATTGTTGCCACCACATATCTACTGCTATAGAGAAGTAAATGAAATATTGAAGTCCCTTAGATCCGGCCATTTTTCTGTTGTACCTAGTGGTAACACCTATAAAATCCTCCGTTGAGTTAAAAAACTGGGTGAAAACTAACTCTACCACACACTGGTGAGTTAGAGTTGAATGATAAGACAAACCAATTTATTAATTAACTTTGGGGAGGACAAGAACCCTAATATTAAATAATAGGTTGCTGTGACCTCATTAACATGTTGTGAGTCAGCAACATTTTCTAATCAATCGGTCAAATTTAAGTTAAATTGTATTACCTGGAAAAAGGTTATACTTCAAGTTCTTTTGGATACTGGATTAAATGAACCAATCTGGCTTTGAGTGAGTCAATACGACCAATCTAAGATACAGAAAAACCATGGTAAATAACTGAAAAAATATGGTCAGTAAACTGTAAATTTTGATTGGTGTGTCATTACTTGAGTTTTTGGAGCTCTGAGTTGTTTGAAACTGATCTGGAGTCAAAAGAAGCCCTCAAAGTACTTAAATGCAAAGGTTTAGATTGAAAAAAAATCTCTGGATCTCAGCCACAAACCACTCAGGGACCAAAGGCCTCTAGTAAAGAAGCATTACATACTACTTTTTGTTATCAATTTTTCTTAATTTTTCAAAGACATTGACTGAAACATTTCAAAGATTTACATGATCTGAGCTTTGAATGTTGTGCAGAGGTTATTTTGAAAGTATTTCTATAGTATTGTTTAACCTATACATGCACATTTCCTATGAAAAATCCAAGAAAATGTACAAGCTTGTAGTAATGTTGCTTCTTAGACTAAAGAGCAGAAACAAAAAAAACGTGAGTGAAAAATATTGATTGTTGAACAAAAAGCAAGGAAACCAAAGGAAATTTATCTTTCTCGTGTATCTACACACCATTATTTTTATATATAAAACTTATGAGGTGTTTGAAACCATTATTGCTTTTACTGGCAACAATAAAAAATATTAGGGACCTATATACCCACCCTGCCCATTACAGAAATGTCCCGAACCCAGATATTTGTTTACTTTACTGTAGAATCGTTTTTATTAATGAGTATTTTCCTTTCTTGTGACTGAATTGAACTTTCTGAACAACTTCCATAGCCTATTTTCTAATTATGAATATAACGTGAAATCTGTATCTGATAATTACTAAGCTCAAGTCATTTACAAGTACTATACTTTCACCATAGATCCAATATAAAGTTATAGTTATTTATTTATTCTTTTTAATTTTCTATATTGTTAGTTTTTGATTCTTTATTCTATTTCTTTATTTACTTACAGGAACAGGAACATCAGGTGAACAAGAGGATGGAAAGAATGAAGGAGAAGCAGAAATAGATAAAAGAGAGCATGACAGGAAAAGAAGAAAAAGGTGCCACTTTCTTTATTGTATATTTTTTCAAGTAAAGTGTCTAGATAGTCAGACTTGTCTTCCTTTATCTCTAAGTCTTGCTGGAAAGGAACTATCCGCTCTTTCTCAGTAATTGTGAAATGACCCTGAAACATAGTGTTTTTGAGAAATTTTACTGTTTTCTTGATAAATTCATTTTTTAGCAAATTTTTGTTAAAAAATGAATCATGACGGAATTGAAGGAGGATATTCATTCCACTTTGCCTCCTGATTCCAATAAGATAAATATATTGACAAGATTGTTACATCATATATATATATACATATATATATATATATATATATATATATATATATATATATATATATATATATATATATATATATATATATATATATATATAATATATATATATATCTGTGTGTGTGTGGTGTGTGTAAATGACAAATCATAACATAAGCTTTATTTTATCAAGAAACCTCAATTTTATTATGAAATATCATTAATATTAAAATAAGTATGAAAATTAATAACCTACCATTCAAAAAAATTAAGTTTTACCTGACAGAAAATTTGTTATACTCATTGCAAGAGTTTTTAAAAAAAATATGAAGATAATATTTGTTTTTCTTGATGTTTGACTTTTTCATTTTAAATAATTATTACTTATGGAAACAAAATATATATGTATTTCTTAAAAAAGTAGGTGCAGTCCCATCAGTGCATTACAAACAGATCATCTATCACTTGGTTTTAGATAACACATTGAAGTTAGTAATGCTTGTGGTTGAACTTAAAGTGAAACAAGTTCTTACTCTGCTTTTTAACCTCAGAAAAACAGAATTATTGTAATTACATCCAATCAAATAATAAAGTAACTTTGTAAATGATAAGTTAAATTTATTAATGAGATTACTATAATAACAGAATTAAAAACGTGATAAGAACTCCTTTTAATGAGGGATTGATAATAGTATGTAATTAGTATTACTGTTAATGCTTAGTTAAAAATGTTGGCAGCTACTTATGTCAACCATTTGCTTAAATATAAACTATAGATAAAACATTCCTTTATTTCGATTTAACATTAAAATCAGCTATACCAAATTTTTATTGTATTCTTTTATTGAAAGGTCTTTTCAAGTTAATAGTAGACATACTTATAGCTGTCATAATTTTGGACATATTAAATAAACTTAAGTAAATAATTTAAAGTTCTTTTTTCCTTTCACTGTGCAATTATTTTTGTGTAGACATTTCGTTACAATTATAGATTCAGTAATATTAGTTATTTTAGGGAAAGATATATTGTTTAATGTGTACTGCCATCCAAATCAAAAAGGCAGTCAGTAAGGTGTGTTACTGTAGTCGCTTAGTTACTTTTTGTGTTTGAGGGCAGTGTAGGTAATCGGTAAAAAGTTTATAAAATATGTTTTCTTGTTTTATAACTTCAGTGTTATAACTTCTTGTTTTAGTTCTCCTTTAAAAATTATAGTTGAATAAATACTATTTGAATATTCTTTTTACCAACTATTTGATTTTTACTATTCAGTTTTAATCTTCAGTTAAGTTTATGTTGCACTCAACATGTTTAATATGGCAATGCTACAAGATTATTTGTGAACTATACTTCAGTAAATTTTTTACAAACATGACATTTTTAAAATCAGCTAAAAGGGGAAAACTAATAATTTTACCTATGCTAAAGAAAAAGAAAATGTCCTTAGCACTCTATGGCCCTTAGCACCTTTTCTATGACACTACCATTATCTAAATAGTTAGTCTATGTTCTTATTATTCTGCAACTATAATGCAATTATACTTAAGTAACTAGTACTTAATATTATTTTTTAAATATAAATGATATAACTTATCAATGCAGTCCCATGTGAAGTAACAACTTGCATCTATCTTGAATATCTTGCTAAATTTTAATTTATAAATTAGCTAAATTATCAATACCATTCTATGCAACATAAGTAGTATTGACTTGCATCTATCTTAATAAATTTTAATTTATAAATTAACTAACTTATCAATACAATTCTATGCAACATATGTAGTTCTGACCTGCATCCATCTTGAATTCCTTGTTAATTTTTTTATTTCTTACTTATCAAAAAAAATGTGAGATAACTCTTACATTTAATTTCTATTATGAATGCAAGTTCTTGTTTTTACTACATTTAAAATTATTTTTTACACTGAATTAAACACAACATTTGATTAAAGTAACGAGGAAGTTGTTATCATATTATGAAATTTTTAGATAATGCTTTGTGTGAGTAGGTTGATTAGACTTAATGTTGATTATTTTTTGACCAGTTAAAATATTACTTTCTCAAATTAGTTTCTGTTTTGGTGTATACTCCAGTTGATAATATACTTTGACTATAAGTTATATTACTATTAGTTAAATTAGACTGCTTGCATTTTATTAAAACATTCAAAATTGTATTTTATAGTTGTGAGAAAGATTGCTTGAAAATTTCCTAGTATAAACTTAACTATTAACATGTTACTCGACTATTTATTCTTCTAAGTTCTGCTAGAAAATGTTCTGACTTTTTATTGAATTTATGTTAAGAAGGTAGGATAAGATTGAAAAATTTCCTAATTGATCATTTGCTAATATATGATCTAAATAAATTTTTGATCCATGATATTTATTTATTGGATCAAATGAGTCAATTATTTGCTTCTGATAGCAAGTGTTTAATTGCCCTTGAGCTTTTTCTTATCCCTCTACCAGAAGCGCTGCAGGGCTTGTTACATGATAACTTCTAAAATTTAAAAAATAATGAGTATAACATTTGTATAACTATCTTTAGGCATTTATGTTATTGATTAAAAAAATGTTTAAGAATGAAAAAAAAATTAAAAAAAAATAAAACAAACATGCATCAGCTGGATTTGTAAATATTATTTCTTAGAAATATCAAAAACATCATATTTACACATTTTTTTATTATTAGAGAGGGAGAGGGTATGTAATGGCAGAGAGGGGGTTAGGGGAGTTAAGTCAAAGCAGTTATATTTAATGAATAAAGTAAACAATATTTTTACTTTATTGTATTAAAAATATTTTTGCCACTATTGAACTTTTTTTGTAAAAAAATATTTATAAAAACAAGGTACCTCAGAACTTTTCCTAACCACATCCGAATCACTATGCTCATCCTCCCTATTTCAGACTCAATTCACTCGTCCTCAGATAGTAATAACATAGTTTTATTCCCAGTGGTCACCCATCCATGCTATGACCTCACTCGATGCAACTTAAATTTGTCATATTGAAATGAAACTTAGTATATTTATTTATTGTGTGAAGGAATACACTTGTACCAAATTTGAACTCAATTAGATTAATTTCCAATGTTTTTAATTAAAAACAAAATATTCAAGTTATTTGATAAAAATTAAACTAATGCTGTGATAAATAAACACTGATAATGTGATAAAACTTGTCACATATGTCGGTCTAATATATGACTACCTGTGTGTCAAATCTCAAACTGAGCGCAACATTTTTCTCACTATGACACACTGAATAAAGGTCGAGTCAAAGCATACCTCGAGCTTCCGACATAGTAATACACATTTTAATTTCAATTAATTTGCTGTGGGTAAATCCCTCAGCTGTGCCTTTACTTTGTTCATTTTCTGTTTTTATTACTATCAGCTTATTTCTGTTTTTATTCTAGTCGTAGAAAGAGTTCTGGTATAGAGGACCCTAGCTGGAGAAAGAGGACTGGAGATAACCTTCCCAGGAGACTCAGCTCTGTACCTGGCACTGCAGCTACTCTTATAGAGGAATCATTAGAGCCTCATGAAGAACAAGAACTTGTTCAACAATCTCTCCAGAGTAATATATTTTCACTTATACAATTTGTTAAGTAAAACCTTTACTAGAAACCTAGTTTTAGGGATCAAACCAGCTAATGGGACCATTAGCTCTACTTTCATCATTGTCCATTGTAATAAAGAGTCATTATCTTCTACTGCAAGATAAAGGGGACATAAACAAATACTGTCAGGTATCAGGAGAGGGGACAAAACACAGAACTGTACTAATACAAAATATTCATGGGCCCATTAGCTATTCTCTCAATGGTCTCAATACTCAATAGTCTTATGAAGTATTTTAAGTTCTCTAAAGGTATTTAATTTTGTTTTGTTTTAGGTCATAGATTTGATGTATCTAAAGGTAAAAGAAGATTTAGTGTTAAGGCAAAAGAGTCAAGTATTGCCAGAGATGGCAAATCTATTGCTTCTATCCTTCAGAAGAAAACATTTGATCACAGTCCTCATGAGGTGATTGCTTGTTTGTTACTTGATTATTTTATAAATATCTACGCTGATTCATATCATTATGGTTTCAAAAAGAAGTGAACCTTCCTTTGATTTATATATATATATATATATATATATATATATATATATATATATATATATATATATATATATATATATATATATATATATATATATATTTGCAAAACCCATTTTTTCGTTATTCGGATTGGTGTCGTGCTCCTAGGTTCGACTCCTGCCATGACGCCATCCTATTTGCGAATGTTTTCCAAGGGAATTTGCTAAAAGAATTTTAATCGCCCTTTAGAAAAATTAAGGATTAGAATCAGTCAATCTTACTTATATCCAGGTCATCTGAATGTGTAAGACAAAACAAAGCAGTAGACAAAGACAAGCTCGTCTGATCCTAGGATTGTGATCTTGGCTCACCTATTTGATGGTTTGAAGATATTTTTATAGACTCCTTTACCAAAATGTTTTTTTTTTATATTTATGATTTCAGGCTTCTATTGCCTTTCATTGCCTTTAGTACCACTACTTTCGACTAAACCCCTACCAGGTGCTTGAGAAGATAGTGTTACTGAGACCAGCTAAACCATAAATTAATTCTCCCCTGTTAAAAAGGTTTCACTGTCTCCAACATTAGGAGGCATCAATATGCTTTTTACTTTACGGACTCAATTGGTGTCAGAGGCTGCAGGATCTATTTAAACTTACATATTATATTGATTATATTAATCTTTGTGTAGGAACATAGTCGTCATCAACATTGATCAGGCTATAAATATGTCGGACACATTACTATTAATTAATTACTATACTATCTGCTAATTAACTATAAAATAATTATCTATCAACTAGTGCCCGAGTGCAATCACAGGACCAGTGATTCTGTGTTTACCAGACTTCTTAAGCCACTGAAACTATAATAACTCTAATACTTGTTACAAGAATCTTCGCTATGTTTGTTGTTATTCAATAAAAAATGTAAAAAAGGCTTCTGCCATCCTACTTTTGACTAAATCTTTAAAAATATAGCTTATACTTTATAGGATATTTGTCAAATAGTATTTAAATATACTTACACGCCATACAATTACTTATACTCAATTCAATATAATTATTGGATTCAATTCGACAAAATTACAATTTCCTTCTATTTTTACTTCATTTAGTTATTTAATAAATTATATCTTAGTTTTTTTTTAAGAGTCTGAACTCAAGTAAAATAATTATGATTTGTTCAGGTATTCGTACAATTGGATGAGCTGTCAGGTATTGGTGAGGAGAGGGAATGGAAGGAGACAGCTAGGTGGATCAAGTATGAAGAAGATGTTGAGGAAGGAGCAGATAGATGGGGCCGGCCCCACGTTGCCCCTCTATCCTTTCATTCTTTACTTAACCTTAGGAAATGTTTAGAAACAGGTAGAAATAATATTTTGTGTTATTTTCTTATAAATTATTTATGTTAATTTTTAAGGTATATCGTAGTATTTTAAGGTATGTTGTGTTACATTCTTATAAATTATTTGTGTTAATTTTTGAGGTATGTTGTGGTATTTTAAGGTATGTGGTGTATGTAACACAACATACCTTAAAAATTACACAAATAATAATTTATAAGAATGTATCTTATAAATTATTTGTGTTATTTTTTAAGGTTATTAAGTTATTTTTGATGAGGTAAAGTAAGCTTTATGCTATATGTGCAGAGCAAGTTTCTAAAAAAAATAAAATATAATTATCTTATAACTAACCTTCCTTCTGGTGATGATTATATATTTAAATAATATTTTAGACAAGCTAGGAAGAAATTATTTTCTGATACAACTTATTAGTTAAGAGCTGGAGTCCAGCCTCACCTGATGGTGGCATTATAGTGATTCCTCTCCTGAGATATTCATACCTATCAGCAAGTATTGACGGTTGCTGATTCTTCAATTTTTACTGAATTTCATTTGACAATGTAATAAGTTTTATCTCTTTTAAATCTTTAATACTGATTTTTTTTTATTTTACTCATTATACATGTTGAATTATATACTATTTGATCATTTTACAATAAGTTTTCAAATGTTAAAATAGAAGTAGGAAGTATCCAACTTTGGGAAGCAAAAAATACCTACAGGAACTTAGCTTCTAGACTAGATTACAACCCACCTGTGCATGACTGTGTCTCCACTATGTGTCCCTTTTAGAAGCAAGACTTCCCAAGCAGTCTTTAATGATCTGTACTTATTTTAAGTTTTTGGTATTTTATCTATATTTTTACATTCTACTATTTTATAAGTTATTATTATTAATAGAACGAAAGAATAAAAAGTCTCTCCACAGTTATAGATTTTATTAAAACTAAAGCAGAGCGCTTTCGACCTAACAAGAGGTCATCATCAGTGCCTATTAAACAAATAAGACAAAAAATGTCAAAACACACTTATACATAAAAAATTACAAAAATATACCAAAGAAAACAGATAAATTACAGAAATGGAGTGATAAATAATATATAAATAAATATAAATAAATAAAAATAAATACAAAAAATATAAATAAATAAATTAATTAATAGTGAATAAATAGAAATATTACCGTTGAGCCGAGATAAAAGTGTTGAAAAGGTAGTTTTAAATATAAAACAAAATCAGGAAGGTTTGAGTAGGCTTGTAACAAGACACATACTGGTGGATGCAGGGTGCGGCGCTCGTAGTAGCGCATTGATAAGCGGCGTTCGCTCCCCTCTTTCATTCAAATTCAGATCACCAACAGTGTCTTGACTCCTAAAGATCTCTAAGTTCTCCAAAAAGTTCAACTTACGACCTTTTTCCCCGTAGTGAACTATGCAAGCTTGCATAGATGGACAAGATGGACTCCATTTATGCTCATTCTCAAACATTTATTATTATTATTTATTTTTTTTAATAATAACTTTCCTTTATTTTATAAAGTACATAATTAAATATGGCATAAAGTATACATAAATATACATAAAAAAAAAAAATATTACTCTAGAATGTTGTTAAATTTGAGGAAAACTTATGGTGATTGTATTTATTTCACAGGCGTTATCTTGGTAGATTTAGAAGAGAAAGAATTGCCTGGTGTTGTATACAGGGTTGTTGAACAGATGTCTGTAGAGGAGTTGATAAATGAAGACGACAAGGCTACAGTTATGAGAGCTTTACTTCTGAGGCACAGGCATGTTCAGGAACATGACTCTAGGTTTAGATTCCCCAGGAGAAATACTTCTTCTTATTCTAGTTTACAGGTACCTTAAGCTTTTAATTGTTAAATTGTTGTGAAATGGGAGTCAACTGATATTAATAGCTGAAGATCATATATTATTTAAAGACTGTGTAGCTGAGTTCTTCCAGTATTTAATCTAACGGAAGGAAACATTTTTTTAGTTGGTTTTTTTATCATGTCTCAAAATTGGGACAGAGTAAACAAGTTTTGAAAAGCAGCTCTCCTGTCAGATATATCAAATCTGAATTAAATACTAAACTGTAGACATATTGAAAAATGATAATAAAAACAATCTAATTACTCATCTTCCATCTCTTAGTGATTAAAATTTATATGAGATTGGTCTGAAATTTTAACACTCAAACTATGTTTTCCTGAAAATTCTTTTTTAGTGTTAGGCTTGTATTGTAGCGCACAATTATATTTCATATACATAATTAAGAATAATGAAGACAGCAGTCCTAAAATTTTATTAACTTATCTTTTAATTTACCTTCAAAAATCTTAATTATATATATATATATATATATATATATATATATATATATATATAATATATATATATATATATATATATATATATAATATATATATATATATATAATTATATATTAATATTATATAGAATATTAGTCCAATAAATTTACTCTAATATATTTTATGGTTGATTTTATTTAATACCAATATTTGACAAGATATTTACTAATCTCTAAATCTTATTGAATTTTGTATCTCTATAGTTTGTATGTTATTGTGTGTGCATGCAGTCCTTGGAAACAGAAGCTGAATTGCATGATCACAGAAATGATAATAACGTAAACTAATCACATTTACCTTTTTACTTTTCATTTACTGTTAATTTTCATAACCTTTAAAATAATGCTATCATCCATTTGAAAAAATAAATAACGTGAAACAAATGGTTGACAATGGGCCTCTAAAGCCGATAACCAAAAAATCGGATGTGTATGAAGAATGAAATGAAATGCAATGGAATAAGAGTAATGAAAGAAAATATACTGTACAGCAAGACTAACCTACAGGAGTATATTTCAAACTATTTCATAATTATTTCAGTTCATTACTAACATAATTAGTTCAGTTTATTACTAACATAATTATTTCAGTTTATTAGTAATATAATTATTTCAGTTTATTACTATTTAATAATGAGGAGTGGCTTAATTTTCCACTTTTTGCCCACAGTCGGTTTGAAATTAAATTTTTATACTTTGTGTAGTTATACTTCTAACTTGCTGTACCGCTTTGCCCGGCCTCCATCATCTTCAAACTTGCACAGAACGCTTCTGATTACTTTTAAGTTTTTCATTCAAATAATTTATTAATTTAATTGATTCGATTAGATAGTAATGAAATAGTGGCTAAAGTTTACACGTGCTAGAAGATAGATTTTGTCATTTAATGCAGCCTGTATTTTAATTACATTGGTAAGATGCTGGTATATTAATTACATCGGTAATTTTTGGAAAGCTATTGGGGTTAGTTCATGATTTGTCTGCCACAGCACTAATTTTTTAGTAGCTTGCGATAATTGGATCCAAACTTTTCCTCATTTAAGTTAACCCCCCTGGTTTATACTGACACAATGATGTGATAAATTCTAGTTTCTACTAATGCTAACTTTTTTATAACATTGGTATACCTCTAACCACTGAATGACTCAAATCTTATACTTTATAATTAGTTTATTCTCTTTACTTTTATTATAAAAATTGATTATTTTTAATATTATGTAAATAACTATTGGTTCCGTTTTACATGTATGTGTTTTCATTTTTTTACATGTGTTAGTTTTCATTAATGTATTTTACATTACTTTTTTTATAGAACTTAAATGAAGAACAGAGAAAGAGGCTGGGATCAATTATTCCAAATACCGATTCCAAAGCCAGCTTCTTGACTCCCAATTCAACTATGGTAAGTTATTGGTGATGCACTTAATGGGTACTTGCCTTAGAGATTTTAAGATTCTTATTATTATTTGATGCAAAAATTTAGTTTAAGAGATAAATATATGGTAAGATTATCAGTTATTTATTTAAATTTATAATGTCTATCTTTAAAAGCCTATTTTAATTGGTATTTTCAAGGCAATTTTCTTTAATTGGTATTTAAAAATGAAGTCTTATAATGGCATAAAAGTCAAAAAATAAACAAAAATGAAACAAAGAGGTACAATTAAAGTTGTACAAATTTAATTTTATTATTTAAAGTTGTACTATACAAATTTAATTCTATTCAACTATAAAAACTATTAAATTGTTATATTCATATTTTAATATGGTTGTTCTATGAAAAGGTTGTGCATATATGTATTTTTAACTTCATAAATAAATGTGAAAAGTCTTTTATTTTCTTTTACTTTTTGTAAAAAATATTTCCTTGTTTCCGAACAAGGAAAATGTTGGTTAACGAAAATGTTTCTCCTCATTTATACCATAGGTATGCAGAAAAAGTATTATGTTTGCAATTAAAATCTTAAACTAAGATTTTACCTGTATTATCTATTTAAGACCTCCTGAGTGGTTTCTACTGAGTTGTCTGTCTGAATGTTTATTTGTGTATGTGTTTATATATCTGTTACCAGCATAGCTTCCACTGTGTTAATGTTAAAGTAAAACACAGTTAGTGGTATATATTAATTTTTTTATGTAAATAAATTCGACATGACCACCTGAAGTCACCAAAAAAATTGAATAAACGGTGGTCAATAACCAGAAAACCTAATGTATGACTAGTAACCCACAAATTTCAAGTGGGGAGTCATTTTCGTTGTTTTTTGGGCCTGTAAGTTGAATGAGAGTGATCCTGAGTCAATACGACCACTCAAAGCCAGGGTACCTGGGTTCAAATCCTTTTAGTTAAAAAAACAATAATCTAAAAAACGATGCAAAATTATTGTCTTTACCAGGATTTGAACCCAGGTACCCTGGCTTTGAGTGCTCGTATCAACTCAGGATCACTCTCATTCAACTCACAGGCCCAAAAAACATCGAAAAAGACTCCCCACCTGAAATTTGTGGGTTACCAGCCATATTTTAGAAATGGATTGACCCCTTCCTAATAAAGTCATACTGGTCTGGGTTCTTGGCTAATATGGAGTCGAGAGAAAGCCTCGCCAGATAACCCTCTTCTAAACCCTTAGCCTGTAATAGGACTTACCAGAACCAAATTTAACTTTTTTTTAGGTGATTGGGCAGAGGAAAAACTAGAGATATTATTTAAATGAAAGCTAATTGCAGACTAAGTATGAAAATGTTAAAGGAAGCCATAAGCTTATGGGCTTTCTCCTTGTGTAGAACCACTAGTATATATTCCTTTATGGGTAGAATAATCTTAAGGTGCCTAATAGGTATCTTGACTGGTCATTGCTGGCTCCAGAAGCATTTATATAATATGAAGTTAAATGAAAGAGCTAATGTTCACCAAGTGTAAATTTAAGGAGGAGACGACAGATCACTTTTTCGGAACATGTGAAGCATATGCTAGAAAAAGGTTTAGTATCTTTGGATCAGCCACTCTTATGGAATTCGACTTGGTAAATCATTCATGGACAGATGTGCTATAGTTCATTAGAGAATCAGATGGGTTCAGAGAGAGTGTTGGCTAATTAGGTAAAAGGGGAGGACAATCTTGGTGCTGACATAATTACTAAGATCTAGGATCTTCTCTACCTTTATTTCTAAATGTCTGGTTGTGCTATCTGATAAATAATTTTATTATGACATTATTTACAGACACAGCAAAAATTCATAAAACATTATCAGGCAAATGTGCCAAGTTTCATTTTATTATCAGCATTAGTTCAATTTTATCAAATAAAAGTGCATTTGTCCTTTTTTAAAAATTTATTATTAAATTTTCATTAAAAAAAATTTGTTTGCAGGTTGAAATCAAAGAAGAAACCTACACGTCATCCACTGAAGATTTAGCTAAGAAAGTAGCTAAAGAGAGTATTTTAAAGAGAATACCTGCAGGTGCTGAAGCAACCACTGTTCTTGTCGGTGCTGTTGATTTTCTTCAGCAACCTACGATAGCCTTTGTTAGATTAGCCACTGGTATTATGATACCTAGTGTTACTGAAGTGACAATACCCGTTCGATTCATGTTTATATTATTAGGACCCTCTAATGCAGATTTAGATTACCATGAAGTTGGTCGATCTATATCAACACTTATGTCTAATCCTGTAAGTATCTTATTTATTTAGTATTTTTTTAAACAAATTTTCTATTATCCAAATATGTGGAGTTTTTGAGGAAAATTATTCATACTTGCATAAAAAGAACCAATTATGTTTATATGTTGCAAAAATAAATTATACAAAGTACAGGAAACAAGTTTATATTTTTGGAAAAATGTAGCCTATCTACTAGGTAACATGATTGGTTGACATGGAAGTAAAACCCCTTTTCTCAATACATCCACACACTCAGGAATACATATGTTATTCCAATAACAATGTCACAATGGTTATTGTTGTACTTAATGTAAGGCAACCTAAAAATGTTTGTTAGTTCACATAATAAAGCATGCATTCTATGAGTAGTATGAGACATAAAAACATATGTTAAAATCTAGTTGTTTAAATCTTTATTGTTATGAGCTAATATTTTGATATGAATAGTTTGTTAAAGCAGTGTTTTGATATGATGCTGCTCTTATACTGTGTACTATATTGAAAAATTTTCTGTTTGCAAAGTTTTTAATGTCTTAGTGCGGTCGGCAAGATTTTGTATTCTAAAAGAAATTTGGGGTCAAATTATAGTGGAATAGTAACAACTCCTAAAAAACTAGTACCAGTTTTGAAAAAAAAAATAAAAAGGAATGTTTTCTCTATATTTTAAAATTGGCTGCCTCTCTCTAATTGACAGAAGACTGTCAAATGTCATAATATTTTGTAAACAAACCCTCCGTATTATTTATTTCTCCTAGAAAAATAAAAAAAATATGTTTTTGTTATTACGTCTACGAATTTCTGTCACATAAAGTAACCTCCATCAATTATAGGTAACATGACATTGTCATAACGAGTACAATTGTCTCTAAAAGAAGCTTCTTTTGACATCCCTAGTCGTATCAACAACCTGAAATATGTGACTAAAGTAACTTGTTGATTCTATTCCACTATAGTTCTAAAAGAAAGTCTTTAATTATCCTTTAATATTATTTTCTTTTATCTTTAGTGGAGTTTTTACTTAATTAACTTTAAACCCAATTTAATTTTTATAAATTCTTCCTAAATGATAACTAACAACACAATTGTTACTTTTCCTTGTTTATTCTGAAGGTATACAAAAAAAGTATTTTTTTTAAAATTATTTCCATGTATTAATTTATTGAATTTTATTGAATTTAGGATTTCCATACAATTGCGTACAAAGCAACAGCTAGAAAGGAATTATTATCAGCTATAAATGAATTTTTAGATTCAAGTATAGTGTTGCCTCCCGGTGACTGGGATCGGCAAGACTTACTTCCTTACAAACAAATTAAAGAAAAGAATCAAGCTATCAGGAGGAGGCAGAGTAAGGCTCAGGTTAAAGTCCAGAGTCAAGAGAAAAAAGGTAGGCTTGCTTTAAATTTTCAAGTAATTAAAAAAGAGAATGTATTACACCTAGAGAGAACTCTCCCTTTAACAACAGGATAGTTCTGTTTGTAACTTATCTCTAGATTTTTAATTTTCTTCATTTATACCTTCATCTATACCGCAGGTGTATAGGAAAAGTATTGTATTTGCAAGAAAAATCCAAAACAGAGATATAACCTGAACTGTCCGTTTCAGGTGCCTCCTAAGTGGTTTTCACAAAGTTGTCTGTCTGTATGTGTGTGTTTCTGTTATCATTATAGCTACCAGTGTATTAATGCTAGAGAGTTGAAACTTGTTTTAAAAATCAATCTATAAGTGTAGTTGTGCTGTACGAAAAATAATTTTTTCATTGTAAATTTTTGATTCAGCAAAAATATCCATGATTTTTGTTGGATCATAAAAGGTAAGCAGCATTGCGAGTGTTCAGTGCCTGGATGGGTGACTGCTGGGAATGAAATGTATGTATTTACTATCTGAAGACAAGAGAAGCAAGTTGGAAAACGACTTGCAGTATAAATTTAACAACTTGTATGTTCTGAGGAAAAGCGAAGTAATGAAGTAGGGAGGATGAGTGTGGCAAAGTCAATGTAATGAGGAAAAGTTCCAAGGTTCCCCATACCCATATTTTTAATGTTTTATGAAGAAAGTACAATGAGTAAGTGACCAATAAAGAATATATGTAAGTGCTATTAAAATATAATCAGCAATCTCCAAAAATGGAAAAAAATGAGTTAGCCAACGAGGTGATCAAAAGAAGTGTAGCGGCAATTTTTTATAATTTTTATAGTTGTTAACTATTACTATGCCCAAAATAGCATATGCTAGCACTGATGATGGCCTCTTGTTAGGTTGAAAGCGCTTGCTATTAAAAAATATATTTTTTGGAGTGACTTCTTCATCTTTTATCTTAATAAAAGAAGAACATAAGCTGAACGTTAATGGAGTTAATCTTAATTAATTCCATAATCACCTTACTTCTTTAACATGAGCCTCCTTCAATGTCCAATTGATTGTTTCCTTTTCAGCAGCTCAGAACACATAAAAAATGCCACATTTAATAAAAAATTAACTGTTTTCATTGGTTATTTTGGGGTTTTAAGGGGGCTATCTTATCCCTGAGTATGAGAAAAGATACACTCTCCCTTTCCAACTTGGATTTTACTTCCTGTTCTGTTACTAAAACAAAATTTAAGTTACATTTATATTACTAACAATATTATTAACAAAAAGAAAGAAATATATAGTTTGTATTTGGGTAAATTCAGCTATCTAGAACAAATATTCTTACTTCCACTTAAAATTTGAAGCCAATTGTTAATATAAAGAAATAAAGTAAGAAATAAAGAAATATAAAAAATATTTAACAAGAAAAGTTGGTAAAATTAATTTTATGAACTGTACAAAATTAGATATAATATTGCAAACTTTAACATTTAAATGTCTCAAAACTATGATTTTGGAGATATTTCCTTACCCTAATGTCTCAGGATTATATCCAGAGAGATTTCTGTTTTAGTTATGGCTTTGGTTAATTTAATAAACTCAAGTTGTACTGTGTCACTATATTGTTTTAATTGGTTTGTGTGATCAAGGTGTGTTGTCTTGGTTTAAACACTTTATTTTTATTCATTCTAACATGTCTGAATTATATTCCTTAAACTGCTCCTTAATATTTAATTTATATTTATACTAATAAGAGTAAACACATTTTTCCAGCTCTTCTGGTGAGCGGTGATGACGGGGGTGATGATGGTGATAAAAAGAAATCAGATCCCTTGCAGAGAACCAAGAAACCCTGGGGAGGGCTCATAAATGACATCAAAAGAAGATACCCCTTCTTTAAATCTGATTTCATGGATGGTCTCAATGGTCAGTGTTTCTCTGCTGCTATTTTCATGTATTTCGCTGCACTATCTGGTGCTATCACCTTTGGAGGTCTTATGGGTAAGTTTTACTCAGAAACTTATACTAGGTAATTAACAGGAATATATTATTTCATAATGTATCATCTAGGGATGAATCTGAAATATTTTTCACCCCTTGTCATCTTTGCCATGGACCTTAGCTTACAAATCAGCTATGAGTTCTTATGATTAAAGGTAATTTTAAATTTTACTAAGCAGAACCCGTTTTTGGCAATAATGCCATCTACAGTGCCTAAACAAGTAATAACATGACTTAGCAAATAATATTAACATTAAGTAAATAAAGATAAGTAAGTATTTTAAGATACATTAAGCATAAGTTTTATTTGCTTTTTTATTTATCTACTTAATGTTTAATATTATTCGCTAGGTGTTGTTATTTCTTGTTTAGGCACTGTAGATGGCATTATTGCTGAAAGCTGGCTCTGCTAAATAAAGTTTAAATTAGTGAAGAGACGTTTTTGGTGAAATAGTTAAGTATTTTAACTATTTTTTGTTCTAAATAAATTGAAATTTTTGAATTCTTCTTTTTTATTTGAATTTTTAAATGATCAATTTTTTCATATGTTCCAGCTGACAAAACAGATAATTTAGTTGGTATAAGTGAAACATTAATAAGTACGGCAGTAGCAGGAGTTATCTTTGCTCTCATGTCTGGTCAGCCCCTGGTCATCATCGGAGCCACTGGACCTCTCCTTCTCTTTGATGAGAGTTTGTACACTGTAAGTCTCCTCTGTATTTTGGAGAATATATTTTTACACATAACTAGTTGAGGATGATTCTTATGGTACCAAGCAAACATTTATCGATTCGATTTCAATTCAATTCAAAACAGTTTTTATTTCCATGGGTAAAAAAAATACAAAACAAAAACAAAAATCAAATAGATAAAATAACATATTATAGCATACTTAATTTATTTTGTTTTATTTTGGCTCAAACAAAATCACTTGGCTCTGAATAATAAAATAGTGTTAGAAAAAATTAATCCTGGAAACAAACAAATTATTATGTTGAAAAAGAACCTAATAATGGATGTTTTACATTACTTTTCTTTTCAGTAAAGTAATGTGATGCATCTTTTCTATCGCATTTTTCGATCGCCATGGCCTCTCTTATTACTACTGACTCCCTCCTCTCTTATTTCTACTGACTCCCCCTCTTATTTCTACTGGGGCTCTCAGGGGCTCTGTGTAACCTCATTGCAATCTCCTCCTAGAGAGAGTTTAGGTTATAATAAATCAATTGTTTTCAACTTCCTGCACAGTGTTTATGTTTTGATTTGTATTTTCAATGTTGTACTAATTATTTTATTATATTTATAAGCAAAGTGGTCACATTATTTTTCCAATAATTCAAAATTTAACCTATAGTTCCTCTCTAGTAGTATATACTCTATGGTTGTCATAGTGAAACTACCAAAATACATCTAGCCCTCCTGTTTACTGTCTACAGAACTATTCTTGTTTGAAATAATAAATCCCAGGACCCTCTTTCTTTATTCATAGATTCTTTGTTTATTATTTTAAGTTAAGAATAATAAAACATATTGAATAAATTTTTAGAGATCTATTTGTGAGCAATGTTGTGTAAACAGATTGGTTTTCTAGTTTTGTCAGACCAGTGAGATAGACTACCTGACTATGAGAGTCTACATTGGCTTCTGGCTGGGATTCATAGCACTAGCAGTCAGTTTCTTCGAGGGAAGCATATTTGTCAAACTATTCACTAGGTTTACTGAAGAAATATTTGCATCTCTCATCTCTTTGCTTTACATTGTAGAGAGTGTTATGAAAGTTTATTCAGTAAGTATACTTTCATTATTACCATTAATTTTATTCCACGAATTTGCTCTAAATTCTTAATCATAGATAGAAAAATTAAAAATAATTAATTTTTTTAAATAATAATTACATTTAACAAATCAAATAATTAATTTGTTTTACAGAAAGTAAACAAATAAAGCTATTGATTGTCGGGTTTCAGAGAAACTTCTACAATTATTACTTCTTCAGTTTTTTTGAGAAATTCTAATCCTAAGTTTGAAAACATGCCTGAAGTTTTTTAAATTAAGTTAATAAATTAATTAACCTGGATTTTTGGGTTTGTGGACATTATTTAATTTATCATGCCACTTAGCAGACTTTCCAGCTTTGAAATGATTAAATACGATCCAACCTCTAGCACTAGAGCAATTTGTCAAGCTTTAAATGTTTCTTAAAGAAAAGTATGCTATGCGGAGTGGTATTCGCAATAAGTATACTATTCCGTTTTTTTTTTTAAATTGCTAAAAATTAGCATAATCACTATTTTAAATGAGTGTGAATGATGCTGTGTGTGCTGATTATGGAATGGTGATTATATTTTTGTATTATCTCTGGAATAAACATGCACATTTTCTTTGAAATTCCATAAAAACTTAATGACTGCTCCATAATCCATAAAGAGTAGACTATACTACTCAGTTTATAAAGCATATACCAGAAACTTAGCAGCAACATATGGATTGAAAGCATCTATTTCAAAGAAAAATTGCCCTGCTAAATGACCTTTGCACCAGATTTTTTTTTTATAATCTGATTTTGATGTGGTTTTCCTAAAAGAAGTTTTAAGTAAATTTTCATTGGAAAGATAGTATATGCTTCTAAGATTTTTATTTTTCCTCATTTACATTATAGGTGAAAAGTATTATGTTTGAACTAAAAATCCATCTTCAGTAAAAAGGGTATCTTCCAGGGTTATTTTAGGCATGGTACCGAGGAAATCTTATATTCTGATGTAAGGGCATCTTCATATGTCATTTTAGGCTTGGTATTGTCAAAAAATTAATCTTCTGATATATTTGCATCTTCCTAGGCCATGTTAGACTTGTTTTTGTCAAAATATCATTCTTCCTATGTAAATTACCATTAGTAAAAATGAGAAAAGTCTTTGAAATAAAATATTTTAGATTGAAATATTTAATCGTAACAGAATAATTTAATTAATAGTTTTATGTGTTTATAACTGCAATTGTTCCTGTTTATGCCATTTGTTTATTTTATTAGGTTTATCAAAAGCAACCTTTAATGACACTGGAAGAATACTGTGATATAAATGATAACTCTGGGGGTGCGGAAGGCCCTTTAGCTCAAAATTCTACTCTTAACCATACTAGATCTACAAGGTAACATATTTTTTGTTTTTATTTTAAGGGTGTACCGACTCTATGTTTTTTGTATTCCCAAATTGCTCTGTCCCTATTTGACTTAAAATTTTCTACAGGCCCTAAAAATATTATTTTTATGAATTGCTCTTTTTCAAATGTTTGATATCATAAGAGACTGTGCTGATCATATCATACCCTAACTGCTGATCTATTAGCACTTGGAGGTTGCACAAATGCTTTGAAGTTAAAAAAAAACAACAATTTTCATTAAAAAAATCTGTTTTTTTTTCTTTCTTTTGCAAATTTTTCTGAAATTAAATATTTTATTGACAACTTGAAAGCATTTGTGCAACCTCTAAATGTTAACTGATCAGGCTACTAACCATCTTCACACACATGGACACAAAATAGATTCAATATCGATCTCAATGTCTCTGGACTTTGTATTACGTACTCGAAGGACTAGAAATATACAAACATTGAAACTCTTGCCAAAAACAAAAATGAGAAACCTACAACTCTGGCACACATATTAATAAAAACAGTAATAGTGCAGGAGCCAGACCTATGTAGAAAAACATAGTCTACCTATCCAGAGTGGACCCTTCATTATGATTGCACATCAAAATTTTTATAAAATTGCTCCATTTTTATGTTTCTTGTAATAAGTGGTTCTCTGTTAGTCGTGTGCAAAACTTGAAGAGGACAAAAATTAAAGCTGATAAGATTTCCAATAAATCAAGTGTTTATTCATCACAATTGGATGACTACAACTAAAGTTATGGTATTTACAAAATACTTAAAAATGCACATAAATTAACATTTTTTGGTAGTTCTTTCAGTGTCGTAACTTTGGTTGTAGGTATCCAATTTTAAAGAATAAACATTCAATTTATTGGAAATTTTATCAGCTTTAAAAAAATGTCCTCTTTAAGTTTTGCACACGACTAAAAGGCAACCACTTATTTCAAGAAACCTAAAATTTGTGATATTTTCTAAAATTTTGAGCGTGTTCTAAAAATATGAAGGGCTTCAATCTGGATGGCAGACTATGTTTTTTCTTCATCATTAAAGGTATATTTTCATTTTGTACTGGTTTAAAGCAGTGTTGGTTTAAAGCAGTGTTCGCTGCTTTATGAACCCTTTCCTACTTCCTCCTTTATCTTTAGAGGGCTCTTCCTGGTCATTGATACTACTAATTATTCACTGGCATAACTTGATTAGTAAAGAGTTTGTGTGTAAACCCTTCTGCTGATAATGGCGTTGAGCCAAAAGTGTTCCAGGTATATTCATATCCAACTCCAAATATCGAGAATAACTGATTCTTCCACTGCAACTTGAATATCAAACATCTTATATTATTTTACAGGGAGGCAGATGATGTAAACATAACTAAAATAGATGCAGCTCCTACTGAAGACCCAAATTTTGAAATCTTGTATAATCAACCCAATACTGCACTGTTCTGCACTGTACTTGCTTTGGGAACATTCTTCATAGCATACTACCTTAGGCAGTTCAGGAATAGTAAATTCCTTGGTAGAAGTGTTAGTTTATTATATTTTGTAGTTTTAAGTTCTCTATTTGTTTATATGAAGATTATTCTGTTTATAGAGATTATTCTTCTCTATATACCATAGGTATATAGAAAAAGTATTGTGTTTGCAAAAAAAAATCCAAAACCAGTATGTCAGTGGAATTATCTGTTTCAAGTGTTTTTAAGGCTTCCTGAATGGTTTTCACAAATTTGTCTGTCTGTGTGAGTATGTGTGTGTGTGTGAATGTTATCATCGTAGCTTCCAGTGTATTTATGCTAGAGAGTTGACACTTTGTACAAAAGTCAGTATATAGGTGTAGTTGTGCCATTCGGAAAATAATTTTTGTGACGTCATTAACTCGCAGAAATTTTTGTGACGTCATAATGACTCAACAAATATTTTGAAAAATCATAAAACGTGGAAAAATTTGAGGTCAAATTGAGATTTTGTACGCATGTAGCTATGTATAAGACTAACATATGTGCCATGTTTCATCTCATTATCAGTATTAGTTCAATTTTTATCGAATGACCTGTGTATGTTTTTTAAAAAATCAGAAAATAATCCGCTTGAGTTGAAATTCAGTACAAGTGTTTACCATTACGTAATAAATAAGTAAATCAAGTTTTGTTTCAAACTATGATTTTTGTTGGATCATAATAGTTAAATAACCATCAAGTTAAGTTAAGTGACCACTGGCAATAAAACGAATGTATTTAATATCTGAGAGCGAGCGAAGCGTGACCAAAGAAGTGTTGCATTATTAATTCAACGACTTCTATATTCTGAGGACGAGCAAAGCAAGTCTGAAGTAGGGAGGATGAGATAGCAAATCTGATATGATTAGGAAAAGTTTTGAGGTACCCTGAGCCCGAAAGTTTGATCTAACTAAGACATAAATCACCTACTATTAAAAAATTTAAAAAGCTGATTAAGGATATGAATAGAGACAAGAAGTTAATTTCATGTGTTTGGTTTAAACTGTAATGTAATGTTTATAAGGGAATTTTCAAATATATTAGTCAAAACTTAAGTATATATTTTGTAAAAGTAAATGAGTTTGCTCTAAAATCCTGAACCTGGATTTTACCTTAATTATACATTTTAGGGGGTTTTAAACAAATGTGCCTTGTTTCATCTCGATCAACATTATTTCAATTTTTATCAAATGACATACATTTTAAACAAAAAAAATCAATAAATAATCCAATTGTGTATAAATTTAATATGAGTATCCATTAATGTAAGAAATGTAGGTTAGTTTTATTTTATACGGCTTGTATATCTACGGTTTTAGTCAAATAAATAATGTTAAGCAGCATCAAGAGAGGTCAGTTCCTGGATGGGTGACTGCTGGGATTAAAACGAATGTTCACCATGTGAGGATGAGCGATTCAAGTGCTAAGTGGTAAAGATGAAAGTGTAAAAACCTCCTATGTTAAGGAAAAGTTTCGATGTATCCTGTACGTTGTTTATTTGTTTATAACAGTTGATGTATTATTTGATTTTAGGCCAGGCGTATGTTGGGTGATTTCGGTGTGCCAATAGCTATCATAATAATGGTAGTACTGGATTACCTTGTCAATGGTGTTTATACAGAGAAACTAAAAGTACCGTCAGGCCTAACTCCATCAAACCCAGAAGTAAGAGGATGGATCATTCCCCCTACTGGTCTGCAAGCCCCTGTGCCTGTGTGGGTTCCATTCGCTGCAATAGTTCCTTCCCTATTAGTTTATATTCTTCTATTTATGGAAACTCATATTAGTGAGTAAGTACTTTCCCTATCTCCTTTTTTTATAAAATGCAGAAAAATATCTCAGTCAGCATTATTTAAATGATAACCTTAAAATCAGTAATAATTTGTCATAAAGTAATGAGTAAAATAACAATAATTTCTATCAAATTTTTTAAAAACTTACGTTTAAAAAGTAAGTTTGGATTCACTTTGCTCGTTAGTATAGGAGTATCCCTACTTGGTGTATAAATTATTTTACAGTACACATTTAATATTTTAGCAAACTTTTATTGTTTCATTTGTGTCATTTTAACATTTTATGTGATTTCAGGTTAATTATAGGTAAAAAAGAAAGAAAATTAAAGAAAGGATGTGGTTTGCATCTTGATATTGTGTTGATCTGTTTACTTAATGTTGGATGTGGTCTAATAGGAGCACCGTTCATATGTGCTGCCACAGTAAGGTCCGTAACACATGTGTCTGCTGTTACAGTCATGTCCAGGACACATGCCCCTGGAGAAAAACCACATATTATAGAAGTAAAAGGTACCTAAAACACAATATTGTAATTTATAGTAAAGAAGTATTCGAAATAAAAGTAACACGTTTTTTACAAAAAAAGTTGATTTGGCTATTTTCAGGAGAAGTGTACAAGACTTGTCCAATTGCAAACAAATCTATATAAATCCGATCTTGTTTATTTTTTAAGAGACCTAATTTGACAATCACACGTATTTACAAGATAGTGCTAAAAATAAAAACTCTTAATATTTATTTTTGGTATAAATCTCTAAATGTCATTATTTTGCCCTGCTTTTATTCAATCAGGTGTCTAAAAGTGGCAGGTTTCAAACCTTATTTCCATGGCTTGCTTTATTTATTTATTTTTTCCCATAAATTCTTAAATTAGACAAATAAATAAAAACTTTATTTAAAAAAAAACTATTTCATCGCAGATTATAATAATCTGTGTAATAAGAAACATTTGTGAAATAATCATATTTGAAACATCATATTAAAATAAAAGGTCATTTTAATGATGGTTTAACGACAGAATTTTAAATTCAAAATTTAATTTTAATGACGGAAATCATGGTTCTAGATTTCCAAAAATGGTCTCTACCCCTTGTAAATTAACTCTTGTGAATACAAATTTATAATATTACTATAGTAATATTAGTATCACATTTCTTAGAATTCAATGAAGTTTCCAAAACAAGCAACATTCCTTGTGAAATACTTTTCTTTTTGACTATTTATATAGTTTTTATTTTCCTGAAATTTTTAGGAATTATGTTTTTGCCTGTTTGTTTTTTATGTTATTTTTTATATTTTACAGAGCAAAGAGTGAGTGGTTTGTTAGTCTCCCTGTTAGTGGGAATGTCAGTATTAATGTCCCCCCTTCTTAGACTTGTTCCTATGGCAGTATTATTTGGAGTTTTTCTCTACATGGGTATATCATCTATTAATGGTATTCAGTTCTTTGAAAGGTGTCGTCTTTTCTTCATGCCTGTTAAACATCATCCTCAAGTTGCTTATGTTAATAGGGTAAGGGGATTTTTATTTTTAAAAATTTGTGTGATTGAATTAACTTATAAACCTCGAAAAGATCAAAAGCTCAACACTTAAAATAAATTATAAAACTAAAAAAAAAATAAATAAATTAATAAAAAAAACTTTCATTAAATAAAATTTCATTTTAACAAAAATTTAAAATGCAAGCAAAAAGAAAGGGGTTATTTCAAAATTTCCCCCAGATATGTAAGAAAAAGATTTGTATAATTTCTGTGTTAATAATGCTCAGTACTATGCTAACGCTCATCAATATGTACCTTCAACCACACTGTACACAAATAGAATAGTAAGATATGGTTAGAGCAACCTGAAGTTAAGTTTGAGCTGAACTTAAGGATGGATGTAAGATCTAATTTTTTTTAGAGTCCATCCATTTTATTCAATTTTCTCCTATTTCCAAAAATTGTATTATGCATGTTATTTTTTTACTATTTTTATTTGTATCTTAGTTTTTGTGTAAATAAACCAATTATTTAAGTTTTCCTGTAGTATAGCACACGGTTATAATAAGTTGACAGTGTGGGAAAATAATGTTGAGAAACCAATGAGGTTGGTCTGATTTGAAATATTGGGTGTGGTTTAACATCCAGGTCTAACCTCAATGGGTCCCTGGCATTACTTTCCCACCCTGTTAACTGATTATAACCGTGTGTTATAATCATACTATAAGAATACATGAAAGAGTAAATAAAACAGTCCAAGATCTAATTTAACTGACTGAATTCTTAAATGACTGATCATTCTAATAATATTAAGGAAGAAATGAGTTTTGGACTTTCAAGTAATGAAATGAAACAGGGTCACTCCACTGATGATGTATATTTGAGCAATTCAGCTTTCAATCTCGGCAGATCATCATAAATGCCGACGAGCAGAGAAAAAAGTCAGGAGTAACAGGAGTCAGCAGTTTTAGTTTTGTGTAAAGTTTTGTAAATGACAAAGCTTGATTTTTGTTAAAGTCAGCTACAAATCTCAAGAAAAAACTGTAACCAATGTCTCCTTATACATGCTTCCGGGCTCTGATTAAAAGCTGGCTATGTCAAATATATATAATTAGTGAAGAGACCCTGTTTAATTTCCTCAATGTAATATTGGTTAAGAGGGATTAGTGTGAATTGTGTGAACCTGAATTTTAAGTTGACTGGATTATTGTTCACTATCTTCAACATCTCTTATGTCTATATGATATGTCAATGGATGTTGGCTACAATATAGATATATGGTAGCTTATACTGATAGATGTGATACTATCCACTCCAGTTGCTCTGTGTAATATTACATATTAATTAAAGAACTAATATGACTGTATGATCAAAAGATGACCAATGTTAACATGCAAGAAAGAGCTTTACATAATGACCAAAATTTGTTAAATAATCTATCAGAGAGTATATTAAGCTGTCTTAAAACTTAGTTCCCTTCCTTAAAATAAGTTAAATAAAAAAGTAGCTCTCATCTCTCCTTTTATCCTGATAGGATACATCCGTGTTCAGAGGAGAGTAGACATTACCAAATTTATTTACTCCTCTAAATATATCAAATTGTGTTTCATTTCTCTAAAGACATAGCTTGTTAAAACTTACTTGCTAATAGTGATCAATATGTTACTGTATTGTTTGATGTATTTAAATATTGTGTAACCCTCAACACTTTTTGCCAGATGTCAGTATTTGTCAAGTGTAATAATGCTGGTTGGTTTGCAGGTCCAGACTATGAAGATGCACCTCTATACTGGAATCCAGTTGCTCTGTCTGTCTCTCCTGTGGGTCATCAGGTCCTCTCAGATATCTCTTGCTTTTCCTTTTTTCCTTATTCTCATGGTTCCTCTCAGAGCACAACTCAGATTCATTTTCTCACATGCTGAGTTAAGAGCTGTAAGTTATTACTATGCTATTTATTATTTAATTTTAAACTCCATTTCCCCGGTATCATCTATGTTGGTTTAAGTTATTATTATTAATTTTTAAAATATGCCGAGAATTGTGGAACAGAATTTACTTATCTCCATGAACAAAAATATGGTAAAAAGACAGACTGCTTCAGGCACTGTTTGTTCTGTAACCCGTAGGTAAGAGCCTATTAATGATGCGTTAAACCCATAGGTAAAAAACCTATAAATGATGTGTTAAACCAGTAGGTAAGAGGCTATCAATGATGTGTTAAACCCATAGGTAAGAACCTAACATTGATGTGTTAAACCCATAGGTAAGAACCTAACATTGATGTGTTAAACTAATTCAGATCTAATTGAGATTTAAAACACCTTTAGCTATCATTAAAACTCTTATTTAATTTTCCTATAATTTTTGAATTTTTCAAGAATATTTTGTGGAATTTTAAGGTATATTAGTTGTTTTTAAAACAAGGTTCTTCTTCCCTTTGAAATTTGAAGAGTAAAATTCAATTTAATAATAATTTTTGTATTTCTTAGCTTGATAGTGATGAGCCAGATGAAGAAGATGATGAAGAAGAACCAGATTTTTACAGAGAAGCTTTACTCCCTGGTTAAATATGACTAAAATGCCTCTATGAGCGTTGTGTATTAAGCCTACTATCTACTGCAATCCCATTATTCTACTACAACCCCAGTACTCTAGTGCTACAGATAAGATTATTATTCTAGTAATAGAGTATATCCCTGGTAAAATCGTTTCAATTTATAATAATTGATGTAATAAAGACTAGCGTAAAGATGTCTTGGATGGTGCAGTCTGCTTGCCCCGGGCTTAACTGTTAATAATCACAACTCTTACTACTTCTAAATTATCCTTACAAGGACCAAGCTCTATGTTTGCTAAGCTGTTTAGATACAGTTAACACCAAGCAACAGCTTGATCTATCACTACCATTCCTAATTATTCAACCAACTTATGAGAGGGAAAAATCTGTGTTGGATATTTCATAATTTACCGCTGTAAATAATCCTAACTTTCCTTCCTGAGATTTCAGGGATAAAATTTATTATTCATATTTTTCTAAATCATTCCCTGTGAACTTAAAAATATTCTCTTATTTTTATGATTATTGTGATTATTCTGTATTTATGTAAATTATGACTAAATACGTGAAGGCTTGGTACACAGTTCTTGATTTTAATATTTTTTAAACCTCTTTATTGAACAATAACAATTATAATTATTGCTACTAGACATGTTAAAATAAATAAAAAAGCTTTTTTTTAATTATGAAAATTATTTTTTGTGATTTTGAGTCAAAACAACTTTAAAAGACACAGTTTTTCACCACAGTAACATTTAGAGCAAAGCATTCATTACCAGTCAACTCTGTGACTCTCTGGATAAAGACTGATTTCAATTTGACTCATATAGACAAGGGTTGATTATTTACCAATGTGGATAAATAAAGCATTAAATAGTCCAAGAGCCAGATCTGAAAAAATTTGACTCATTTTGTACTACTTCAAACCAATTTATCTGAAAATATACCTTAAATTATGATGAAAACATTGTCTGCCTATCCAGAGTGGAGCCCTTCATAAGTGTCTCTTCACTTATTTCATAAGTGAAATAAGTGGTTCCCTGTGGATCGAGTGCAAAACATGAAGAAAACATTTTTTAAAGGTGATCAAATGTTCTATAAAACAAGTTTTTTATCATCAAAATGGGATGACTACAACCAAAGTTATAGCTCTTTCAAAAACACCAAAAAATGGTTAATTTATGCAAAGTCAGCAAATTTCTTTAAAAAAAATATTGGCTTTTTGTGCATTTTTTTGGTCATTTAATAAATGTCATAACTTTAGTTGTAGTTATCCGATTTTGACAAAAACACTTATTTAAAAAAATGCATCAGCTTTATAAAACGTTCTCTTCATGAACGTGATTCTCTGGACTAACAGAGAACCACTTATTGCAAGAAAACTGTAATTTGTGTGCTTTTCTGATTTTTTGAGCTAGCACATTCATATGAAGTTCTTCACTCTGGATTGCCTATTCAGAGTGGCGACTATACTTTTCCTTCATAATTTAAGGTATATTTGCAGAAAATTTTGGTTTGAAGTAGTACAAAATTACTCACATTTTTTAGGCCTGGCTCTTGGACTATAACATTTAGTACAAAAAATCTTCAGGTTTTTTAATATTTATTAAAAACATAAAGTATATTAAGCTGTGAACCAAGCTTTTACCTCTCGTATTCACAACCCTGCTTCATTAAATGTAAACATTTTATATACTTTATAAATTGTATAAATTATATTTTATGAGTTTTTTTTTAATTTTTACTTATTAGAAGTAATTAAATTCTTCCAATTACCTTTACCTGCCTTTAAAAATGTAGAATAATTATTAAAAAATAATAGGAGGTCTCTACAGATAGATTTGATAACAACCATGCATTGCTATGAATAAACAAAAAAGGATAAATAAATTGTCTATGGATAACTATATTTAGATGAAAAAACATCTAAAACTCCCATACAAATATGTGGGAGTTTACGTAAAGTTTTTCCGAGTTTCGCAAATCTTGGTAGTGTCAAATGATATATATATTATTTTTTCATTCCTTATATTTAATTTTATATTCCAGCAGTGCAGATTGACAGGCATGATTCACTTTGTTCCCATTACTTTAATGGCTTTATATTGGTCTGTAAAAATTAGCGGTAAGCAACAATAGTTCAGAGAAATACTTTTCAATTATTTAAAATAATTAATCAAATATTTAATCATTTTAATCTAAAATAATTTAAATTTTCCTCTGTTTGCCTCTTTGCTATTCAAACTCATTAGAACCTATTTTCAGGAGAAATATCCAATTTAAAATACAATTTGTAAAATACAGTACAAGTACAATATTCAATCATATGGTTTTTTAAACTTTTGGCATGAGAACAATCCATGACCATGAGCCTTTTAATAGAAATAGTCCAAGCAATTTGCATTCCTAAATTGCATTTAACTCGACCACAATTCAAAGATTTAAGTTGTAAAAACTCAATTCCATTCAAGACATAAAACCTGCAATTTAACCTCCTGTTATTTTAAAACTTGTGCATTATATCGACTCTCTTTTTATCTATTTAAATGTTATTTTTAATAATTGTAGTACTTAGGGATATAAATCTCTAAACATTCTGAATTTTGTTATATGAATTCCCTCATTTTTAATTAAACATATTAATTACTAAAATTCTTGTCAAAAATAAATATATTGTTTTGTAATAAATATAAAATAATGTTTGAAAATTTTGTTCTTCATTTTTATTTTAAATTTGTTATTAACATTTTATTTCCTAATAGTTTATTATTATCAGCATCAGTTATTTTGGTGTAATTTATTGTGAAAAGTCTTTTATCTTATTATTTACATGTAGGAGATAATATTAAAAAACGAATTAAATTTATTTATCTATAGTGAGTTAAAATTATTTATCTTCTATTTTATTTAACTATGAAGTAAAGTGAAACATGTTTTTTTCTCGACTCTATAAATTTTTCTTTGGTTTGCAAATGATTTAATTAATTTGATTGTGTGGTAAAATATTGCTTGATTTTTCTGTGACCTTGGTGTGCAATATTTTTTGATAGAATAGTCTTATACTGTTAACAGATCATAACCGAGATTACACCTCTAAAATTAGTTAATCCCTTAAATTTCTTGTTATTATATCACGATTATAATTTTATGGTTATCGATTTTTTTAACAATAGATAGATTTGATAACAACCATGCATTGCTATGAATAAACAAAAAAGGATAAATAAATTGTCTATGGATAACTATAGAATAGAAATCACAGAATTAGAATACAATAGAATCCTGCTGCCAGAATACAAAGATATTCCTTCAGCCCAGGTCCCTTGGGAGTTATCTATAGAGTTTCACCTATGGTTTGAGCGTTTTCCGTCTCTTCGGTTTCTTTCGGGTTTTCGATGTATCACAAATTGTTAGAACGCGTAAAACCAAAGAGACTAAAACTATTAGAGGGAGGATACAACAGCTCTTATCATTCCTTGTATTTTTATTTAAACAATTGTTATAGGCATATAAAGATGTATAAATTTAAATACCTAAGTTAATAAACTATGACAAATTTGTTGAGTTTGTATAATTTTATTGTTAAATAAGTAAATTTTAAAATTTTAATGATACATAAAATAGCTCAAAGTTTATTAATGAAGTTAAACACATGATGTAATGTCCAAACCACCGGATGAAAAATATGCATGAGTTGAAAAGTAACAACTTATTGTACAAAACATTTTGGAAAAAATAACCTCTATTGATTTAAACAAAAAATGAATTATAATCCCTATTATAGAGGATACTAGGGACTGTCAAGATATATAAATTTGAACTAGAGAACATGTGTTTTAGCATAGAGCTATATTAGTAGAGGAAGAAAATCCTATCGATACATTTGGGGGATTAAAATTTTATAGGGCCCTTAGAGATCTGTGTAACCTTTTTGTAAGCTACTTCAAGAAAGTTTTAAAATTATAATAAATCTATGTTTGTCGGCCTTTTACACATTGTCTATGGTTTACTTTGTACTACAAACGATCTATTACATAAGTTATGTTAATTACCAACGTTGTTCAGGTTAATTTTTTTAGGCCCCTCCAGTGATACTATTATCTCTCTAAGTGTATAGTTACAACAATTTTGTCCATTACCAATAAGACCTTGTCTTTTTTATGACAACAATTTATTGCATCTATTTTATGGCAAACTAATTTATTATATCTATTGAAAGTATTTGTATTAAATACAGTGCAGTATACGTTTGGACTTTTCTAGTCTTTTGTCAATATTCTGATTCTTATCTAAATCTGATCTTAGTTTTAAATAATTTTTGAAGCTATCTTTATGAAAAGTTCCCTTGTTCTTCTTATTTTGGTTTGTCAAAAACTTTTAAATTTATAAAAATCACAAGTAAATAAATTTTAATCATTCAAATAAACAGTAAGGGTCTTCCTCTTTTTGATTTTACCGATCCTTGGTAATGTGTTTTAGGTCATTAACTAAAATTTAACATTTTAACCGAGTAGAATTAGAAGTAATGTGATGTAGGATTTGAATGGTGCTAAGAAATGTAAAATAAAGAATAAAAAATTTAAATTGTTATACATTTTCTTTAATAAATGAATAAGCTATTTTGTAAACATGTGTCCCACTTATGTTTCCTTTAATACAAAATTTTAATCGTACCAATTTAAATTTTATTTACAATAATTGTTTACTTGAACAATTCCTCGTTTCAAATTTTATGTCCTACTTGAATGAAATTGTATATTTTACGTAAATAAACAGTAAATTTTTTTCAGTAGAAAAATATGTACATAAGAAGTCTAATAAGTTAATGTTAGCTGTTTATTTAATTATTTTTTTCCATTCAGATTAATATATAGATTTGTTCTACTTCAAAAGTATTATTTTTTTATAATAACATTTAACTTTAATTATTACTGTTTATTTTTATACGTATATTACTTATTTTTATACTTGTTAAAAATTGTATTACTTTTATGTTAATGTTAAGATTTATTGTTAATTTTATATTTTGTTAAAATTTGTGGATTGGCTATAGAATTAAAATAATAGGTTATTTAAAAAATATAATTTGATTTTATATATTCTTTTTTTTCTTTTCAAGCCTTTTCTTTACTCATGACTCCCTGAAAATGTTATCAGAAGAGAAGATTAAGTATCTTACTTTCGGAGCATTCATAACAACACTAAAATTTAAAGAGTGGCGTTTCACTTGTCTGAATGAAAACTTAATCAAGGTTAACTGATAGCTTTTTCATTGTTCAAAGTTTTTTAGTAGCGAAATGCAACAGGTAGGTGTTCATTTTAACATGTCCCACTATCAGCTTCACTGCTAAGGCTGCTAGGGATTTAGTACTTAATAGAGTTTGAAGTAGTGGTTCTTCTCTGCAATATAATCAATCCAGTGCTACCTCAGGGAACTTAATTATTACCTGTAGAGATGTAAACTAGTTCAAAATGATATACAGTAATACTTTTCTAACCCAACTGAAATGAACACAGCTTGTCGTTCATAATTCTTACTCAAGGTATTGATAATAATTACTATTACTAATGATGCCAAATTAATCTTAAATACTATACAAGTAGGCTAGTAATCCAATACATAATTGCATTTCCATCTCAGCATGACATTGGTTTTGAAGTCATTTGCGACTATTTAGCATAAGAATGAAGAAAAAAAATTGTTCCACAATTAAGTCAAGTTACTTGACTGAGCCAGCTTTATAGCTGACTTATATTTGTTGCCTCCTAATTAAGAAAGCAACAAATACTTGGAAATGTTTCCAAACTCTGCTTACCAAGACTTCAAAAAATATCCTTAAAATATAACAATGTTTTCTTATCAAATTAGGAGAGAGCTAAAAAAGGTGTTAAGTAAACAGCAAATGTGGGAACTGAGTACTTTTGTTTGCCAAGTATTGTGATTTTCCAACTGTTTGACTTTTCCCACAACACTTGTTGAAAAGCGTTCTGGGTAAAAAAATAGTGTACATTTTAAAAATCATAGTGGTTTAACAAAATTTGGAATAGGATTTCTATGTTTTTAATTTCATTGATATTTTTTTTCTTGTTTGCTAGTTTTTTAATTTGCCATATTTAATTTTTAATTATTTTTTAATAAAACCCTATATTTGCAATAGGGAGGATTTTGCGTTTTCTTTTTTAAGGCATGATTATGGCCAACTTGGCTGAAACGTGGCCACAATAATTTATTTTTTATTATCCCATTCTTGGACTATCAACATTGAAGATAAGTTTTTAATTTCAATAACTCCTGATAAAAGTAAATCTTTAGATAAAAATGACCTAGTAGTCGACTTCCCCCAAAAAAGTATAAGTCATAAGATGAAGTATTTGAATGGTCCTATACTTATACTTATTCAGTTATTGACAACTACTGCTCTAGGTTTTAGTGAATTACTTTTAGAAAAAAATGGCTAATGGGTTGGCAGGCACAAAACTTGTGAACGTTACACAAATCAGTTTGAGGTCCTATATCTTGAAAAATAAGTTCCTTGAGACTTTTTATGGCAACAACAGAAGTAAAATAAAGGCTTTAATATCTATAAAGTACAAGAGATATAATTTAGAGTGTACTGGCACTAATAGAGAAATACACCTTGATGCAATATGCAATTTTTTATTCCCGATTAGTTGATATTTTTTATCTTTTAATTTAGATCTGAAGTAGAGTTGCCAGGTGTTCTGGCAAAATTGTTTGCTAGAGTAGGTCTTTTGAAAAACAAGTTTTTTCGTTAAAAGTCCGAAAAGAAGATAATCTGGCTACTCTAATCTCAAGTTCATTATCATATCTTTTTCTATTGACTTGGTAATGTTATACAGCTCTATTTTATTCCCCAGAACTATCGTCATAATTTACTCATAACCCCACACAAATTTAGTAAACGTCATTTTGAAACTGGCATAAATGCGATTAGTATCATTAGATATTGTCATTGAAGAGCAAAAAGTGAGTTTCTAAGCATGATATCGAATATCAGAAGATGCTAGACTCATGAATAATTTGCTGACCGTATGTTCAAAATGTCAAGTCTCTACTACAAATAGTAATAGAGCAATTTAGAGAATTCAAAAAAGGCAGGGCTAAAACAGCCTCAATGAATTGTAATTTGTAAAATAAAACTTAAAAAACTATTAAAACAAACACAATTAACCTTAAAAATTGTTTATTAGTACAAATAAATATTTTTTAAAAAAATTAAAATATCTTAAAATTACTAAACTAAAAACCTTTAGTTCTTGTTTATTTAACATTATCATAAACAGTCTAATCACAGCCTTTACCAATTGATTAGGACAATTTACTGTTAAAATTTTAAAAACCAATTAATACAATAATGCTTAACAAACAGCATCAAAAGATTATAGACAAAATTAATCTTATTAAATGGATAAAAGAGTATTATTCAAAAAATAATCTTGAAACCTATAAAAATAATAAAATCAAAAATAAAATTCAAACCAATACATATTATAAAAGTACGAAACTTAAAATTTATGTAAATAGAGGTTCAAAATTTATTCACAAACTTGAAAAGCAGAAGAGGCTACAAAGATTATTTAGAAATAAAATGAGCCTCTGATCCTAGAAGCCTATTTGCTTACTTTTGATGATATTAATTAATCACTTAAATTTATTTATAATGCAAAGCAAATAAGTAGATTTCGATATTGCAGCCAAATTTTAGTGTATACTTTAACTTTTTATTATTAAATGTAAACATAAAAATAAGATTCCATACAATAAAGTATTGTATGGAATCTTATAGCTTTTTAACCAAGCTTAAAAAGATAATTCGTATTAACTTCATAAAACAAAATTAGCCTTTTATCTTTTTCATCGTGGTCTTGTCAAATTATTTTGAGTCTGGTGGTATGGCTAAAGATCAATATTAAAAAAGTTAGAAAGAAGAATTAAATTCATATTTTCTTAAATAACTTAACTTTTGATTCTTTGAGACAAATAAATGAAAAATAAATAAAAGTCCTAATTTTTACTTTTATCATTTACTAAAGTGAGCTGTCTAATAGTTTTTACGCGATCAAATAAATTTAGAGCTTTGCATTAAAATATTCTAATAATTACTTTTTACCAAAATAACTAATTTAAATTTTAAAATATTTATTTACTAGAAAATAACGTAGCGAGGTTATATAACAACAAAAATAAATTATTTTAAAACACTATTAATAATAATAATAATAATAATAAACTTAGCATTTCACTATTAGTAAAAATTGAAAATGTAAAGGTACTGGATTAGCACCAAGTTTTTTTTTAAATACTAATTTAATCTTAAGAATAATTTGCACTATATAAAAATGATTTTTTTAAATGAAATTTTAACAAGTTATTTTTTAAAAGGTAACTTGTTATTAATAATTTAATTAATTATTGTTTTTATATTTTATTTTCTCAATCAAGTGACAGAATAAATTTAATACTAAACATGCAAATTGTTTTTAAGATTACATTTTTTATCGATTAACTTACTTTTAAAAAGTAATTAAAATTAAAAAATAATTCACACGAGTAAATAATTCAGTAATTAATACTCAAAAGATGGCAGTGTAATTATTTACAGAAACTGCTGTTTGTAAGCAACTAATCTGTCATTATGTTTAAGAGTTTTATACTAAACATTACTCCTAAATAAAGTCATTTTGAGAGAGAGTTTGGAAGGAGAAGGGGAATTCCACTCACTTTATATGCATTATGTGTAAAAAAAAGAGGACCTCATATCTTTTGTTTAATTTTGAAGATACCTTCACAGTTATTAATTTTTAATAAATAACTTTTATATAAAAAGTACTTTTAATAAAAGTATAAAAAGTACTTTTAATAAAAGTAATAGTATAATAATTAATTAATTTGTATATGTTTATACAAATATTTGACAGAATGATAAGTAATAAATGAGGTGTATGCGTGAACACCAGCTATGCCCCTGTTGTTTAATTTTAATTTTGTCCCTTTGTTTTTTGAGAGTGAATAGACTTATTCTTCTCCTGCCACCCCCTCCCTCAAAATAATTTTACTCCTAAACTATTATTTAATAATATATTTACATTTAAAATCAAATTAAAATAATTTAGAGTAGACAACGTGACTTCTAAAGAAGTTTTAAATTCCAACAAAATAGTTAGTTAAAAAAATCAAAATATTTGTCCACCCAAAAAAATGAGTAAAAGAAACTTGGAATTATAAATAAAGTCAAACTAAACAATATTTTTTTAAAAAAAAAACATGAAAATTACACAAGAAATAAAAATAAATTTTAATTGATGAACTAGATAAACAAACTGGACATGTTTAAAAAAACATATCCTTTGAGAAAAAAGAAGATAGATGAAAGGAATGCATAGATGTGTGGTTGCAATGCATATAACATCACTCTTACATGTTTTAAGAAGTTTCCAAAGCTTCATTAAAGTTAAACTTTGATAAGGATGCTTTGACATATGCTCACTACTTAAAGAATGCTATTATAGCATTGATGCATTTTTAAAACTGTTTTTTTATATTAGATTATGCATTTTTTCTATTGTTATCTTTTATTTATTGCTTTTAGACATATTTATAGTTTAATAGTCACATACACCAATTGTGTATGTACCAAGAAATTGGTATATGTAATAAAAATATTTTTGATTTAATTTGATGCTCTCAACTTTTTTCTAATAGTAAAGATCTCTAACTACTTAGTAGATAGGTAAGATAAAGGTTGGTAGAAAATAAATTAACTCATCTAACTATTCACTCTAGTTTGTAGTGAACAACCAAGAGTTCTTACACAGTAAACACCCATTAGATTACTATGTAAATACGTATTTATTTAAATTTAATATTGCTATTTTTCAAGTATTTAAAGTCATGTAAAAACTAATTATTTATAAAAAAAATTATCATTTCAGAGGTAACTGTGTTTTTGAAGTTGTGATAAAAATAAATAAAGTTAAAAAAAATTAAAATTAATCCCATGTATATAAGGCATAAACTTATAGAAATAATGGAATCCGTTTGGAACCGCGATGGCTATAGTTTTGGATATCTGAAGTTTTGAGTTATTGTGAGATCCTGTGACAGAGTTAAGTCTGTCAGAGCTAACTGTCATACAAGTGAAATGGTTGACGTCGGCATGTCTTGCTTTACATGATGGGCTGAACCGGGAAAAACACTAAAGTCCCCCTCCAGGTGCCGCAGAGTTTTCTCAATGGCTCGTAACCTTTTTTCTAAACTAGTTGTTCCAAGAATTCCAATCTAAAAGAAAATAGATAAAACTTACATTTTTTCCAAATAGTGCCAATGGTTGAAAGAATTATACAAGAACTCTAATAATAGAAAAATTAAAGAGGAAACAGATTTATGAACACAATTTAGGATAAGTCATTATATAATCTTTTCTTCTTTCACTTATTTTGAGAAACTTTTGCAATAATTTTACTTTGAAGTTATTCATACTTAACCGACTACTTGCCCTGCCTACCTTTTTATTTTAAAGAAAAGGTATGCAGGGTACCTCAAGCATATGCCATGGCCAAAGATTATGTAGTATGTGGTATATTACATAATCTTTGGCCATGGCTTTATGGTCCAAGTTTAACAATGCCAAAAAAACCTAAAACGTAAGATGCTCTTTTTCACCTTATATTTAATCTAGTTCAAATTTAAAGGACTTGTTGAGGAATATTAACAGTCATTATTGTGAAATTAACACGTAACTTTAGCAAGAGACAGCAAGATAGCAACATATTTGGCAAAACTAGAAATCTTTACAATTTTCACTATCCATATTGTTTATATACACAATAAAGTCAAATAAAGAATTATTATTATAAAAAATACAACAAATAATTAGATTTACCTGTAACTGGGGACCGAGAGGAAGGATGGCTATCATCCACCAGGTCCAAGCAGGTCCGTCTGATAGAGTCAACCAGTTCGACTCTGGTTGAGGCATTCTACCAAAATTTCTAATAATTTCTTCTTGGATATCTCTGGTTAGTCTATGAAACCACCGTACACCTCTTTGTAAGACAGAATCATGAAGAGCACTTACTTCTGCAAAAGAATAACACACGCTAGTTTAAAATACTATATAATTAATTTTATCATGCTAAGTATTATCAAACTAAAGCTGTGAAAAAAGAAAAATGTTTATTAGAAAAAATCTAAAATCAAAGAAAAGGTTAGTGAATTTTTTTAAGCTTTTTAAAAAAAGCTTTAAGAGTTATATTAAAGTTAATATAACTCTAATATAACTATATTAAGAGTTTTATTAATGTAATAAAAGTATTAAAAATAGTTTATTAGATATTATTATCCCATTTTGGACCTCATTAATTAATAAGGTTATAAGGGATCATCATTAATCATTATAAGGGATAAACTGCAACTTTTTTGATCAAAAATAAAATGTTATAAATAAAAAATATTAGAGAGGGCAAATAAAAACCAAAAACTTTAGGCATATTGAGCCTTAATAAACCCAAACAAATAGCACTTCTTCACGGTAGGACCGTGGTTCTTGAATCTTTTTAAAAACAAAAAGGGAGTTTATCAACAGCAGATTATTATTAATAGTAATTACTACAAATAATTTATGGCAATTATTAAACTTAAGTCAGTAATAGTAAGAGTACACT
Source organism: Microvelia longipes (assembly GCA_018340805.1). Taxonomy (NCBI): domain Eukaryota; kingdom Metazoa; phylum Arthropoda; class Insecta; order Hemiptera; family Veliidae; genus Microvelia; species Microvelia longipes. The sequence goes on from JACMZG010001908.1 coordinate 18,572,544, forward strand.
TAACAGCTATTACTATGTCAGTCTATCATGGTGTGAGTCAAGTTTCATTTTCAAATTTAAATTTACCTTTATACTGTTGAAAAGGGATTGGCTCATCTATGATATATTGTACTTGTGCAGTATCATATCCATCTTTTTCAGCTCTGCTAATGACACGGAATCTTCTTAGGCCAATGTTGGATAATATGGAGCATCCATCATTCAGTAACACCCAATCCTTTATTTCAAGCTCTGTCCCATATTCAGCATATCTAAACCAAAATTAAAAAGATTTTTTAATGCGTGAAGAACAAGGAATGTCAAATGGATCAATAAGAAGTTTACGATAACTTTAACAGTCTATGTCAGTTAACTAAATGCTCAGGTCCAATTCTTTTTATAATTTTCTTGCTTAATCAATTAGAAATTGTTGAAATTGGTGAGATGTTATTAGTGTTAAAAAACAAAACAAACTGCAAATATGAAGGGAAATATGAACTTAACTTAAATGGAATTAACAAAGTCAATAATAAAATCTAAAATCTAAACATAAGTACTTAAAATTAAAGTGATGAGATTCTGACATTTCACAGGCTCAGGAACACCACTATAAAGTCACTCACAAAGGTCTTAACTAAAATTTAAACCCTCATTTGAAAAAAAATTGAGGAGCAAGCAGGTATTGAACACACTAACAGATAACTTTGAATACTCGTAAATAAAATTTCACAAGCTTAAAGCAGGTACCTTAGGTGTGAATTGTAAAAGTTTAAGCTCATAAGGCAAAAAGAAGTGATCCTACAAATGAAAGAAACAACCACACTGATTTTCACTCTAAACAACATCCACTATCACAGAAAGGTGCCACACAGATTAGTTTGAAATGAAATATTTACCTATTAGGACCAGGTAATTGAGAGATACAAGCAGCCATGGCAAATCTCCTCTGTCCAGAAGCTACAGCCCTTCTCACTAATAATCTGTATTTAGGCTCAAATACATACAGAGGACAAGGCACACTTGGGAATGCAGTTATACAGACAAACACAGGTAGATCAGTCGTATGAACCAATGCAGTTTGTTCTTGTTGGTAAGACAGCAAACGACAAGCGTACTCCTGCGGTAACGACATTACAAGAGCCACTTCTATCAACTCTGTTGCATGCCTTTCACTAGTTGATAAGTACTGTAACAGAAAATATAAAACAAATTAAATAAAAATAGATAAATAAAAAAGAAATTAAATAAAAATTGAAGTATATTTTTCCAGAATGTAGTAGCTCTCCGGAAATGTTTTAAAAACTACTCTAGAACTCCAGTCTGGATTCACATCATATTTGTCGCCTTCTTGATTAAATATGACACAGGATATCTCAGAAATACTTAAAAGAGCGGTGAAGTAAAAAGTTTATATCAGCTTGCATAGAACACAGATTCAACCAGTGATTTTCAATAATTTGCAAGTTATAAGTCAGAAGTGACCTATATAATGTTCATCTTTCTGCAAACTAACTTTTATTATATCTTCTATGAAGTATAAAAAAGAAAAGGTAACTTGCACTTTAAAAATCAAATGAAGTCATATTTCCAAGACATTAGTTTCATTTAGTTCTTACTCCAAAAATCTTGCAACACTTTAGCTGTTTCAGAATGAATCATCAAATCCTACCCCTTGAATAAAATAAGTAAAAAAATATCCTTACACTGTTTATTGGCGCAATTAATTATCAAGTTTTTCTTGAGAAAAAATAAGCAATATAACGTCGTCTAAAACAATTCAAAGTTTTAAATTTTAAATTCAATGTTTTAAAAAGTAATAACAAATAAATAAAAATTACAAACAATTATTATTAATTTTGTACTATACTACAAAAGTGTTATCAGAAATAAGAATTTTATTCAATGTCTGCATTCTTTAATTTGAAGTGTTAAGATTTTTGGATTAAGAAATAAATCATCAGATAAAATAAAGAAAAGTTAATTTAAGTTACATTAATTTAACAGTACAAATTAGAAAGCAGAACATAAATGCAATGAATAATATGCAATATATTGTATTAAAAAATTATATTCAGTAGCTAGACAAGAATTCTTCTCAGTTTATTAAAAGTTAAGGTAAGAATAATAATCATCTTAAAAGGGTAGAAAAAGTATTTGAGAAGAAATGAAAAATGTCTAGATTTGTCTTAAACTTTTTACCATTTAAGATTTTTACACCTTACCTGTTTTAACTAATAGAAATGGTAAAAATCCTAAATATTAGAATCCTCAAAATCGGTTGCATTCTCTTATTTTTAAATCTATAAATTTAACAATAAGAGTACACAACAAAGTCAAGGTCTACAAATCTGTTCTGATCTAGAGGTTAATAAAATATAAGAAAAAAGAATTTACTCCCCTAGCTATGAACTTGAATAGAACTTGAAGAACAATGATGTTGGCCCAAGGCCAGACAACTAAGTCAATTGAAATGTACTTAGTGAAGTGCATTCAACTTCAACAACAATGGGTGAAGGTTAGTAAAATCAAAAACTAGACAGGAAAACCAATGATTCATTACGATGTTATTCAATAATAAATAAAATTAGTTAGTCAAAAGTTGTTTTAATTTTTTGGAATACCCAGTTGTTCATACAAGTTACAAATCTTAAATATCTAAAATATGATTTATTTATTTAAAGTCCAAGCTTAAATAGATTATATTATGACTTTATTTATTATCAAATATTAATTTTTATCAGATTTATTAGAAGTCGAGAGTTTCATTTAAAACTAGTTTTATTGAAATGGTAATTCAGAGTAAAGTGGTTTTCAGACATAAACAATCGCAGTAAAACATTAAAAATCTTCTCATAAAACTTAAATTACTCTAAATAAAACTTAATTTTTCTGTTGTTTTTTTAAAATAATGGACTCATCAAAGCTGGAAACAAAGCGTATTTTAGATGAGTGTAAGTTCTATGGCATTATGATAGATAACCATTTATTATTCAAGATGACTTATTACTCAGATTGAATTATTTTGTATTCATAAATAATAAAAATATTATTTAATTATTTGTAATAATTATTAGTTTCATTACTTTATGGTGATGCATGTCCCACAATTTTTATTTACAAATAAAAACTGGCTTTTAACCTAAATTTTCATATGGATCACTTATATCAATAATATTCTTTTCTCCAACACTGAGGATGACCAGTCAAGTTCAAAGTTAAATGTACATGCAAACACACACACACAGTGGCGTAGCCAGGGGGGGGCTGAGGGGGCTTCAGCCCCCCCCCCGAAATGTTTACATAACCTAAACCCGCAATAAATGTGTGAAAAAAGCTATAAAAAATATATAAAAATAATAAATTAAATAACCTATATTTTTTAACAATAAACTTATAATATAAATATCATAATATATAAAATACATATATAAAAATAGAAAGATATACAAATAATTTGAAAACAGTGAACAATACAAAGTAAAGTAGGCTTGTCCGAAATATTATCTCGAAGTTCCAATTACGACATAACGGTCAGTTATGTCTTTCAGTAATAACTGTGTGACCTGTGCTTAGAATAATACTATACACAGAAGGAGCACAGGACCGTAAACACAATGTAATACCACTGATAACACGAAAGCCGGTTAACATGATAAATCCATTTTTTAACCATCAAAATCGGTCCAGTAAAACCGGAGATACAAATGTTGAAAGATTACCGATAAAACATCTAAATAAAAAGCATACATTTTTGTCCAAAAACGCATAAAAACCTTAAAATGTCATGTTTTCCCATATTAACATGTTTAAGAATTAGGCAGACTTAAAAATCATGCATATTTTGTTGAACTGCAGGTAATATGGAGTTGTGCTAGAGAAAGAAGTCAGCACAGCTCTAATATGTGATGACTTAATGACCGACATATAATGCTCAGATAGGTAAAAACTTAAATTGTAAAAAATACACTTTTTTCGGTAATCTTTCAACATTTGTATCTCCGGTTTTACTGGACCGATTTTGATGGTTAAAAATGGATTTTTCACATTTTAATAAACTTTAACACATAAATTTAATAAACTTTAAAAAAACAACCCTTTAAATTTTTGGATAAAATCAATAGGAACACCGTTATGGCTAAAACAGAATTTGAGTTCATTTTGTGGATTTTAAAGGGGCCCCGGGACTAAAATTCCCTTATCTGAAACGGCAGACCACCTGATTCATCAGAGAGCCAGAATAAGTCGATCTAGTGGGTTAAACCTTTGGGGCTAGACGGTCACGTTTTTTGCGTCTGGCTCTTGGACTATAATATATGACTTATAAAAGTTAATTTCAAATGGAACGTAGGCAAAAAGCGAGAAATTAAACCACGCCTACTTAGTTGAAAAGTAGGTCTGCCGCGGCGCTAGCGTCGATCGGAATCCAAATTTTCCCACCATGGGGTCGTCAGTCTTACAGTTTAACTATATAGTCTCTGGTTTGTACAATCCGGTAAATGACAAGTACCCCTGATGTCGCGGACTATTTCAACATTTACTTAATATAATATTATAATAAAAATTAAATGTTTTATTAATTTTACGTTATAAAAAATTTAAATACATTATGTGCAAAATATAGTTTGTGCTTTATAACTATGTGTATTTTTATTGATTATATACTTTACCCAGAAACAATTTATTTATTTATTTAATATAAAAATAATATTATTATTTAATAATAAATAAAATAAATAAATAAATATATATATAATATATATATATATATATATATATATTATATATATATATATATATATACTATATATTATATATATATATAAATATATATATAATATATATATATATATATATTATATATTATATATATATATATATATATATATATATATATATATATGTGTATACATATAAAATTTTTAATATTCAGCCCCCCCCCCCGAAATTAAATCCTGGCTACGCCACTGCACACACACACACACACACATATATAATATATATTATATATATGAAACTTAAAATGATATTTTATTAATTAATTAGTACATCTTTAGAGGTATATAAAAGCAAATTCAATAAAAAACTTACATCAGCTAATGAAGTCATACATAGAGGACAGTTAGAGGAGTAATCAAGACATCTATCCAGACACATAGAGCAGTACATGTGTCCACAGGGAGTAGTGACGGGTCTCCATAGCACTCTGCAGCACAGCACACACTCAAAGTCACCTGGTTCTACCTGATCTAACTTTAACTCTAACTCTCCTGCTTCTACTTCAACTCCTAAAACCAAGAACACCATTAAACAAGGAAAATAGCAAAAATATCATCTAAGGTCATCATAAAAAAAATACTTAAAAGTACTTGGAAAATTTAAGGGGAGCATAAAAATTAAACATATAATAATCTTAATAAATGACAATATCAGTGAATGTTGACACACGGTAATATGAATCTTTTTTTACAACCTATTTAGGCTATGCCCATTCATTAGGGGAATTTAACTTGCAAGTAAATTTTTTTCATTTCTGTTACTATAAATAATAGTTTGTTCTACTATTACTACAATGGCAAACTCTTTTTACAGACAAAAATATTCCTAATTCTAAACTTGGAAACAATGAATAATCATTCTTTCGTTCAAAATTAAAATAAATGAATTTAAATTAATATTAAGTTTGTTAAATCATTATCAATTCACAACTTTATTAGTCAATTAATTTTGAAATAGTTGGTTGCAATGTGTTCCACCATGAATTATAAGCACAAATCAATTCAGAGCCTAGAGATCTCCAGCAATCCGTCTATCAAAAACTAATAGACAAACCAGAGTATTGAAAATATTAAATTAGCCCACAACAATTCGTTTGGGCGCAACAGACTCCATGTGCATGCCAAACTAGTAACAGCTGAGTATATAAAAACAGTAAGAAAAGGAAAACAGTAGATTAAGCTTACAGAAGTGGAATGAAATAAATGTAACATCAAATTAATAGCTCATACGCTATTTGCTAATGAGCCGAAGTTTAGGTACTCTGTAGGCCAGCTTGAAACAACTCCCAAAACATTCACACTCTTCTGAATGGATCAAATAGAGTTAAATATCTACTAAAAACCTGCTTTTTCATCTTAACTTTATATTCTAAGAATTTAAGGCATTAGCACAAAATATAACCATCTTGGTTAAACAACATATCTGATAAACAGGAGGTGATGATATTTCATCACCATAAATCACATACTGTTCATCAAAATCTCTCCATTTTCAAATGGAGAGATTTTGGTTCATCAAAATCCCAGCTAAAAGGATGCATTCCCATAATAAGTATAATTTTATTAAGTATTATTTATACACTGCAAGATGGACTTACTTTTCAGTCTTTCAATCTCTTGAAATGCTTGTTCTATTACAGCTCTTAGCCTTTTATATTCTGCCGCAAATGCATCATTCCTAACTCCACACAGCATCTATGCAAATAATAATATTAAAATTAAAATAAAATAACTATTGAATAAATTTTAAAACAATTTATCGTAGACTGCAGTCTTCATTAAACTCTCAGTCCATTAAACTGTACACTTAATATTGAATAAATAATTAATTATTGAGCAAATTAATTAATTCATAATTATGCAGAGCAAAATATTATAAAAAATAGACAGTCAAGGCTATGACTTGGGCATTAATATTTAGTCTGATTTTATATTTCAAACATTTTAATTTTCAAGACTTTAATAAAAAAAAAAAACAATATTCTGTACGACCTTATTAAAATTGCTCTTTCCAATGTTAATAAAAAATTGTAGTAATTAAATGAATTTTACCTCATGTTGTGTTCTTGGATCCGACAAAAAACAAGAAAATAATAATGAAGCATCAATATCAGATTCACTACATTTCACAGCCGAACTTATTATATTGTATATAACCTGGAAACATAAAAAACAGTTAAGTTATTGACCACATCAAATATATTATAAGAGCAGTTGTGTAAAACAGTTTAAATATTTGTTTACTATAAATAATTTTTATACCAAAGAACTACAGGAATATCCATTATTGTAACACCATATATTTCATAAAAACAAAATAATTACACAAAAAATACTTTATTTATTTTTTTAATAAATGACAAATCTTATAACAAAAATATAGTCATCATCAGATTTTTACAAATTTATTATATATTTTTGTTAAATTCTGATGACTGAATTAGAATAAAAATCTTAGTTACTTATTTAAAAAAATAATGATAAAATAAAGGGCTTTTGTGAGATTATTTTACTTTTATTTATAATTTTATAAGTCTACAAAAAAAACTTTTAAATGTATACATTTTTTAAACAAACTTAGAATAATTTATTTATTATTTACCTATAATAAATAAATCTTATAAGAAATATAGTGTAATAAAATTATCATAATTAGGGAAAAATATAAAATTAATACGAAATTTAGAAATATCTTCATGAAATATGTTTATTTTATGCAAAAAGCCATCATTAAGCATAGCATAAGATAACACAAATTAACAAAAATGTAACCAAATTGTTTAGAATATTTAATTACTTTAAACAAATAAATGAGATACAATGAAACCTAGTCTAATAAAGGAATAATGGTTAAGGAAGTTATAAATAAATAAAAATATTTGCTTTGGGGCATTACAAAAGTCAGGCATATCCACCCATAGGCATGTCTACCAGGCACTTATTTAGCATACATTTATTTCTTAAATGTATACACAATTTTTAATATTCATTATGTATTTCTTGATTTATACATCAAATTACTTAAATATTTTTGTTAATATTACTATATAGAAAAAATTGGATACGAGGTACCTCCTTATCACATCGAATTCACTATGCTCATCCTCCCTACTTCGGACTCGCTTTACTCATCATCCCTACTTT
>JACMZG010001908.1:18582941-18830913 GCA_018340805.1 Microvelia longipes
CAAAAATGTAGTGTGTGTTTAGAACACAGAGATAATACAACTAGAGGGGCCCAATCAGTCGGATTTTGAAACATCGAAAATCTAACCTGAACACTGAACACCTTCAATTATCAATATAACCAAATTAACGGTACAAAATTACTTTTAATGATATATTAAAACTTTTGTAATACAAAACAAAAAACACACTATGTGCGGGTAAACAACAGCTACTGATTTATTTTAACCTTAACACCCTCTTAGAGGAGGTTTTAATGAGGTTACACAGAGTCCCTGAGAGCCCCAAAAAGATGTTTCAGACCTCTCAATGTATTTATATAGGGAATGCCCCCTCTATTAATGTATCTCTCTATGAGTGCAATGCATAATAGTGTCAGAGAGAGGAAGGTTATGCAACCACTTCTAGAGTCCTTGAGTGATGACCGACACAGATGTTTAAACTTTTAAACAAATACAGTGTTAACACTAGCTCGAATATACTTATTATGTAACTATCATAAAACAGTCTTTAACATTAAAAACGCTTGCATTATGTATTAATTCTTTTTAATTTATATTCCAGAATGTTTTATTTATTACAGAACAATAGATCTAACTAGAGATTCTATTATTTAGTATAAGAAATCGTTTTTATGCACATATTCAATGTTCATTTAATACATTTACTCTTCAAAAATATGTTGACAAATTGATTTTTTAAACAAATTCAGAACTAGAGAAATTTACCATAAGATCTATCCTTAGATCACAATCGATCATAGGAGACAATAAAGTGACAATATTTAACATTTTCGTAAAATAAGATTTGCAACAAAGCATTCCCAGCTTATATCCATTAACAACACCCGGTCCATTAATAGAATCTAGAAAAATAACCTACACTGCTTGGCATAGAGTTATTATTAATAGAGAGGCTCTATCGGCTAAATTGTTGAAACATCGAAAAAGTATAGCCTGAACACTTTTTAATATTTAATAATCAAATAAACAAGACATAATTACAGTAATTCATAAAACAGAACGTTAATAATACAAAAAAATATACAATACGAGATGAGCCGACAATGATTAAATAATTATAACCTTAACACACCCCCTGGGAGGAGGTCCCAAAGAGGTTACACGGAGTCCCCAAATGATATTTCAACCCAATCAATGGAATTAGAGTATGCCCCCTATATAGTAATATATCACTTGGCTCCTGGGGGAGTTCCACAGCATGGACATAGTATATACTAGAGGAGGCATAGCCTATCTCAATCCACAGAGAGGCCTAAAATCTTTATGGGGGCTTTCAGGGACAATGTGTAACCTTATTGAAACTTCCTCTAGAGTGATTTAAGGTTAACAATAAATTAATTGTTTGTGATTAGATTAGATTTTTAACGTTCTCCTATATAAGATACTGTAATGTTTTACTGATTATTTCATTATATTATAAGCGAAGGTGATCAGGTTATTTTCCTAATGTTACAAAAAAAAGAAATTCTAATGATTCATATAGTTCCAATCCAGTCCGGGAACTATTATTGTTATCGTTATTACTATACTATACCGTAGCATTTATTAATAATGTTAACTCACAAATGATTTTTTTATAACCTTTAGTAGGGTAAACTCTACCAAAGATTATAAAAATTCACGTGTGTTTTAATAAAATCACAAGGTCTAAACAAGAAAAAACATCAATTTTACTTAAATACGATAGAAATAAAAATGAAGTCACTAACTTTCTTAACTTATTCTATCGCACTTTAAAGTAAACAACGTATTTGCTAGATCAGCTATATTACAATGTTTGCTATTATTGTAGCAGAAGTAATTAAAATTTTGTTTACTTTTCGAATATTCACGATCTTTAAAATGTTGATAACTCAGCAAAATAGAATAACAGGGAATAGAATAACCATAAGTTAGATTTTAGTGTCAAGTTTTAACTCTTTAGCATAAACACGGGAGGTATTCGGGACACAGACAGTATGATGAAAATCACTGAAAGAGGGTTTATGACCGCTGGCGCAAGAAATTAAATAAACAATTTGGTCACGTGACTTCTTGTATCGCGCAAGCGTAATAAGTACAGGCTATTGTGTGATTTTCCTAGTCATTGCTTAATTAATAATAATTATTATTATACATTTAGTATTTTTGCCATAAAACAATTAAAAACTAAAATTAGCTACCATTTAACTATAATTAAATGGTATTATACTCGTAAAATTGACCAATAAAAATGCAAATGTTTTAAGTTCATTAAAAAGTTTGAATTCTTTCTTTTGTCTAATGATTTCTTAAAAAAGACCACAGGAGTTAATTACTTATAGGTTTAAAAGTATAAATTTATAAGAAAACAATTCAAAAGATAAATTAAACACTGAATAAGATTGAAAGAATAACAAAAGGTAGGTTATTTTTAGGTTATGAATATTAACGCAAGTATTTCAACAGCGTTTTTTAATTGCGTTAAATTTTAAAAAAAAGTCCAGGAAAGTGTTTTATTTAACCTATAGCTAGCTAGTCGTTGGCGCAAACCAGCCTGTCGTAAAAAATATGGATACAGAACTAAGACACACGGACACAAACACACAGCATGATGAAAACCTTCACACAACCTCATGAAAGTTAGTGAAATGGATAATTAGATAAATCTCGGTTTATGTATTTTTATAGTGAATACAATACTTTTCCAATACATCTAGGGTAGTATGTGAGCAAAATTTGAAAAGGCCGTGAGGTCAAGGGTTCGCAGCCCGGGCTATGCTCTAAGTTTATATAAACAGATATATAAGTTTATATATTTGTATTAATAAGAGTTCTCCAACTTAAATTAATATTAAGAGAATAGTAGATGCAACCCACCTGAGGTGGTTCCCACAGAGTGGACACTCTGATGGGCATTTTATTTCAGTAGATGAGAAAAGTAAAAAAATGTTAATTATTACTTCACACATACAATAATTATTAATTAATACATAAAGCTACTTTGTACAGGATTAAAGAATTAGAATTGAAGTCGTATATGATTTCTTTTATCACATTTCAACATAGCGAGAAATTTACCTTAGGCCAAAGAGGTCTTAGTTTGATAACACCCTGAGCATCTCGTAGAGCTGATACAAAGTCACCAGATCGATAATATGCTTCTGATCTTAACTCCAAGCTAAGATGATCTTTACTACCTGCAACAAACCAATACAACGATCGTATAGTAATGATTTTTCCAGAGAAAAATCAATCAACAAAAATCTAACTGTGGAGTCGATCAGTTAGTTTAACATTCTTTTTCTTTTAAAAGAAATCACTACTCTATTCTACACAAAATTATCAAACTAGAAATCCTTTAGGAGCTTGGATAACTAAGGGTTAACTATTAAACTATAACATTATAAAAATAAACTACATTACTATCAAAAACTTAAAAGCATCATTATCTTTTTAAAATTAGTCTATAAGATAATTTTAATCAAAAGTATAGAAATGAAACTAAAAGATACTAATAAATAACGGTATACAAATTAATTGAGCTTTAGGCTCTAATTTAGTTATTCACTAAAAGAAAATCTTTTAAGAAAGCCGAAAAACATAATCGTCATAAGTTAGTTACTTTATTGTTACAATTAAACAAGTATTTATCAAAAAAAGGTTTAAAACAGGAAAAGATTTGTAGTCGTCGTAAAATAGATAAAAGAAATGGGTTTCGTCAAAAGCGAAGGATGTGTGGAAAGAGCTAAGAGGATTGTCTCGTCACTTTATTATAGCTTCTTTCAAAATTTAATGAAATTAATAGGATCCTGTCACCGGGCAGGAAGGTATAAATGTGTCATTGTTAGATCTACCTGGGACGAAACGTTAAGGGGACAGTTATAAATTGACTTAAACCCAAAAAGAAGTAACCAATGAATGACGCCTGACTTAGACAAAAACAATCATTACTTTGCTTAACGTTGAAAGGATATAAAGATACAAATGTTCCTGATGAAAATTAGAATTACTCTCGCAACTAATTAATGATATGGAATTTAAGTTAATAAATAATTTAAGAATTAGCAACCCCTTTGAAGATCATAGGGCTCGTCCCGATATTTAAGACCAAAAGTTATTTAATGATATAACTAAGGTTATAGTAGGTAGTTAAATAAGTTATTTATTAGCTCTTAGCTAATAAATCAATAGGCCCCGCCTATTGATGATGCTGTTAAGCCAAAACTGGTCTAGGGATATTCGTACCCGACTAACTACAAGAATCTATGGTACCTGTTTAATTGCTTCTTTAACTTGCGGTAATTATAAACTGTTTGATTTTATCATAAATACTTATTCGTGAGAACATCGATTGAAAATAAAATAAATAAATATTGTGTCCCGTGAATACTTAAAATCTATTATTGAGAGTGGGGTTGGCAATTTTCCGCCTAAACCCTGACTTACATTAAATTGTTACTTGGAACGAATGAACAAAGCAAAAAACCAGACGTAAACAAAGTATTGAATTAAGTATGATAAATCAAGAAAAAAACGAAGTATCAAGGACTTCAACTTTTAAGTCATACGAAACCTAGCAATTAAGCTCTGATCACCTAAAAGATTTCATAAATGAAGATATTAAAGATTATGATGACGAAGCTAGCACGACAGGAATCATAATTTATGTTAGTTTTGATCCTATCTATAATCCGATCGTTATATCTAGAGGGAGTATTGTTAACCCACTCCATCCTACAAAAATGTTTAAACTCCGCCTAAAATGAAAAAATGTTTTGCTCATCCAAGGTTAGAAATTTACAGCGGTTCTGCCTTGTTGAATTCTACCATACTAGACAAAGATGGAAGGATTGTGAGTCAAGAGCAAGGAAACATTGACCTCGCCAGAGAACTCATAATAGTGTGTTCAGAGGAGGGAGAAACCGACTTAAAGGATAATTATCGTGTACGCCGCACCAAAACCCCGCGCTGTAGAGTAATACTCGACAAATACCATTAATAATAAAATCAACCATTGTATTCAACTATTTTTCATCTAATCGAAGAATCAGCTACCGTCGATACTTGCTGTTGGATATAAATATCCCTGGACCGGTTTCGGCATAACGCCATCATCAGCAGGCGGGGCAACACTCGAGCTCTCAACTAATAAAGTTAAATCAGTGATTAACTTCTAGTCTCATGAGCACGACGAGCCTCTGAAGATAAGGGAGGAAGTAGGAAGGGGTTTATAAGGGAATGTGTACTGAAGTCAAGGTCGTGACCCTGAGTAGTCAGGTGTGTGAGTCAGGTGTGCGGGTGAGCCATCTGGCGTTATGATGCTTTGTGTCTTTTATTATGATGTGTACCGGTGTCATGGTTTTCCCGTTTTCGTTTTTGTCAAGTGCTGGTTGAGTACCGAAAAGTAATGTCCGAATTGAAAGTAAGTTGTTCGTTAATAATTGTCTTGTCAGTAATTCTGTGTTTGTATATTTCTAGTCTTTCAAGTACGTCAAGTTTAGGTCCTTTTGATTGTTTGTGTAGTAGTTTCATAGAGTTTGACATTGTGTCTGGTTCGTGTCCGTGTGTGCGAAGGTGGTTGGCAAAGTTAGAATCTGATTTATCTTTTATGAATGAGCGTAAGTGCTCTTTATACCTAGTGTTTAGTGTACGATATGTTCTACCTATATAATTTTGTTGGCAATCTTTGCAAGTTAATCTTGTAAACTCCGCTTTGGTTATATAATTGAGTTATTTGGGTTATTGGAGTTATGTGTTAGTTTGTACCTATATTATTGTTTGTTTGAAGGCTGTTGTTAAGTGTGTTTGTTTAAGAAGTTTGCAAGTCTGTAAGTTTCTTTCCCTAACGTAGGTTAAAGCTGTCCATTGTCTGTTTAGTATCTGTCTCGTCAGTTGTGGTGTTGGCAGAGCCGTTTTTCCGTTTGTATTGTGTGATGAGTTTGTCGATGTCGGTCCTAGTGTATCCGTTCCTGTCTGCTATGTCGTATATCGTATTAAGTTCTTTTTGTAGTTGTCAGGTGTCATAGGTATGTTGTGAAGTCTATGTATCATGGATCTGTAGGCTGCTAGTTTTGTGTTGCATTGGTGGTTTGAAGTTGCGTGTATTGGTGGGTCGGTTGCTGTTGGTTTTCTGTATATGCTAAAGTCTAGTTTGTGATGCTTTCGCGTTATTGTCAAGTCCATGTAGTTAAGTTGTCCGTCTGTTTCTTTTTCTAATGTAAATTGTATTTTTGGATGTACTGTGTTCATGAAGGTTAAAAGGTTATTGGTGTTATCTACTTCAGAATCAACGATGATAAATATATCCTCGACATAACGTTTGTAACAGATCACCTTAAACATCTCTGTAATCTTTGGTATAAATACATCTTCAAGAGATTGTAAGAATACTTCAGACATTACAGCAGAAGTAGGATGACCCATTCCCAAACCGTCTGTCGCAAACATATATATCATTGTTGAAAGTGAAATAGTTTTGTTTTAATGTAACGCGTAATAGTTTATAATTTGTGTAACGAATTTGGATCATGGTTAAGTAACATGTTTTTCTTCTAATATTATCAGTGTTTCGTTGACTGGTATGGATGTGTAGAGATTAGTTTTATCGAGTGAAATTAATTTGCTGTTAGGTGATAGTGTTAGATTATTTGTTAATGTGGTGAGTTCGTGGCTGTTTTTGAGCGTGTGTTTGTCTTGTAATTGTGCAAGTTCTTTTGTTAGGGAGGCGAGTTCTTTAGATGTTTTGTATGCTGGTGCAGGTCTATAGTTATTTACAGGTCTGATTGTTATGTTAGGTTTTTTATGAATTTTTTGGAAGAGCTTTAAGTGTTGGTGCAGATGGATTTGGGTTTATGTAACGATATACGTTTTTAGGTGCTATCACCAGAGGTGACTTTTTTATTGCGTGTTTGAGTTCTGTTTGATATTTATTGGTGGGATCTTTATCTAGTTTATTGTATCCGTTTTTATTTATAAATTCTAATGTCATACGTGAGTAATCAGTGTTCTTAATTATAACTGTGGTGTTGCCTTTATCGGCTTTAGTTATTGTGAGATTGTTATCTTTTAGTTTAGTTTTAATTTGTTTAAGTGTTCTATGGTCGATGGTTTTGCTTACGCATTTATCCATGTTATCTTGTATTTTGTGTAAAATGTCTACTGCAGTATGTCTAGCATGATTTTGTTTATCTACTGGGAGTTTGTTTATGGCGAGTTCGGTGTCAATGACTAATTGTTCTATGGCTTTGTGTCGGTTATTAGAATTTAAGTTATGTTTCAGTCCTTTGTCTAGTAATGTCAGTTCAGTTGTAGTAAAGTTTGTGTCTGTTAAGTTAACGGTACGTTGGTGAAATGAAAGTTTATTATTATTGTTTTTGGGAGGATGTTTTTTGTTGATAAGTTTATCAAGTTTTTTCCTAAGATTATTATATTTTGTTTCCATTTGTTTATCTATGTCGATTTTCATGTTTTCGTAAAATATGAGAAAGTTTTCAGTTGTTATAGTGTTGGCAATTTTTAAATGATTGTAAAGTAATTTTTTGTTAATGGCGTCTTTTTTACTATGTAAGGAGTGTATTTCATTTTTTATTCTAAGTATTTGGCATTTTGTTTGTGTACGTTTTGCTGCCAGAGTTTTTTGTTTAATTATTATTTTAGCATAAGTAGGTATGACTCTATGTGTAAGACATTGTCTGTTAAACCAAATGTTTGCAATAGTGTTATGTAGTTTAAGAGATAGAAAGAAGAAAAAAAATGAAATACACTCCTTACATAGTAAAAAAGACGCCATTAACAAAAAATTACTTTACAATCATTTAAAAATTGCCAACACTATAACAACTGAAAACTTTCTCATATTTTACGAAAACATGAAAATCGACATAGATAAACAAATGGAAACAAAATATAATAATCTTAGGAAAAAACTTGATAAACTTATCAACAAAAAACATCCTCCCAAAAACAATATTAATAAACTTTCATTTCACCAACGTACCGTTAACTTAACAGACACAAACTTTACTACAACTGAACTGACATTACTAGACAAAGGACTGAAACATAACTTAAATTCTAATAACCGACACAAAGCCATAGAACAATTAGTCATTGACACCGAACTCGCCATAAACAAACTCCCAGTAGATAAACAAAATCATGCTAGACATACTGCAGTAGACATTTTACACAAAATACAAGATAACATGGATAAATGCGTAAGCAAAACCATCGACCATAGAACACTTAAACAAATTAAAACTAAACTAAAAGATAACAATCTCACAATAACTAAAGCCGATAAAGGCAACACCACAGTTATAATTAAGAACACTGATTACTCACGTATGACATTAGAATTTATAAAAAAAACGGATACAATAAACTAGATAAAGATCCACCAATAAATATCAAACAGAACTCAAACACGCAATAAAAAAGTCACCTCTGGTGATAGCACCTAAAAACGTAATATCGTTACATAACCCAAATCCATCTGCACCAACACTTAAAGCTCTTCCAAAAATTCATAAAAAACCTAACATAACAATCAGACCTGTAAATAACTATAGACCTGCACCAGCATACAAAACATCTAAAGAACTCGCCTCCCTAACAAAAGAACTTGCACAATTACAAGACAAACACACGCTCAAAAACAGCCACGAACTCACCACATTAACAAATAATCTAACACTATCACCTAACAGCAAATTAATTTCACTCGATATAACTAATCTCTACACATCCATACCAGTCAACGAAACACTGATAATATTAGAAGAAAACATGTTACTTAACCATGATCCAAAATTCGTTACACAAATTATAAACTTATTACGCGTTACATTAAAACAAAACTATTTCACTTTCAAACATGATATATGTTGCGACAGACGGTTGGGAATGGGTCATCCTACTTCTGCTGTAATGTCTGAAGTATTCTTACAATCTCTTGAAGATGTATTTATACCAAAGATTACAGAGATGTTTAAGGTGATCTGTTACAAACGTTATGTCGACGATATATTTATCATCGTTGATTCTGAAGTAGATAACACCAATAACCTTTTAACCTTCATGAACACAGTACATCCAAAAATACAATTTACATTAGAAAAAGAAACAGACGGACAACTTAACTACATGGACTTGACAATAACGCGAAAGCATCACAAACTAGACTTTAGCATATACAGAAAACCAACAGCAACCGACCACACAATACACGCAACTTCAAACCACCCAATGCAACACAAACTAGCAGCCTACAGATCCATGATACATAGACTTCACAACATACCTATGACACCTGACAACTACAAAAAAGAACTTAATACGATATACGACATAGCAGACAGGAACGGATACACTAGGACCGACATCGACAAACTCATCACACAATACAAACGGAAAAACGGCTCTGCCAACACCACAACAGACGAGACAGATACTAACAGACAATGGACAGCTTTAACCTACGTAGGGAAAGAAACTTACAGACTTGCAAACTTCTTAAACAAACACAACTTAACAACAGCCTTCAAAACAAACAATAATATAGGTAAACAAACTAACACATAACTCCAATAACCCAAATAACTCAAATTTATATAACCAAAGCGGAGTTTACAAGATAACTTGCAAAGATTGCCAACAAAATTATATAGGTAGAACATATCGTACACTAAACACTAGGTATAAAGAGCACTTACGCTCATTCATAAAAGATAAATCAGATTCTAACTTTGCCAACCACCTTCGCACACACGGACACGAACCAGACACAATGTCAAACTCTATGAAACTACTACACAAACAATCAAAAGGACCTAAACTTGACGTACTTGAAAGACTAGAAATATACAAACACAGAATTACTGACAAGACAATTATTAACGAACAACTTACTTTCAATTCGGACATTACTTTTTCGGTACTCAAACCAGCACTTGACAAAAAACGAAAACGGGAAAACCATGACACCGGTAACATCATAATAAAAGACACAAAGCATCATAACGCCAGATGGCTCACCCGCACACCTGACTCACACACCTGACTACTCAGGGTCACGACCTTGACTCAGTACACATTCCCTTTATAAACCCCTTCCTACTTCCTCCCTTATCTTCAGAGGGCTCGTCGTGCTCATTGAGACTAGAAGTTAATCACTGATTTAACTTTATTAGTTGAGAGCTCGAGTGTTGCCCCCGCCTGCTGATGATGCGTTATGCCGAAACCGGTCCAGGGATATTTATATCCAACAGCAAGTATCGACGGTAGCTGATTCTTCGATTGCTTCTTCAACTTGCGGTAAATATAACCTTTTTAATTTTTCATCTATAATAATATCAGGTATAGATTTTACTATATTCAAACCCAATCGCCTATAACAAAAGGAAAGGTTAGTAACTAAAATAATAAGAATATCTAACCACAACATCTAACAAAGAACAACATCTGGGACTAAGCATTGAATAAAAAATATTTTTAATAAAAGATATCAAAAACAATTAAAACTGAACCAAAAAAAGGGTTCGAGTCGAAACTAAAAATATGTAATTAAAATGAAAGGTAATAAATCAGTAGAACACTTCTTTATTATGTAATAAAAATATTAAAACTGTAATAAGTTTTAAGTAATTAATAAATTAATAATAATAATAAATTAAATTAAATAATAATAAATTAATAACAAATAAATTAATAATAATAATAATAATAAGTAATAAAAGTAATTAATAAATAACTCAGAATACTAAAGATGTAGTACTTTTAAATAATAAAAAATGTAAAAGGTGTTAATAATGACGTTAATAACATGCCTTTAAAATCTAAGATATCTGATCTAGTATATAAATTCTTTAGACATAGTAAAGCCAAGAAGCTGAGAGAATACACTCTTCAATTAGATCTGACCAAAAATTTTATCAAAAACAAAATCTTGTGGCTTAAGAAATCAACGAAAAGAATAGAGCTTAAGAATTTACAAATTAAGGCTAAAATAATAACCCTAAATAAATAATAATAAATAATTAGGCCTAAATAATTTAGGCTAATTTTATCTGGTTAGGTCACAAGATAAAACGAATTAGGTAACGAAGGCTCCAATGTTGATATTTTTAGGTTTAAGAACAATTGGTAAGGAAGATCCTGACGCAATGATTCGTTTTAACATTTTGACATGAAGGGATTAACACTGGAATTATTAAGCGTAAATCAAACAGTTTTAGAAATTACTGCAGTTGCAAGTCAACATCACGAAGCTAAGAATTTCATAGATTGGTCAACCATAAAAACAAAACGAAAGAATCCTACTTTTTCAACAATACGGTCACCAAAATGGATAAGAGGATTTACGCTATGATAATCACTCTTTTAACGAATTTAAATTACATGAAATTCTATTAAAGAGGTGAATAATAATTAATACATCTCATTTTACATACAAAGTATGGGAGTCTTCTTTCATACTTAAGTAGCGTACGGAAGTAAAGGAAGTTAGTGGTTAAGAGAACTTGATGGGTAAACTAACTTGCGGTTTTATTAATTCTTTAACTTTCCGGTTATAGGTTTGAGAATAAAGAAACTTACTAAATGGTTTTGTTTTAACTACGTAAACCTAATATGTTAATTTGATAGCTTCTTATGCCGTGAGTAAAATGAGACGGAATGATCAACAGGTTGATGATATCAAACGCCACTATGCTAAGGCTTCATCTGACACTTTAAGAAGACTACTGATATAAAGAAGCCATCAAGGAACTAAATAAGTAATACCTATGAGAATTTAAGCAATTAAAAGGAAGGAGATAGGGTCGACTAGTTGAACTGCTTCGAGCTATTGAACTTTGTCTATTGAACTAGATGTATCAATCCGCAATATCCTTCCTGAGAATACTTCTTTCTTTAAGACTAAGCATTTGTCAAGACAGGATTTTGGAATTTCTATTGATAAGCCAAATTCTTTATAAGAAAAGCAAGTAACTTCAACTTAGACATTGAGAGTATAGATGAAGAGTGTTAATTTGTTTGTGCAACCATACACGTTTTTGAAGAGTCAGAAAATTGATTTATAAATGAAATGAGGTAGAGTAATAACTTTATTTCATTTCATTTTCATTAATAGTATTCATTAATAGTCTCAATATCTAAGTTGAACTTTCTAGCTGACTAAATGTCGACTCTTTAAATTGAGCCTAGAAAGAGCGTGTTAAAATTATTTTACACACTCTTTCTAGGCTCAGTTATAGTCAACATTTCGAAAGTTCATACGAGAGTGACTGGATTACAAGAATACATTCTTTAATGTATATAAGACGTACTTAAAAATGAAAAACTATAAAATAAAAACATTTTAAAACAAATTCCTTTTAAATCTTAAGAAAAAACAACAAAAGCCTAACCCGCTCTTTGAGTAAAACAATTTTATATAATTAAATTTTATTGTTTGAAATAATTAAGACATTATACTTAAAAAAGTGAATTTAATTAAAACATTTTCTCTAGATTTCAATTCTTAAAAATTAAATTTTATTTAGACAAATACACAACAAGAGTTATCTCTCTCTCTCTCTCTCTCAAAAATGTTGCATGCAAAATCTTGCTTGTGCTTTGTTATCATTTAATGTTTCTTAGCTATTTAATGATACTTAAACGAACTAGAAATGTTATTTAGTACTTAGTTAGGTAGAAGTACTTAGTAACTTCAGTATATTAGCACACTTAGTCACATCAGTATACTAGTGTACTTAGTCACTTCAGTATACTAGTATACTTAGTCACTTCAGTATACGAGTACTAGTATACTTAAGTAACTTTAACTGAACACAGTCAGTTTAAGTAATAAAATAATAAGATAACTATATAAGAAATTATAATATAATAAATATAATGATATAAATTATAATATAATAAATACATATCAAAAAAATACGTCACAGTAAAATGATAAATAAATAAACAAAATAATAAATATTTAAATTATACTTTTAATTTTTTATCGCATTCACTCATACCTAGTATAAGGCATTGTCTTTATACCAAATATATTTTCTTATTTTTATTCTTACCCGTCCAAATTTTGTGCAACTAAAATTAAAATAATCCCCAAACAATTTAAAAATAATAATCTAATTATATTAAACGGAGAAATATTGTTAATAAATTATTTTTTAAAAAATTGCAAAAATCTTTTTTTAAGTACTTAACTTTATTTTTTAAAAATTAAAAAAAATGTATATTTACGTACCACATCTAAAAATTAACACGAATATAGATAACGCCATTGTCATATAACCAGGTCTTAAACCCAATGAATTATTTATACATTTAAAGTAATAATAAATAGAACAGAGCTTATGCAATATTACAGATTGAAGTTAAACGGATACAATAATATCAAAACAAGAGGTGATTAGGAATAAATTATAAAATCAGAGTAGAATATTAATAAGAGCAATAACTTAACATCAAACTTATTTGAACGTAGATGAAGTAATTGAAAGATAATTTGTTGACATATATCGTTTTAAAGTAATAATTTGTGTCAAGGAGACACGTGCGCCTAGGATCACGTTTATGCTCCTAAATCACTCTAAACTCTCAACTGACCATTGTTTCCTCATCAGTATTACAAATTTACATATCAGACTACACTCGTGCAAGATTAATAGTTTTTCTAACATTTCAAACTTACTTGATTAAAGTATTATCTATTTGATTGAGGAAAATTTAAATTAATACTCCTGATTTGTGGTAAAAGCGAATTGACTAACATATTCTTTTTAATATAAATACTGGAATTAGTTTCCTCCTTAACATGATAAGAGAGAAACTGATTATTATTTGGTTGGTCTTTGGTTGCGTTTCCACGTACAATAATAGTTTTTGTTTTAATCAGTTGACAGCTCGCTAAAATTGTGAGTATACAGGTTAGTTTTGTGTTAAATTAGTTGGCAGTTCGACAAAATTTCGAGTATACGGATAATAGTTTTAGTTTTGATCAGTTGACAGTTCGAAAAAATGGTGAGCATACATGCAATTGTTTTGCGTTTGATCAGTAGATACCTCGAAAAAAAGTGTGATTATGCAGGTTAGTTTTGGGGTGGATTAGTTGGCAGTTACTCTAAAGTTTGAATATACAGATATTGGGTTTGATTAGTAAACAAGACGAAAAAAATGTGAGCATTAAAGGTAACAATTTTGGTTACGAACCGTAGATAGCTTGATAGCTACTCGAGTATAAAGGTGATATTAATTTTTGGCTTCCATCAGTAGGCAGCTCGAAATATTTTAACAGGAAATAGTTTTGGTTTTGGTAAGTGGAGAGCTCATAAAAATATTGAGTATACAAGCAAAAGTTTTGGTTTTGATCAGTTGACAGCACGAAAAAATTGTGAATATGGAGATAATAGCTTTGGTTAAAGCTTAATAACATTGGATAAAACCTTTTACTAATATTACTCCTCTCCTGTTTCTCCTTTTATATAACCTCTTCCAAATAACCCCCTACAAGGATGATGACCAAATACCACCACTATTCAATAATAACCACTGGAAGCAACACCAGAAAGCAAATAACACGCCGAAAGATAGCGTACTTTTAAATACATCCCAACCAAATGTTCCAAAAGGAGATCAATCCTTTATGATACATAGTATACTTTGATGCTTATCTATTTATAAGTAATAATTCATATGTTTATCGCCTAATGCATTTAAGTGTTTTAACGCTTCAGGCCAATGAGACCTTAAAAGCTACTAATTTTCATCAGTTTGATCTTTGATTTATCCTCACAATTTTAACGTTATTACTTTTAATAGTTCGTTCACGAAAAATCTATTTATTTAACAACTTTAAAAAGTCCATAAAATATAGAATAAATTATCGACTTGTTTTGCCTTATATACCTGGATAAAAGGTTTCGGCAGTTTATGACCTTCTTCAGTCATGTTTAATGCCTTTGAATGGACACTTTTAATAAGGCCATAAAAATCAGCTTTTTATAGCACTACATGCCCATGTTTTATAGCTGTATTATTGTTAAATAAAAAATGTTTAATACAAATTTTGTTGTAGTTTATTTATGAATAGAGTGAGGGAAAGATACTTTTTACCAAGAGTGTTATTTATTTCCTAACACAGGTACAAAGGTACCAAAAATATTAATGCTAAAAAAGGACACAAAGAGCAACTCACAACCGTGATGCATATTATATTGAGTGTTAAACCTTTAAAAGTCAAAAGAAAATGTTTTGAGCAATAAAATACTGTTGGGAACGAAGCTAAAAAATGTGTTAAATTAAAAGGAATAGATAGTATGCGTAGTCAACATTGTTTTGCCCAAAACAAGGACAGTTTAATAAGAGGGTTTTATCTTACTTATCAGTATCAAATTTCAACTTATAATTCCATTTTACAAGTCAATATCAAATTAAGTGCTTCAGTAGGGCATCATTATCAACCACAATTGGTTATGTTATAATCGAGGGATCTAAGGCGCTTTTCTTTATGCCTCTAGTCAATAAGCTAGACCTCATGGTTAACAAGCAAGTCTAGAATGGCTCATCCAGCCAATGTTCGAGTCCCGTTAATGACAGTACTTCTGGCACAAGCTCTGCTAATAGGGTTGTACAATAACTAAGGTAAAACTTGCAGTGATTGCACTCTGATGATGCAGTGATAGCACTCCGATGATGTAGTGATTACACTTTGATGATGCAGGGATTGCACTCTATAATGCAATGATTGCACTCTGATGATGCAGTGATAGCACTCTGATGATGCGGTGATAAATAGCAACAAACGTGAAATAGTAATCACCTAAAATGACAGGTCACGAGAGCCATATTTTGTTCAGTTATTGACATTATTTAAAAACGTTGCAATTCTTGTATGTCACAGATCATTTGAAATATCATATATTATCGTATTAAAATACAGAAATTATCATAGAAAAATCATTGAAACAAAGATACATGCAAAAACTAATAAAATGTGGAATATATTTCGAATCAATTATACAATATTGAAATTCCTAAAATAAGTTACCAATAACAAGAAATACAATGTAAAAAATACAAAATTCTTTAAGTATATGTATGCAAAAAATATCAAGGAAAAAACATAGAAAACAAAAATGTATGCTCATATTAATAAAATATTAAATTTTATATTTTAGAACATTTCGATTAAAATTCTTAAATTAAGTTAACAATAATAAGAAATACAATGTAAAGAATACAAAATTCTTGAATAAATGTATGCAAAAATATTACTTGGGACTTGGCCAACACCAGAAATAAACTACTGAAAGAATAATATAGAAGATATTTAGATATTTTTGAACTAAATACATTGAAAGAATAACAACAAATTAAATTGTAATTAAAATTGATTAACTTATAAGGGTATTTTCTTAAGGGATTCACTACTTTTAATAGTTTTGATAAGTAGTTTATTATAAAGATGTTATTACTAAAGAAAAAAGAATTACTAATAGAACAAAATTTTAAGTAAAAATTTTTAATTTTAAGAATTTTTAAATTTATAAGTTGGCAGTCAATTGTCAATTAAGGTTTATTTTTTCTATAAATACCGAGTTCCTATGGTATTGAAAATATTGGTTGCCAGGTATAAACCGATATGAAAGTTGAGCAGAGGTCCGCATAGTATCTACATGTTTTAACTTTGGGTTCCTTGGTATCAATGAAACAAATTTAATTTGGGGAGTCTCCTAGTATCTACATTTATAAAATAATAATTTTGGGCAGTTCCTTGGAATCAATAGAGTTAAAATTTAGGACAAAGTTCCCTGATATTTACACACTTCATAAGTTCGCTGGTATCTACCTAACAAGATATGATAGACTCGCTAACTAGGAACTTACTATGTCACTTAAGTAAAGAAATAATAAATAAAGTAATAAACAATAACATATTTATATAAAATAAAACATAATATAGATATAACATAATGCACCAAGATCAATTATATTTAACCATAAAAGGCCTTGAAACAACACATCTGAACACTTTAAAAACTTTTTAATTCATCCATTTCAAATTCTTTTATAAAAATATTCCTTTTAAAAATCAGTACTAATTGGTTAATGACTAAAATATTTATGAAACTGCAAATACTCCAACACTAACTGGTTCCATTTAATTTGATTAAAGTAAGCTAATCTAAAAATGATACCGAAATTTGGACCAATCAAGTATTTAAACTTGGATACGCGCCAGAAAAATATCAACTAATAACAGATACATTTAATAATCAAACATTCAAAAATTTTAGAACTATTTTATTACTTGGAATTTTAATTTAAATTTGATTTAAATACATAAATTCAAATTTAATTCCATTCTTAAAAAATAACGTAATAAACTATAAACGACGGTTAATAATATCAATATGTTAAAGAATATTGAAAATTTTATATTTATAATATTTGATATTGAATTTTTATTTAATAAAATGTATAAATGAAAAATAGATTGAATTTGAAAAGAGACCATTTTTCCATCACAAATTCTAGATTCCTGTTTTCACCGTGCCTTTTCAGGGGTTTATATTTTCTCGTGTACATAGTTCTTGTGTTTTGGCTAGTATGAAAGAAAGAGAGTCTAGAGTATCCTATGAATCTATACAGTGTTTATAGAAGATATACACACATTTTTGTACAATTAGGTAAGCATCGGTATATGAGACACGCCTTGTTGTTTAATAGTTATTAGTTAGATATTCCTAATCATAGCTTACAAACGTATATATGTATTAGCTAACTTAAAAAATATGAATTATTGTTTATAGGCGGCTACAGTTCCAAAAGGAGCTACGTTTTAATTAATATTGAATACAAAAATAATTTATTCTTAAATTAAGGTGTAAAATTCGAACGAACCAAGAACTGGTTTACATATTGTTCGATCATTTTTCTTTTTCTTAGATTGTATATTTTTAAGCAATTTAGGAAACATTATTCTGACCAATGAACGGGTTTAAATTAATTATAAAGAGTTAGAAATATTTTACACATTTCTAATATTACTCTAATATAAAATACTCGAGAGTAGATTGAATTTAAACTCAGTATATAAAATCATTGGTAATTGGCTCAACCTGATTTCGACTTCGTTGTGAAATCGACTATAAAGCCGTTTTTAAACTGAAAAATGTTAGGACCTGGAACTAATTCGAATTAAACTTGTATTGGAGAATAGATGAAATAAATCTTTGTCACAAAACCTTATTAGTGCGAATGGCTGCCGTTCATATGCTAAAGTTCGTTTGACATATGGGGTATTAAAGGAAAGTAATAACCTTGGATATTAGGGATTGCAACAACAGATTCTAAGTAAGTTTAAAACCTCCGTCTTTTTATTGAGAGAAGTCCTAATAAGAGACGTGAAAATCTTGCGAGGTAAACAATTCTAGTGGTTTTCGGGGTAATTCAAAGTTGGCGGACCAAAAGAATCGTTTTCCTCGCAAAATTTTAGCATATTTAATAAGGTCTCCTAACAGTAAGACTATAGTGAGTGTGATTATGATATGGCAGGCTAATTAATAATAATGATTCCTATTAATACAAACGAAGAACAAAAAGCTTTTTATTATGTTAAGTATATCAGGTATACAACACTCACTACACCTACTTGATTTAATGCAAGTCATCACAGGACAAAACTGCTCAAGGGGAAACTTAAGTTCATTTAATTAACATTTTTAACATTAACTCTTCCTAAATTTAGATAAACCAAGAAATAATCATGAGAATCAAATTTAATTAGAAAATGGATTAAAAGATTTAACGCTATAAATGTATAACAGCATAATAAATTGAAGGATTAACGGTACATACTTTTTACAGATAATACGTAGCAAATAGAACAAGCATATAAGAGAAAAGAATAAATTTTATAAAACCAACTGGTATATCTTATGATTTTATACGAGGGTAAAATGAAAGGAAAGGAAATAAGAAACGAATGGAAAGAAATGAGATAAGAGAGAGGTTCCGTTGTAAAGAAAACAACTTTGGGAGAGTTATGTAACCACGCAATTCAGATAGGACATGACGTGCAAGATAAACCACCCCGACTAATGTACGACACTGATAAACTTGAAACGAAAAGACACTTAACATCTACTGAGACGGACAGAAATATTTGATAAACAGATGAAATGACGAAAAGTTGACGGGGGACGATACGGCATCGCCTACGTGAGACCGGGCACGAGGTATAAACAACGGATTTCAAAGTAAACAATTGCTTTTGATTGACGTAAATTTATTATCTTACTGTTTTTACATGATTGTTACGAAACAAAATCTTCGGAAATTATTTTCCATTAAAATGTGAAGAAGAAATGTTGTAGTGTTAATTGATATTTGATTAGACAGAAATTTAACTAGAACTGGGACATACTAAATGAGAGGTCAGTTACTTTCTACATTCTTTGGGTTTTGTTTAGAAGGCGAAGAACTTTAGAAGAATAAAATAAAAATAAATGTCATTTGTTTCGTAAAACCACGTAAAACGTACCAAGAAAAAATAAATTTATTTCTAAATTAAGAGGCGTCAAAGAGCTTAAAGATCATCATAGTTTCAAGTCAGAAAAATCAGTTTATACAAAAGGAGGTATAACACAAAATTATGACAATCAGACGTTAAGCCCAAGAAATATTCATAAAATGTTGAATTAAACAGATTATAACTTGACCTTTTTAAATAATATTTTAGTCATCAAATTAATCAAAAAATGCTATAAATACGGACAACAATATAAATTTACGATTAGCATAATTTGACCAACACTGTAAGGCTACCGAGCTAAAGGATGCCTTTAGCTCACGAAGGATATGTCTATAAGGTCTGCTTCTAGTTATGTAACCAAGTAAACTCTGAGACTTAAATTTAATCCATATTTTAACCGTTAAATCTTTGTTACATCCTTTCTAACAAGGTACTTATTTATGAGGTTAATTAAATAACGGTATTTAGTTTTCCCAACATTTCATCTTAAAAGGATAACTATATCTAAGGGGTGTAATCATTATAAGAATAAAATAAAATACAGATTGTTCCAGAAAATGGAAGTTTTTTATAAAAGATTGTATTTCTCAACATTTTCCAGATGTCGTGTGAACTACGTTTTTATATACCATAAGGCTTGATGAATTGTACAACCTTAATTCTCAATAAAAGATAATTAATCTATTTATGTTTAAGAACCCAATCCAGATTTGAGACTTTCCAACTTCCAAAACTTAAAATCCAACTACCTCAGTTCTGGTTGTTTAGAGAAGTGTTTCTAGAACGATGGGACATGACCACCTAAATGGGCCGAGAGATCATTGGATCAATGGGACCTACGAGAGGACTCTTAAATGTAAAAAGTATAAACCACAAGTTTTAACCATAGTTTCGAAATTAGAACACTGCAGACTTTTAAATCATTCAGTTTACAAGGACTAAAGCAATTTAAACAAAATATTAAATTCCCGATGTAGGGTTTGTTCGGCACGTGAACTGGAGTGCATTACTCTTCTTCGCTATTCTTCTTTACTCTAATTTAGTAGTAAATTTAGAGTAATTTGAAGTAAACTAACATTAGTTTTGGTGCTTAAAATTGCACTGTGTTTATTCGTTACAAAACACAGTGTAGTGCAGTCTAGAGCAGTTAGGAGTACGCCTTGGAAGACAACCGAACATAGTTCTTACTCAAGGTTACTCTAGTGTACATAGGAGTAATGTGCCGAACAAATCTTTTATTTTGAACACATTCAAAATTGATCAATGTTGCTTCTAAAATTTAAGTTAATATCAAAATAAAGCTTCTATGAAGTAAAAGTATAAGTAAATATGAGAGATCGTGGTATTTGATTCATATTTAACATAAAGGGTCAATTCAAAGCCCTGAGTTAAACGTTTTGATACAGTTGTTAAAAAAGAAAGGAACCCGATTACATTTTTAAAAATTACACTGAACAAGTCATATGATTATGAGTTATTAAATTCGTTTCAGATTTCTTTTTAAACTTTACAAATATATGGAAATGACACGATAGACTGCAAGTTTCTTATTATGAATTTCTAATCTTTATTACGTTACAAAAAATACAGATATTATGCTTAAAGAGAAATTTAATTTTACAGCGGAGAAAAAGTTGTTTTTAGTTTGAAAGTGAATAGGCCGCTTTGGAAAATAAAGAAATTGCAGGGGATAAATAAAAGGAAAAAACATGTTAATAAGATTAGTATGAATAACGAGTACCTCTGGTTTTATAACTAGTTTAGAGTCAAGTTTCACCGAGCGTTTACAAAACAATATACTGTTAGGTGAATTATAGGAGAATAAGTGTGTCAGTAGGACGAAACACTGCTAACTCGAATAATAACGTGAACGCGAAGAGTAGGACGACTCCTACCTCTTGGAGAAATTGTGCAGTTATACCTTTCTCCCAGGTCGCAGGCGGGGAGACCCAACCATCCTACTATAGACTGATATTTTAGCGATCTTGACCTTATAGTCTTCTTAAGTGACCCAGACCTTGGTAGCTTTTGCAAGGAAGAACTTTATTTAAGTATTTGATTGAGGTCAGGTAAGATTTTTAGAAATGACATGTTATAGTGACAAAGCGGAATGACAAAGGAAACAGTGACAAATAAAACAAAATGATAATACATTAAAATTTACTCAATTATTATTGGGTAATTTGAGACCATATTCCCCATAATTTTTCTCTACAAATCTTATCAACTGTAACATTTATAGAGCTTGATTCTATGCACTAAGTTTAATTTAAATTGGTGCACTAGTTTGGGTTAAAAAACGAGCATATACATATTTATATGGACAACAATTCTTTTTAGGAATCAGTAGAAGCCGAAAAGTATTAGTCACAAGGAAAGCATCAAGCAAAAATAGCGTCGTTACCATTTTACAAAGAAACAGACAAAGATAGGACAACGTTGTCCCATGTTGAGTTCAAAAGTATTAAAGAAACCTATTGTTCGCGCATTTTATTCTTGATGCTTAACACACTTAATGCCGACATACATTAATCTTGGTAATTTTATAAATATATAATATATATATAAATATATATATATTATATATATATATATAATATATATATATATATATATATATATATATATATATATATATATATATAATATATATATATATATATATTTTAAGGATCCATATAACTTGATACTCTCAAGTAAGGTAGGTCTAACATTAAATACGTAATAGAATTCACCTCTACACAATAATAAAAAAACTCCAATAAGGCTCGACATATTTATAACTTGGCGATAAGAAGGATTACTGCCCGAGGATGTACTGGTGATGACACTTTTTGACGTTATGAAGGTCTGATACGTTCCTCATCTCCTCTACAAGTTTCTAGGTATTATTAGACTCTTGATAAATCAACAATAAGTACCATTCTTTGCAATCACGATTTTTAATTTTTATTGGATTTAAGAAGGAACTGATTACTATTTTCATCAGGGAAAATAATTGATAAAAAAAGTCGATATGTAGATAAACTTTTTTAATTTAACGTTATTATTATGAGGAAAAACTTTAAACTGATTGCATAATCGAAAAACATAATGCGGAGGTTGTAATTGCGCGTGCAAAAAACCCTCTGCGCTCACATTGCCTTGAAATAAATAAGGAAGAATTACAAGAAGAAATAAGAATGCATTACATGTGACTAGAAGGAGGCTGTAAATTGTTTTAGCAGCTGACTTGTTGGCTCTGACCTTCATTAAACAATTGTTCCTCTCACCTGGCTTCAGATTAAGAGAGATTTACCGATTTCTACTATACCTGCATGTATTGAACCTTTAAAATGTTCTCAGGCTAGACTAAAAATCAAGAAGCTTAAAATAATAAAAGAAGGCAGCTTATTGTGAAGAGAAACCCCGTTTGTAAGAGTTAAGTCACTCTACTACAAATAAGAAGCAACCGGTGAAGTAGATATCATCTGCATATATTCCTCATTACTACTATTAGTTATATTATTATTATATAATACGTCACTTTGCTATTCAGCAATATTTCCACAACATTTGGTGTTACCATATGTCACTTGCGTTTCTTAAACCATACAAAGATAGTTTTAAGAAACTTAATGTAAAGCACAGAGCAGCCATGCTAAAATACAGCAAAACTCTTTTTAAAAGGCCTTGGGTGAAATGATTTAGCTAAAACAGATATAAATGATTTTTAGATCAATACGATCTACAGTCAAATAAAATTTGCAATAACATCTAAACTTCATACAAATCAAGAAAAAGAAACTGATCATTAGAGTAATTATATTCCTATACGAAAAGTATAATATTTTATATTACGGCATGTTGAAACAAACAAAGTAGGAAACAACGTTTTTCGCTCATCTTTCAAGAACTTAATCGTTAGCGGTACAGGATGGTCGCAAGTCGCAAAAAAATGTCATAACTAAAGAGCGTGCTTGATGGTATGGCTTATTAAAACCGATATTTATAGCTGCTTACGTAATTTATAGTATGTAATGTAATTTCTAAGTTTACGTAAGCTACAGAAACATAAACTGCGTCCGAAATAGCAATATGAAGAGCAGAAAAAAAGAATAATAGTTGTCGTTACGTAACTCCAGCCTGTTATCTAATAATACGGCAGGTGAGCCGGCACACGTCTGCATATCAGGGACTCAATGGCGCAGCTGCTATAGCAGCAACCAGGGAGGTCATTAAACATATCGGCATCATCTTAACAAAATAAATCTATACAAAGAATCTTCACATTTAAAAGGTCCTACGATCTTCAGGGATTTTGTGACCGTCCAAAAAAATTAAAGGTTTTAGGAAAATAAGGCTTACAAAAAATTAATGGTAAACAACAGTAACAACTCTTAAATTGTATAACGTAGTAAAACATTAAAGAATATAAACTTTTAATATAACAAATAAACTAACAATAAGACTAAGCAAATTATCATACATATTAATTGTATAGTAATGTGTGTTAAAACAAAACAAAAAACTAGCAATAAAACAAAGAAAGAATTGCTTTAAATAAAAAAGTATTTATTATTTGGCTTGATTTCTTAGGTTGTTCACCTTAAAGCTAAAAATTCAATCCCACATGAACATATATTAAAGTCATCCTGGCGGATATAAAAACATGACCCCATTCTTATTAGCTCTTTTTTCCTTAAGAAATTCGCTAGATCTGTAAACTCAAGGGGTAAAATTAACTGCAAAATAATCTTGCAGTTTTATTAATGAAATCGTAATGACAAGGAATATTATCCAGGATCAATAATTAAAATATTATTAATTGGGAAATATACATTCGCAACTAATCAATTAAAATTAACAGTTAAAGCAAAAAACAAATTCTTTTTTCGAAATTCGCCGATGAGAAAACAATTAGGTTAATAGTACTACCACATAATGAGAAAAAACTAATAACGATCATAAAGAACGCTATTTTTAACGCTGTATTGGTTAAAATTTAATCATAAATTTTAAATATAGTATACATTAACCAATAACTGAATCAAGAGTTAAAAATCTTTCTTTCAGTAAGTGGCCTTACCCGAAGTGATGACAAGGAGATACGGAGGCCGCCTAGAATCCCCCAGATCTAATGCCGCGCAACGGCCGAGGCTTTAAAGGGGATCGCGAAGCGGCCATTGGTTTATTAAAAAAAAGATCCTGATTGGTTTAATAATTTCTAATATCTGAAATTATTCTCTGTAGATCCTCTAATTTTAATTGGTTGGTCGCCAAGTAAAGTTAATTAACGTCAAATTCAATAATTCATTACATTGACCGTATAGGTTGTCCCTATTGCATTTTTAAATATAGCTAATTTCTTCTTTGGAAATTCGATATAATTTATATTTACAATAAAAACTGGTAGTCATATAAAAAGACGTCGGTTTAAAATAAATGGTTAACAGTGCATCAGAATAATAAAACGAATTAGATCATATTAAATAAAAAAATAAACTTATACAATGTTACGACATAGAAATTTACTTAATAATATTTCTCACCAAGACCCCA
The DNA here is from genome assembly GCA_018340805.1 of Microvelia longipes. NCBI lineage: Eukaryota > Metazoa > Arthropoda > Insecta > Hemiptera > Veliidae > Microvelia > Microvelia longipes. The sequence continues at coordinate 18,608,008 of JACMZG010001908.1, forward strand.
ATATGACCAAGTAACATAATAATTGGGTAAGTCTTGTGTTTTCATTACCTAACATCAAATATCCCAAAATAGCAGAACAGAAATGTTACAGAACTTGAAACAAAGGCAGCGAGAAGGGGATACTGTTTACATAAGTAGGAGAGCTAAGCCTTTACAACACTGTAGCTGTTATGTGAATATAACCAAGTATGAAAGAGACTACGAGACTACATTACATAGAGGTTAGGAGTGAGATAGTGCACCTATAATGTAACTTTAAAACTTCATTTCGTTTCAATTTTTTAAATGATGCAATGTAATGGAAACACACAGTGTTATTAAACTTTAAAATTGTGTTACTGAATATTTGACTTATTAATTAAATGAATTGGCTGAAATAACATTCACGTAATAACTAATATAGAGCAAAATAAATAAATATAATATGAATTTGAGTACAAGCGGAGTTATTACTATGAAACGATGAAATGATTCTCTCCACTATAATAGTTTAATGGCAAAGCGCTTTCAACTTAACATGAGGTCATCAACAGTGATAAAATAACGAGGAAAGTTCATTTTTATTGATAGAGTACTTTAATCTCAAAAAAGGAAATATAATACATACATATCATTGTTTTAAGATGTATTGAAATACATGCTTTTTTAAATGATGACAGCTTGGTGAGTCGAGTAAGAAAAAGTTGGCATCTTACTCGAAAAATAAGAAAAACAGTTTTATGTATTTTTAACTGTCGTCTACATTTTACTTTCATGGCACATTTTATGGACTTATGTTACGTTGAAAGCTCTATACCAGTTGAGTATTTTTTTGTGCCAAGTCGTTTTTCTTTGTTTTTAATTACAATAATAAAAATGCATTTAATAATAAAACTGTGGAGCTTTTAAAATTGCTTACAGAAATTTTATAATTTAAAATTTTTCATTATATTTTCTTTAAACTGTCTACCGGAAGGAAATATTATCAACATAATTTGCTCAGGAAAACATAAGCTGCTCGGCACGAACTGCCGCCAGGATCCTAAATTTATGGCGGGAATGCAAACGCTCAAACACCCATCGACAATGAGAATATGGTCCAGGAGTAAATGCTTTATCCCGCTGCATTCCGAATTGTTATCTCATATCATTATGTTATAATTATTGACGAAAATTAAAAATGTAAGTATTTATTACCTTATAGCATTAGAAATTCGAATTAACTTGACTTACCTAAAACAAAGAAAAAAAATACAATTAAAATCATTTGATTAATAATAAAATAATTTTTAGTACAAAAGAAGTCGCAAATAATGACATGCAAAAATGACATCTTAAAGCAAGGTCGACCAGTTAAAAAATAAAAGTAGGCTGAACTCAGGTTCATTTTCATGAAGAAAATGTTTCTTAAAATAACTTAAATAACTATGGTAGTAAATTTAAAAATAAACCGGATGGTTACGTAATAAAATAAATGAAAACTTTATTTTCAAAACGTACATCATAGCATTGTTTTGCATTTTCAGCGAAGAAAAATAAATTTCAAATTTTCTCTTTAATTTCAAAAATGTAGACTTGTGTGCCAATAGTATTTTTATTTCTTATTCGCTATTTTATTAGCAGATGTTTTGCTTACGTCTTGTGTATTAATTCATCCGAAAATCCACCGGTTAGTGGGACTTTAGTGATGTCTGTGTGGTTAATAAGATAAAGAAAGAAAGAAGGCGGGCTGCCTCCACCATTTTTGTTTTCACCACAATTCAACCCCATAAAGTCCGAAATGAAACACCACTAAAATCCACCGTTGAATTGAAAACTAAGATTAACTCCATCGGGTGACATAATTTCACCTACTGGTAAGAGTTGAATAAAAAAACGAGCCGTTAATAATACCAAATAAATAGCATCTACACTGTAAATTAAACAGACAATTTTTCATAGTGTAACTCTAACTTACTTATTAAAAATATAGTTGAAACAGAGCAAAATTGCTTTTAATTACAACAGATTTACAAGAAAGACCGCTTAATGTATTAGAGGAGTTAAATTAAAATTTGTTGTGTAAGTAAAAATACTTTTCTTTATGACACAATATACCAATGCAAGAGACACTAATGAATAACTACATGTCGAATGATGGAACAGTTCCCAGATGTATCATAGCGTTTTGCTTGTTACATTCCTAGGCGTCTATCGCAATGGATGTTTTTTCAAAACTCGGTAGCATCAAATGATATAGACTGATTTTATGTTTTTCATCTTTTTATAACACTCCTAGCCTCTTTCCGCTCACCTTTTATCGAAAGTATATAGGAAGAGAATTCCGCTCAACATAAAAATTTCAAAAACCGAGAATGTATTTAAACTGCAATGTAAATGTATGTATGGATTTGAAGTGCATTAAGTGGAAGTAATTTTATTGTACTAAATATATAGAGTTGATATTAAACTAATGTTATAATTAATATTATAATATATATTTCGTTAAAGGTTATAATATTATCCTGGAAAAGATTTATGTGCGTAAAAACAAGGTAAATAGGTTACAAGTCATGTACGAGCTGTGAGGAATACTATTACACAATCACCCATAAAATGATCTCTACTAATACGAACACACTCTACGTATCACGTTTCACTACACGTTTAAATAGAAATTGATAAAAATTAATCAACCTCGTTACGCTATTGATCAGGCATAATAACGAGGAAATTTTACTGTCACGCAGAATTATTATTTGCCATTGAAATTTGGTAAAGTTAATAATTGTTACAGTTTTAATCTTCTAATTATACAATAAATGCTAACAATACTAATGAAACGGGTTTTATTCCCTCTATAAATAGGGACTTTTAAAAGTAAAAAACTACTTAATGTGTTCAAAATGAGGTATAAAATTTGGCAGTTTTTAGTTGGGAATTGCACCTTTAACAATCTCTTTTGCGAATAACTTTTAAAAGTTATTCAGAAAATCTTTATAAAAGTAAATCAGAATAACTTTTATACTATTTAAAAGATTTTAAATAGTAAATTTTGTGTAAACTCGGTATTTAATACTACAGGCCTCTTCAAAATTTGGGAAGGTTCAAACCAAACTAGAAAAGGTGTTGATATATAATAAGGACATGATGTATTTTAATTCTCTAACCTATGATTAATCATATAACAGACACCTAGTTTCCAGTGTTTTCGTCAATTTTTTAAAGGAAAAAATGAGGTAATAAGATGAGAGCCATGAGGGGGGGGTCTTTCAATGGGGACCTATGAGGGGGTGTCACGGGGTCTTTTTATTTTATTTCTAATATAATTCGATTATTCTTTTCTAACATGAAAAAACAGAAAGCAAAAGAAGTCTAATTGATATTCCTTCTCCTCTCATATTTACCATATTAACGTATTCAAACATAAATAATTCCAAATGATGACGTCATCTTTCAACAAATTTGTTTTCCTTATATGTTTATTTAAAATTAAATAATTATCAGAGTTTATATTTGTTATGAATTAAAACAAGGTCATATTATTGCTAAGTAAAAGAAGGTCAACCAAGAAGTGTACTTCTTACCCAGCTTTAATGAAAATATTAACATTTCGTTAAATACCTAATAGCTATAACTAAACATAGAATTTATATTATTACCGAGCCAAAAACGGTCAAAAATAGACTCAGTGCTTAAAATTACCATTTCAGATTAACTGGTACAATAGTTCAAGAGGGCAGTTGAAAGATCATTAAGAATACAGCTAAACTCTTAGAAACTTGGTAAGATGATAGTTACGAAGCAAAAACAATGGGGATGTTATTACAAATGGAGCCCTATTGGTTGTATTTTGAAACATCAAAAAAGTACACCTTCGATTATTAAACAGCACAAATTACTGTAATTTATATTTTGTAGAACATTGAAATTTAAAATAAAACACAAACAATGTGCGAAATATCAATAACGAGTGATTTATTATAACCTTAACATACTCTTAGAGAAGGTTTCAATGAGGTTACACAGAGCTACAAAATATGTTTTAAGGATCTTAATGTATTGAGATAGGGTATGCCCCCTCTAGTAATATATCACTATAGTAAAAACGTTTTGAAACAAAGTAGGGAAGTCATAAGGAAGCAAATTGAAAACTTTCAGAGTGCGGTAAAAACATTATTGCAAAGCAAAGATCGAAGAAAATGTCTAATCACAACTAGATCAATACAAACTAAAACTGGAGTATAATTTACAATCAAAGCTAAAGTTCTTATTATTTAAGTTACCTTTTCGTACTCTTTAAGTGAGATTAACGAATATAAAAGCAATATTTTTTATTATTATTATTATTTAAAATATACACACACTCTTACAATATAGAACCCAATAAACTAAAATGTAATACACGACGATCTAAATGTCATTAAGACCTTTATAAATTAATAATCTCGTTTGTATAAAAATTTGATCAACACGTTATGAGATTATTTACGCAAGATATTTAGTATTTTTAATATTTTATATAACGATCTAATAGTAAGTTTTTCGTAGAGTAAGGAGGACCTATAATCGTGATGTGGCTATATAGAACTGTTGCTATTACGCAAAGTATCTTGCAAGTCTGTAAGGTTGAGTCCGAACTGCAAGACGTTACTTAATAAGAGCTAGCCTTTGTAGAACCCACGCTACGGCACGACAGTCTAACCCCGATATTTTGACATTACAAACTATCAAAACTTACTTAACAGATCGTAAATTAAATGTAAATGTAACTTTTGTAAAGCTGGTTATAGTGTTTCAAGTAGTTTTTAAAACTTTAATAAAAATTTGTCTATACACAACATACTTTATAATAATAATGAGGTTATAGATTAAAGATAGATTAATCTAAAGATAGATTAAATCTAAGATAGATCTAAGATAGATTTAATCTTTGTCTATCAGACAATCAGATAGTTTCTTATCAGTCCATCAGATCACATTGTGTCCACGTCTATCAGCTTGGGTAATAATAAAGAAAATGAAGCACGAAGTCGAGTCATTTTCTTGTATAATAGACGGTTAGAGCCTTAGAGAAATAGAAAAAAATTGAGACTAATCTTATAAGAACAAATAGAGAATAATCTATTCAACACATAAGCCAACAAATTACTGCCTTAACACCACATTCTTTATTTATAGGCCAACTGCACAGGTTTTATTTATACCCTCCAACAGGTTTCCTACTTATTAAAAAATAATGTTATAAACAAATGGTTTTGTTTTCAAAATTACTTTTATCGCCCCTTGATAACATTTCTTTGATAAAAAAAGTTTTGTCATTCTTTTATTTTGAGGTTTTCTAATATCTGGTATACAGGAGAAATATTAAATGCGAATACGTATAACTTTTTTTTTTAAATACTTCGTTTTTTATTAAAACATACAATATTATTACAATTATGTAATCATAAAAATAACAACCCTATGGAGTGGTCATTCAGAGCGTAAGCTGGTATAACCAAAGTCGGGAACGGAATACTTTAATAATTAATTTGAATTAACTAACTCCGATTTTTTTACGATGATAACAGACACACATACATACACACACGCACACACACACACATACAGATAGAACACTTAGCGAAAACCACTCAGGAGGCCTTAAAACACCTAAAACGGGTGTTTTAAAACGTTACTGGCACAAAGTAAATAAATAACTAATACCCAACAAAGCAAGCAACTTCCATAAAGGAAAATTAAATAACTTCTTGAAAAAAAGAAATTATTAATAAAACGTAAACTGAACTTTCTCAGTGATAAACACATTAAAACATTTGAATACATAAAAAGTAAATAATGTAGTATACAACTACATACTCTTAAACTAATTAAAAATACAATTAGGGAAAAATAAAACAAGGCAATGATAACAATATAAATTATTGGCTAAAAATATATTTTGAAGGACATACACAATACAAATGTATGTATTCATGACGTTAACAAAATTATAAGTTATGAAAAATATTTTTTTCCCGAGTAAGGCCCTGAAATGGTAACTTTAAAATTCGAAAAACGTAACTAAAATCCATTTTTTCTTTACATGCACTTGAAATATTTTTATTGCTCCCACACACTGTGTAATATACAGTACTGAAATATAAACAACGTCATAATTGAATTAAAATTCACTAAAAATCTGTTCAATAAAAAGTTTAATTAAACATTAATTATTTTAATATAATTCAAGAATGTGTTTGCATTGTTTTATAATTTCTTTTATTTATTTATGTTTTGAAAATAAAAGGATTGTTAATAAAAAAAATTAGTGCCATTAGCTTGTGTGCTTTGAAGAGAAATGCACTTTCGCGCTCATACATACACATCTGCACACACAATATACCTTTGTACACTATTAAAAATTTGAAGAAATAGCAGGAGATTCATTGATAGGTTTGACGAGCTCTCTCCTCATTAATAGAGGCAAGCCCGTTGCCAGGAATGTGCAAGGGGGCCCCCCATCCTAAAAAATAATTCGCCCTTCCAGAAGAAGTAGTTTTTAGCAAAAGTACCTCGCACGTGTGTGAAACATCGCTCCCCATAAAATTGCCCCTCCTCACTTCAAGTTTTGGCGGATTACGTGTCTGTAGAGAGGCCCTATCGACTGAATTATGAAACATCGAAAAAGTAACCGGATACCATTTTTTATTAATATAACATTAATAAACAATAATAAATCACAGTAACTTGTGTAATAAAACGTTTATCGTACAAAACACAAAAACGTTAATTATGGCCTATAAACACCTTCCTTGAGAAGGTTACTATAAGGTTACAGAGAGCCCTAAAAAATGTTTGTATTGAGGTAGAGTATACCCCTCTAAAAATACAACTCTATAATTAGAATTTATTATCTATGATTTTTTTAATAATCAAAAAAAAATTTATTTCGAAAAGCATTCTTAAACCAATGCTAATTAATTTAAGACTCACAGGTTTTATTAAAACAAAAATAGTATTAAATTAGTGGTATGACATGACAAGTTGGTAAAATAGTGACATAACAGCTATATTACATAACATAACCCCTAGTAGGGTATAGAGGTCGAATATAAACTAACAATAAAAACAATTAGATCATTAGGAAAATTTAACATGATAAAACTATATAACCTAAATACATAACAATAAACCATTATAAACAATATAATACCTATGTATAGTAAGAAAATACTTAGTAATACTACCATATTTGCTGTAATATTATACCGTATTAATTTATTAAATGTAATGTTTGTGAAATGTTCTTAAATGATTGATTGATTGTTTAATAACGAGAAAAAATATTTAAAATTAAAATAAGAACGAATAAAAACTTAAATAGAAATAAAAGAAATAGACAAAAAATAAATTTTATGAGACAAACAAGGTTAAACATCAGAGTATATTAAAAACACCAAAAACAGATAACAGGGCGCTCTGTCGGCGCCCTGATGAGTTAGACGAAACGAAACAGAGTGGGATATGATATTATGTCGAGTCATCAATGATAATGAATGTCGAATGATGGAACAGTGCCCAGATAGTACTGCATTTTGCATGTTTTATTTCCTAGTTGTCTCTCGCACAATTATATTGAGTCAAAAACAGATAAATTAATCTTTTTTAGTAATTTTCAGTGTGCATCTAATTTCATCGAATTTTCTTAAGAAACAATTAGGTTTCTTAAAACTGCTAATGAGGTTCTACGTAGCTACAGTCGTAAACAAAACATAGAAGCCTATTCCAAAAGAATATACGTATAAGATACAAAGTCGTTACATAATCATTTTTTAATAGGTTATACATCTATTAAAATCAAATTAATATAATATGATTTAAAATATTTGTGATACGCCTGAATTAAAAATTTCATTAACAACATTGTGCCAACATTGCAACATTATAATAACTAACGTTACAAAAAAAAGATAGGGCTCAAGAAAACATTAATAGTTATTTAGTTTATTTGAACGGAATATCTTATCATGTTCAGAACAATTAGAAACAGAATACTCCATTATGTAATGACTGTTAATTTACGCAAATGATATTGCCAACTACATATGTCAGCGGTTAAATAGACAAACATCACTTAAAGATATTGAGCTGAGTTCTTTCCTGCGAAATATTTTAACATTTTAATACATAATTTTATTTTATTATTTATTTGTATTATAATTTTAATTTTATTAACATATTTTTATATAATAATTTTCATACATTAATAAATTTAAGTTTTAAAATTGTGAAAGATCTTAAGTAACCTTATTTAACAATTTGCAATTTAAACTGCATCATTATATCGCAATATATTTTTAAGAACAGGCATCGTTTTTTGGTAAATTTTTAATTAAAAAGTATGTTGATGAGGAAGGTCGCATGAAAGGAATGGGGGTTTCCCTTCAGAATTTACTAAAATATTGAAAATGACGAATTAATATTAATTAAGAATAAAACAATATAGATATTTATAACAGCATATGTTAGAATGATGTAATGACAACATAGCTTACCAGATATTCTTTTCATAAACTATATTTAATGGCTACATGTATGTCAATCATTAGCTTGAGAAAATACGAAAACACAGTTAAATTAAAATGGCACATGTGTAGCAGTATGCGAATATGATCAAAAATGGAATGTACGGTACAACGTAGTTATTACATCATCCTGGCACTTGATACATACGTGATGTAGTACATAACCATACATTTTAATACGTAATTGATATTATTTTACAATTTGAATAATATTTTTTAAGATTGACATTTTACAATTGAATAATTTATATGACTGGTCAGTACTATCAGCACTACTTAAATTACGCAGTAAAAATTGTAACGAATTTATAAACACATATTGAGTCTAAATCTAACAAGTAAAAACAACGGAATCGATTATTAAAACTCTAAGAAAATGTTTGCGTTTAGAAAATATAGAAAACATATTAATCAGACGCAAACGGTTCTCATCTCTTTTCCTTACACATTATCCTTCGTTAAAACGTGTCAGGATTCTTAATCAGAAAACGACGTAAAAGACTTTCTAAATTATTGTTACATGGAAAAGACCAATTATATTAATTATTTCATTAAAGATCATATTATTGTGATAAATCACTAAATTTTGTCAAAAACGGCCAAATGTAGTCAAGGTATATACTATATAATATAGGTAATATAGGTGTATATATATATATATATATATATATATATTATATATATATATATATATATATATATATATTATATATATATATATATATATATATATATATATATATATATATATATATATATATATATAGGTAATATAGGTATAATATACAAGCAAAGGTAGGCAGTAAATATCCAGTTTAAGTAGCAAGTTTTGCTAACATTAAAATCCACAGCCAATGAAATATCGGAATAATATAATATATCATAATTCAATGGAAGCAATAGATATGTAGTTAATAGCAATAATAAATCAAAACAAAATTGATCATTGACAATATGTTTCATCTTTTTTAGGAATATCAGTATTCAAGCGTAATATAGCTCGATAGTATTTAGATCGAATTAATATTAAAAATTAATATCGATTACTTGGGTATATATACCAGTAATATTTAGTTCGAATATTATAATTAGTCCGTAATATTTAGTAAGACTTCTTGAAATAAATATGATTATAATAGGAAAATAATAAATACTGAATTAATCTTGGTTAATAATTCAAATATGACATACTTGTAAATAAATATAAAAATGAAAATAACATTTTGTTCAGGAAAATAGTTATTAACTAAATGCTAAATATAACACTTATGTAACATAAACGTATCAAAAAGAAAATATTAGCATAAACATAACAATGCTATTTCAAACATTTACATAATCACAATAAAAAGCTGTTAAAGTGTGTACATAAGGCTATCGTAGTTGTCTTTAAAGTCTTAAATTGAGTCATTATGTAAAACTAGTGTAAATTACAGATTAACGTTTAACAACTCGTAAATGTAATGATATTGTTACGTAACTTTTAATCATTTTAATTCGGAGTAAATTTGTAATTGTTATAAATATTTAAAAAAAATTATGAATATTTTTCCTCATGGTTGGCTTTAGATAGATTATTTTAAAATATTAGCACCATACTTTAAACGAAAAACTGGGATAACTAATAATAGAGAAAAGTTAAAAATTTAATAATATAATATAAATGTATAATAATACGTATATATAATACATATATAATGCATGTATAATACATTAGGACGTTTTTGCCCAGCAACATATACATCAGTAATAGTAATATATCTATCAATATACCATATAATATCACTAGAGGGGGCATAGCTTGTCTTAAAACATTAAAAAGCTTGAAACATCATTTTAAGGCTGTCGGGGGCTTTGTATAGCCTCATTCAAACCTCTTTTAAGTGTGAGTGGTCCCTCAAGCCGGATGAAACAAAACCAAAAAAACGGAAAATGCAACAGATCCGGCTCGAAGGATTATAAGAAATCAATTGTCGTTTGCTTTCCACACATTGGTTTTGTATTACAAACGTTCAATTATATAAATTAATTTAATTTTGTACTGTTTATATGATTATAATAATCGAAAGTGTTCGGGTTACTTTTTTGCTGTTTTAAAGTTCAATCAATTGGGCCCATCTAGTAATAACATCTCTATGAACTAAGAGAGTAAGTAACTCTAAAAGTAAGTTTTAAAACTTTTTAATGCTTCTTTACGAGAAAACAGAGCACTTTATAGTTTCTCACAAACAACCTTAGAAACCATCAAGTACCCTTTATTAGCCACGAGTGAAGCAGAAGGTACCTTAATTAATAAATATAGTACCCTACATAACCAAGAATAACTTATGTCGGTTTTGTTAAAATAAACTTTTAATTTTAATTACACAACGTATAATATATTTTATTATTTTTTCAGCATGTTCACATAGGTACAGTAGGTGCGTTTAAATGTCCATCTATCATGATACAATAGAAAAAATAATTTAATTTAAATTTAAACCAACAGGTTTTGCAGTTAAAAAAACCCCCATCAATAAAAAATATTAAAACAATTCTCAACAACCTCTATCATACAAAAGATGTTAAGATTATGTAATGCTATAGGATTGATCTGCCGTTTAAATTATTTAATATGCTAATTTATTGACATTGAAGCATCGTTAGATACTTTTCATCTTTTATTTTAAATCGAAAGATGACACTTGTAATCCTTCACCTTAATTATATTTGGGTTGTGTTTTACATTGACAAAAGAAATGTAAAAAGGATTGCGGTCACAAAAAAATAAATTAAAAGCAGAGATGTTTGTAAGGTCTTAGTTTAATTAAATTAAAGGCGACAGTTTTAAGACTTTTAAATACAGTAATATGATGAGAATAAAACAAATATTATAGTAAATAAAAGAAGTTACATCTTCATAGATATTTCACGTGAATCTCATGTATATAGAAAATATTACCACATTAAAATGGTTTAAAATTACATATATTCTATAATTCTAATAAAATTGTAAACATAACACAGAATTACATTAATTAGCAAATATGAATCAATATTTTATATTTTTCAAAACTTATTATGTGGTCAACAAAAATTCAAATTAACTGCGTGCGGTGATCGTAACATATAAAAGGGGTCAGAGCAACGATATATGTAGGGCGTCCAATGCGACCTTGCATAAGTACTTATATCATAAGCTTGAGTTAAAAGTGTGGGAGATTGTGCTGTAACCCAGAGAATGATAGTGCAGAGGTACCTTTTCTGTACCTCTAGAATTGTTTCAATATACTGGGTACATAACTAAAATAATATTCTTTACATTATAAATATATACATACATCGTTATTTTTTGAGTGAACAGTATAACACGCTTTATTTTCAATTAATAAATAGAATTGTATATCTTTATTTAGAAATAATTTTAATAAATATGAGTATAATTGGATGTGACTTAGCGAACGATGTAAGCGCTACAAGATTTAAATTTTTGTCGACACAATTATGTAAACTATTTTAAATATTGTTTTACTTAAAAATATATACATCTATCAATAAAATATAATAAAATAAAAATCAAACTAAACGTAGTATGAAATTAATAGACAGAATATAAGCTAACTCGTTATTTAAAAATAAGTATGATCAGAGTAAATATAATTCGACTAAATGCTTCATATAACGTAAACGCAACATTTTTTTTTTGTCGACATTATGCTATGATGTAAAGTTTAAAAACACTCCCTCCTTTTATATTTTTCATTATAAAATATATCGAGAGGGACTTATGTTAACGAATAGGAGTGAAATAAAGTTACGCTAACTATTACGTTAACGAGAGAAGAACCAAAACTACTCGTTTTATTTGAAAATAAAAATATCTGACGAAACGTAACAATCTGTTCAAAAGACCAACCTCAGCGTAACCTCGTTTTGTAATAAGACATATACTTAAGATATTTTATGTTTCATGCAATAAATACATTTAAACATTTTTATAAAACTGTGCATGCAATTTATAACTTTGCTATTCATGTCATGCATTTGTGATATTAAAATTCTTTACATATGTGTGAGTAGATAGGATTAAGATTTATTTTTAAAAACATTAAGTGGAGGGTCAAAAAGGTCGAGACACATTAAATATACAAAAATATTTAAATAAAAGCAGTTATTAGTAGCCCAAAAGATAGCAGGCGTAAAAGTAAATTAACAAACGAAAATATAGAGAGAGGCTATCCATGCAATGTATAATTTTGCAATTCATGTCATACAACTGACATGAATTGCATAAATAGATACATTTATCTATCTTTGACAAACCTTGTCAAAGGTAACCTGTCTTTCGACAGTTACCTTTTTATAACTAAAAATAACTAAAAAAAAGTAAATACGATAAATGTATGTGTAATTTATCGTATTTACTTTTTTTAGTTATTTGGCTATTAATTGAACATAATTTTTAAGGACCCCGCTATTCCCCCAGCCGGTCGTAGTCGGGTCCCATATGTTTAGGCCTTCTATATTTATTTTTATGTCCTAAAATCAAACTATAAATCTTACCATTAAAAAATACAATAAAAGTTAATACATTCTGAAGTAATCATTTTTTATAGACATATAGATAAATATGATATAAAGATAACTGCAAGTTACAATATTAAGTACTATTGCTTTAACAGACCAATAATAAGATCATTACTGCCTCTCTATAAACTTAGTATCTCGTTAATTTGGCTATCATATCATTACCATATTATAAAAAACTGTTCCTTTTATTTTTATTATTCTAATATCATGTAAATAGATAGATGATAGGATCAGTGAAGTTTGTACAATAGGGTACGCAAAATAGATAAAAATGTAGGTAAGAATAATCAGAATTTTGCTTTCAAGAATTTTAAAAATCTTAAATTACGTCAAAAGAACTATACATATGCATTTTACTTTTCCCGTAGGAAAAAAATTAATACTTGAAATATTTTTAAAATTAGTATTTTACAGTATAATTTTTTATACATACTTTATTGGGTAACATATCAATACAATATACTTTTGTGACATTGTTTCTATACCATTATTCAATAATATTTCTCAATATTCGTTTATAGCTAATTTTTTTGCGATTAAGAATATAAACCCTTTCATCCTTACGACGACAGTTACCTTTCTATTTATATTTAATACAAAGGAAGAAATTTAATTTTAGAATAACCCCCCTCTATATTTATATAAGGCAACTGATTGGGAAATTGAACCGTAAAAATAAAAATAGAATAATAGCTCCCTCTCTTCTCGTAATATTTTTATACAGATATCAGTCCTTTATTGTAATTTTATAATAATTGAATAATTGTTCCATGAGAATTGTTTATATAAAAAAATTATAAAACAGAACATTTAATAATGCTAAATGTTTTGTAAAAATTAAAAGAGAAATAATAAATAAGCATAAAGACGTTTTTAGAAGGAGAGGCTTAAAATAATATAAAAACACAAAAAATATTTTTAGTCCAAGTGGTAGGACATATTTACTGTTATAAATATTACCATTATATATTTTTCTCTATTAAATTTACCATTATATATTTTTCTCTATCATATTTACCATTACATATTTTTCTCTATTTATTTACTCTTATATGTATTCCTCATTTAGTACTCTTAGAACCTTAGGCAAGCAATTGACAGTTAACAAAACTCAACACCCAGCTATACAAAGGGTAGATTTTGGTATAAATTAGGGTTGCCGCCAAAACTTATCTATGCACACTATCGATTATAATAGCGTTTCTCATAGAAACCAAGTTCCATCTATAGCAAATTATAATAACGTTAAGTTTTGCAATGTTGTTTTTGTAATTTTTTATTTGTTAGTTTATTTTAATAGCCTTCTTAATTCTTGTGTTATTTTCGTAATTTGGTTTTGACGCCCTATAGTCGTGGTCATTAGTTTAGATGCTCTTTAAAAATTTTTAAATAAATAAAATAAATAATTATATGAAATTTATGTAAAATATTTATAATCTTATTTTTCAATGCTTACTAAATTAAAATTATATTAAAAACTTCATATAGTTATGACATGTATGTATAAAGCAAAGGGCGTAACTGGTATCATTATTAGGGGTTGCCTTTAAGTTGTCTAATAACTTTGGGTCAGGCTTGTAGGGGTTAGCTAATTGGGACATTAGTTGTCTATCGATTTAAATGCAGCAGAAAGATTTCAGTTTAAGAGATCAGGTATAAGATGAGAGACAAAAAGATCGTCTCACTCGGTGTAGCGTGAAACTAGAGCAAAATGATACTGAGGTTAACAGAATTAAAGACAAAGCGAGTGGCTTTATATTACTATACGTAGCAGATAAACACAAGACATCCTTAGTTTGGAAAAGTTCTTTCTAGCGTAGCGAGACCATTCCATATAGGTGACAACTAACCATCCGACCGTGACTACGTTCTTTTGTTTTACAGAATTTAGGTGTAAAATAACAAATTCAGTACATTGAATGCAATATTAACATACGGTTTATTTTCCTCGCAATAATTTAGAAATGGGTTTGTAAGAGTTATTGACATCTTTAAAAAGAAAGGAAAAATCAGGATTTAACATAGATAAAACAATTATTACTTGCACATAAACAAAAATTGTATTGTTTAATACTTTGAGATAATTAAACATTAAAAATGTTCATGACCACCTTGGTGAATGGTAATGACTTAGAAGTAGTAATGAGGTAGGGATGCGAAACCACGCGAATAGACTTCGTTTTGCATAAAAAGAACAATATATTAGGTACAGGCTTCATTAGTCATATCAATTAACCATAACAATAACTGTTAAAACGTAAAGGAATTAAACTAGCAGTTTAATTTATTTTATGTGTTTTATTGGAGCTAAAATGTCCAATAAAGCTCGTTCAAAGACGTGTTATTATCAGGAACACAAGATAAACAAACTGGGCAGAGACTGTCAAGAAAATTAGACGGCAAACCATTAAAGAACATCATCTTTTGATAAAATAAGATAACCGCCTCTGGCTTCAATGATTCAAATAAGACGTTCAATTTTATGATCGGGTATTAGTTAATAACAATGAAGGTGAAAATTAGATTCTTGGAAGTACACTGGTATGAGTTCAAGAACCTTACTTAAAGTACCTCACTTAGGTACAACTTTTTCATGTACCTGAAGTCAGGTACATGAAAGAATAGTCTTGCATAGCTAGAATTTAAATACTCGATGAAGAAATAAATTAAGATGGTTAAAGATAAGAGAATCAACACATCCTCCAAAAATAAGATCTCTTAATAACAAGCCCAATGATAGGTTCTAACGCTAAGGCAGCAATTACAGAACTAGAGCAGTGATTCTAAATGGAGAGAGATTATGCGTCTTGAGGTCTTACTCGTAAGATCAGACATAACCTTCTGTAAAGATTAGGTTGATTTTTGATGAACCTCGAAAGCGTACACAAGCGATGTCTGATGCCATCAACAAAACATAAAATATAACTATTGAGACAGTAAAATCAAATATTATCTGTAATACACAGAAATGTATTATTGACTCTATAAAGACATTATTGGGAAACAAAACAGCGAATGGTAAAGAACAAAAGATAAGGATATAATTTTGTTTGTAATTATAATTAGTTGGACGTTATAACATCATGATTTCAAGAAACTATGTAAATCGACTAATTAAATTCTAATATAAAAAATATCAATAGATTTTTAGAGGTTGGAATGAAAAAAACGCTGTCTTTATGACGCAAAATGAACTTAAATGTATACGAACATTTAAGTTCGCCTTCGTCAGGGCAGTAAAAAGATTACGTTTCATTAAAAACAATCATAATAAATAAAGTTGGTTATGTACGGTAAGGAGTTAGCGCATAAGAGTTGCGACAACAACCTTGGCCTTGAGGTCAATCCCTCATCAGAGACCTGAGAACCAAAAAGAAACGAGGTCACCCGTTCTTATATAAGAGTGATTAGTAACAGAAGCGGGGCGGTAGGGTACGTAACCCCAAGACTCCCCCTGGAGAACATCAATCCCCTCTTAACTACCAGATCTTACGTAATCATTTAAAAAAAGAACTGCTAAAGACTTTGCAAATCCACACAGAACCTCCATGTTACGCATCTAATGCTACACTGTTGAAACTTCTTACGCAGAGCTAAAGGCAATGTGTATTTTGTTGCATGATTTGTAACAATCTAGGTCTTCAGAGGTGTTATCCAAACGACTCGGTCCCTGTTGTCTTTAGAATATAGTCTTTACAAACAATCAGTCGCATTCAAAAATATTCCATTTAATTTAATGCATTAAAATAAAATTTCATTCTTATAAAGTTCAACTATCCATGTCACATACAACGAAAAATTAAGAAAGAAAGATTAATCAATAAAATATGTTACGAAGAAAGATTACGAATCTATAAATGCCCTATAGGGTTAGAAGAGGAAAAAGACTTTATAAGTTCGACACAAAATGAGGACATTTTAGGATATTTCGGGCTATCTAGGTATTCACCCAGCGGGAACCACATTGGGTAGATTGCACCCGTTATCCTATTGGCAAAACCATTTTAATACAAACACTTCATATAAACTTAGAGCATAACTTTGGCGGCGATCCCCGGACCTCTGGTGCCAAAATCGAGTGCTTATATGTTCAAAAAAAACGATGAAACAAAAAAAATAAATATTGACTAAAAAAATTTTAGATGGAAATAGATTTTTGAACCATCAGATTTCTATTAATTATTTGTTATGAGCCAAAACTGATCAATAGAATTATGTTTTTATGTCTACAAAAAAGCGTACACGTTATCTTTCGAGAAGTATTAACGGTAATCAGTCTAACATTAATATGAAAGAAGTACACAAAGGTTTTTTCTCCATTTCTTGTATGGACGCAGAAAATCATTGAATGCAAGGATATTATGGCTGCTTAAATATATAGTTGAAAATTCGGAAGATAAAATAAAAAATATTTACAATGTGTATTACAATATTTAACATATAAAGATTAACAAAAAGAATTTAGAAAAAAGCTACACATTAGAATTAAGTTTATACGACATAAAAAGTTGTATAAGGTTAGTACCTTGCAATAACCTTAGTATAGGTTGTAACCTTCCTGAGGCTACAGAATACAAGCCCAACTTAGTAATAACCCCCATCATTATTTCTCACTTTGTCGGAAGTTAATAATATAGTTATGGCTGTCCTTTTTAAATTGAAATCGTAATAAACTCAGGTAGAATATAATTTTAAGGATGTAAATAAAGAAATAAAAATATACAAGAGCATTCATATAGGAGGTATGGCACTTAAAATCTAATTTGGTAATGGCACAATACAAAAGAGTAACTTTCAAGTTATAAGGGATACCATGCCGACCATGCCCCTTATAATGGTTATAAAGTAAACGTAAAAATAGATTGTCCAGACGGATTTAATGGAGAACACACTCATTAAAAATAATAGTAGAATACTAGTAATGAAGTAATAAATACTGGAATACTCAATAATAAAGAATACTAAAAAGAATACTTCTTTTAATATCATTAGAATAATACTGGTCTGAACGTCGCTTGACTAATTAGAACGTTTAAAATGATAAAACAGTTTGGTAAAAACAGGTTAGAAAGGCAATATGCCAATAATAAATCAATACATGTTAATTTTGTTTACATTATATTTAACTAAGTATTTGAACCAAACTACTTTACACACAATATTCTTATACCATACTTTAGACTAATTTAACAAAATCAGAAATCAGTTTATTAATATTTACATAATCCTATAATAGACAAAAAGCCAAAAGCTTTTTTATATTTTATAAAAAAGTTTGCACAATAATCTATCAAGTTGTTACAGAACTATGCAAAAGATATATAGTTTAATACATTAAGTCCTACTTGATAGTTCTACTTTTATATAACAAAGTCTAAAGACTTAAAATATACTATGGATATATTACGCTAACTTTTATAAGCAAGAAGTATGAGCTAACCTAAGGTTACGACAGAGCTATTGTTCCCCAGCACACCTTGTCTTCGAATCATATTATGAATTATTTAAATCTATTTTTTCCATCAAACAATTGATAAACGTTTGAGGTATTAAACAAAAGGACAGATTTGTTCAACTAAAACAATCTTCGTTTAACTAGATGAAGCAATATGTTAAGATCTAGTGTATTTTTTAAATTTTAACAAGAATTTAAAATCTAGTTTCAGATAAATCTAAATAGGAATCATATTGCATTCAGGAATATTAATTTTTAAGGACTAATACATAGCGTTTATCTTGTTTTCCCTTTTATTTATGATACAAAGTAATATATTTTTAAATTGTTCGTAAATATGTTTTAAATATTACTTTATTGTACTTATTACTTTATTTTTACTTATATTATTATTATATTTGTACTTATATTTTTACGTTATATTACTTTATTGTACTTAGTACTTATTACTTTATTTTTACTTATATTATTATTATATTTATACTTATATTTTTACGTTATATTACTTATTACTTAGTATATTACTATTTTTACTTATCATTAAAATTGTACTTTATTATAAAGTAAGATAATAGTTCTTTTTTGAATGAAATAATAAAAATAAATAAAGGAAGTTAACAAAAGTTAATTGAACTTAAGTAGTTTTTTTAAACAAATTCCTTTATTTAAACAAAATATATTACAATATTACATCGACATCTATTTTAAAGGATTGAGTGCCACACTGGAGAATTAGAAAACCCTGTGCTGTGTGGCAAAATAAGGAGGAAATAAAGAAATTTTATTGGTCGATTTTACGAAAATAAATCTCGAATATAAAGTCGCTCTAAACTAGTAAAAAAATAGTAGCAATAGCAGTAAGTAAATAGTTAAGATAATTAGTAATAGTTCGTAAAATAATAGTCCTTCTAATGAAATAATAATAAAGGGTTTAAAAATATATAAATACAATTATAAGAAATAAATTAATAAATAATAATAATAAATAAATTTAAATAAAAACAGATTAATTACACAAATTCCTATATTTTTAAATATAAAAATAACTAAGCTTTCGACTAAAAATTAGTCATCATCGGAGTTTAACAAATATAAAATAAAAGAAAATTCTACAAATGACTTCATATTGCACCTTAGTGCAATTCATATACAAAGGTGCATATGAAGTAGTTAGTAAAATTTGTTTTTTATTTTATATTTGTTAAACTCTGATAATGACTAATTTTTAGTCGAAAGCTTAGTTATTTTATATATTAACAAAAAATATAGGACTTGTTGTAATTAATCGTTTTTATTATAAATTTTAAAGTCCAAAAAGAAACTTTTTAATAAATAAATGTTAATAAATAAAATAAAATAAAGAAAGTTAACCAAAGTATAGTAAACTAAAGTTTTTTTGTTAAACTAAAGTAGCTTGTTTACATTATAAAGGAATTTAGATTAAATTCCTTAGAAACGTTTAAGGAATTAGATGATTTCATTTAGATGTAATCTTGAAGATTAAGATTAAATGATAAAAGGGGTCACTGTTAGCGTTTACTCTCAGTTTTTTCATCGTCAATTTTGTCAGTTGAATTTTAATTCTTTTACAGAAATATTACTACGTTCAGTTGCTACGGAAAATAGAGTTTATCGGTATAAAATTAAGTACAATACTTAATAGTTTAAAGCACGGCAGCGGCTAGAAGAGCTTACAACTAATCCTTATACTCCGTTAATTATAACTGGGAACCTTACAATAGATCATTAATAAAAATTGTGATATTATAAATGAAGCCGCTGGTTTTTATATAGGTCTTAGGCAAAATAATGTTAGTTAAAGTAACAAAAGAAGTCATGGATTTATGCATGTTTAGATATTTATATATGCGCATCTAGACATAATGACTGATATAGTGTTCTTATTTTTCCTCCAGCCCAACAAAACGCGGTCTGATAAAATATAACGCAAACATTTTGATGTTTATAACCATAGAAAATATTAGAGAGGGCTCTTACAGGTTAATGTTAAACATCAAACGTAACCTGACCTTCGATTAGAGCAATAACTTACCTATAGATAATAAATTTGATGCTAAATTCCAGAAAGTTAGGAAATATTAGTGAAGACTTACCTGAAACAAAAAAGAAAGAAAAATATTAATAAAGAAAAACAATTAACTACCCTTAGATTAAATATAGGTAATTGAAAATTGAATATTCTATGAATGGAATACAAGTACAAGAAAAAGTCTCTAACAATATTTATTATTAAGGCTTATCTTGATGAATGGTCGCTAAATGGTTGTAGACACAGAGGTATTATTACTGGAGTGGTCCAATAATAAATCAAAATTGGTTGAATTTTGAAACTTCGAAAAAGTAACGTTAACATCTTTGACTGTCAATAAGTATAATCAAACAAACTGTACAAAATTACACTAATTTGTGTTATACATCGTTAAAAATATTTAAAAACATTTAAAATACAAATAAAACACTGACAATGTGTGGCATCCATACGACAATTGATTTATTATAACCTTAACAATCTTTATGGAGCTTTCCGAAGACCCTAGGAGCCCTAAAAAGATGTTTCAAGCTTCTTAATGAATTGAGATATGCTATGTCCCCTCGAATAATATATCTCTATGGCTGTATAGAAGTGAAATATAGTCTTTTATATCAGTTATTCTAGCTCATTAACTTAATATCTTATTTCTCTTGTTTTCAAACTGATAATGATCCATCAGGTTTAAATCAGATTATATTAATAATAAAAACAGTGAAGAACCTTTTTCTTAAATATTATTAAAGCTTTAGAATGACGTAAATTATGTTAAGTTGTAATGAGGCAGTTACACAAAGAGGCAATGCCCAAGGTTGCATAATCCCCTCTCTAAACGTAACCGCCAAACAATAGAGAAGAATATAAATTAAAACTTATCTGGGGTCAACAATCAAAGAATAGGAGTACACGTGATGGCCAATCACGTGATTCGGTGATATAAACCGAAATATTGAGAGCTTAAAGCAACTCTACTCATTCCTCTAAAGTAGTTTATGTAACTACCCTATAAAAAGAGATTTATTTACGTTTGCAAGTGTCAATTCTCTTTATTTTTATGTTGAAATATATATTTCACAAATCTATGAATAATACTAATTATATATATATATATATATATATATATATATATATATATATATACTATATATATATATATAATATATATATTATAATATATATATATATATATATATATAATATATATATATATATTATATATATATTATATATATAATATATATATATATATATATATATATAATATATATATATATATATATATATATTATATATTATTATATATATGTCTATATAGGGTTAATTAATTGTACATAATTTGAATTATGTACAAAAATTATAGCAATTATTGCAAAACTATCAACCAACAATGATACACTTAAAAGCCAATTGTTTGCAGAAAGTATTAGAATACACTACGCAATATATTCATAGGAAAAAATAGATCTAATGTATAGTAAATTTATACGTATTCTAATCATTATAAAATAACAAAACTTTATTAACAAAAAAGCTGTAAAATAAATGTAAACCAAACCAACAAGAACTTAAATATATAAACAAACAGTTTACAAAAATGTAATTATATATGTGACTTAGTAAGTTTCGAAGTTCCCATGGTATAGAAATGTAAGCAAACATAGACTCTAGGTCTAGATAAATGATCTACAATCTTGAAACTCAATGGATTATCGTTAATTTGAATTAACAAAACTTCTTATAGGGAACAGTAAACATTTAAAAATATCAATAAAACTAATGTAAATAAAAATGTGGAACTTAGACGAGTTAACAAACAAATCTGAAAGAGACAATATTTGAACTTTCTTTTATAAAGTAAATAAGAAAATAAATGTCAAGTTCACAACAACATGAATGATTTGAAGGAATAGAAATGAAGATTTAAAGAAAATATGTAATATTTTTAAAATGATCGTGACACATAAAGCACCAACTAGCAATAAATAAATACTTGTTAAATCAGAAGGTATTTATTTTAAGTACAAATACTAGATGAAATAACCGAAAGTTTGTAGGGGAAATAAATGTGCATGTAATTGTTTAATAGTCTATTTACAAATATTCGATTGCTGAAAAAAGAACCTAATTCTAAAGAAGTTAGAGGCACCGAGACACAAGGCGGTGATATTTAAGCCCAACTACTAGGGTAATATTTTTTTTATAATTTATTTTATAGTTACACAGCATTCTATCACATACATAGATGCTACAAGTAACACAGATGATAGGTTGTTGTGGCTTGTTGGTCTTGACGGAGAGGCTACCCATTGGTAGGAGTTCTTGGCGTGTTTGGTTTTTTTGTTTCTTTTTTCCTTCCCTTTGCAAGGTGCCCACTGTCTGTTGACAGAGGGCATTTCTATATTTTATTGCTCGCCTTGGAGGTCTCTAGGCCAGCGCCTGCTGAGTCTTCTAGGTGGGTTATCAGGGATGTGGCGGGACGATAAGGACTGTATGAGTGGAAAGTTCAAGTTTATTATGAAAAGTTAAGTACCTGAAAAAGGCTAGGTCGTGAACAAAAGGGTTGTTAAGGTCATTATGAATTTTGAAGTTAGAGACATAAGCTGGAGTGAATGTAATTTTTCAGAGGATTTTGGATTGGAATGATTGGATTTGATAAGAGTTGGAAGGTTTTGTTGAGCCCCAGAGTTCAATTTCGTAGGCCCAAGTTGGTTTGAGGATGGATTTATAAAGTAGAAGTTTGTTGGAAAAAGGGGAAGTGTGGATCTTTTGTCAAGTAGTCTTAGTAGCAGTTTGTATTGTCTGTTCGTCTCTATTCGTTTTGTTTGTGTATGTAGTGCCTATGTTAGTTTGCTGTCAGCTGTCAAGATGAAGTCCTAGATATCGGATGGATGTAGCTCTAGGAATTAGGCTCTGACTGAGGAAGACTGGGGGACAAATAGAATGTCAGAGTAAAGGTGACATGCACACTTTTCTGCTTATTTATCTGAATCCTCCACTTTCTCGACCAGGGTTCTATTAGTAGGACAAACTAAACACCCTAAGTAATCATTCACAGTTAAAATTTAATAACTTTCTATGAAAACACGATATGTACTAGATAAATCAGTAAACCTCCATTTTTGTTAGGCCCCTGGTGGTTGGTTCAACTTTGATTGAAAATACAAATAATACAACAAACTTGAAGTAAAAAAATGACGTACATACAAACATGAATATATATATTTGGGATCAGAAGGACAAACGGAATCAATCCCTTCACTTCCTTTATCCGAGCAAAATTCGTTGACATGAAATAAATCCATATAGACTTATTAGCAACAGTTTAAGCACTTTTAAGTAAATAATGCAAATGTTATATTCTAAAAAATTCTAGCTCTTGTGGTTACAAAATGAAAAATAATTGCGTTTAATTTTATTTAACAATATTTAAGTCAATAGTAAATAGACAGCCGGGAAAGGTAAACTAGAAGCTGCCTCAAAGAGAGGTTTTCGAGTTCCCGCCACAAATAATTTTCTAAGCATCCTACCTTTACCATGAAGTTTCCATATAAACTGACATTTTCTATATCAATAAAAAATTATATTTAAGACTTTATTTCTTTTAAAATTAACGTAATGTTAATGTTAAACACGTAACATTTTGCCTTAAATATTGAACAAATTTAAATGAATCCACTTTTTTTACTAATCCTCCGTATAGTAACGGCATTGTTTGGACAATAAAGACTTTTTCATAGCCCTTATCAACAGTCAGTGTTAAAGTTAACAGTGTTGTTAAAGTTATCAACTTTATTAATTTTTAATTAAAAAAAAACACAGATATTAAACTGATAAAATAAGATGCGGAATTAAAGTACATAAATCAACGGATTCAAAATCAAATATTTCTACTTTGTGTGTAGGCGTAACGAAAAAATAGAAAAAAATAAAATATGGATATGATTAAATCATTAGCCTGTGGGTTAAAATGATTACTTCTAGTCGGGACTCTGTTAAAAAAGAAGGGATATTACTAAATCTCAGTTTAGTTTATAATAGACCTTAAGAAATATACAGTGAGCCGTGTTAACTTGCAACACTGCAGCTATTACAACAAATCTTAACGTAACTAACTTTATAACAAACATTCTAAAACTTCTATTGAGTTGATCTGAAGTCGAATTATAATCGATTTTAAACCATTATGTAAATGCTTGAGCTAAAGCAATGCAATTAGTAATAGAAAAAGTATCTTTATTTCTGTGACTGATTTCGCTTCATCACGTACATGTTTCGTTTTCCTTGAGTCAAAAGAGAAACGCATAATATATAACACATGATTTCCTAAAAGGATACGAAACAAAATTAAACCCGTAGTAAGAATATTTGATAGAAAAAAGTTAACCCAAGAAATGGGTATTATAGATACCTATTTTTACTAGGAACGAAATTGAGTGATCACACAACGAAACGAAGCGATAATATATAAAATATATATTATATATATATATATATATATATATATATATATATATATATATATATATAATATATATATATATATATATATATATATATATACTATATATATATATATATATATATATATATATTATATATATATACTATATATAGTATACATATAATATATATATATATATATATATATATTATATATATATATATATTATATATATTAATATATTATAATATATATATATAATATATTATATTATGTATATTTATATTCATAATACAACCATATTTGAATATGATAAATGAAAATACACGACGGATAAGCATATTACAACGAATAGAAGCAGTAAATTTAGAGTCCTGCCTATTACTACTATTTCAATAAAAAAAAATATTACGCACGCAAAGAGTCATTTTGGAAGATGGTTAGAAATCCTTGTTATGGTAAACGGTAAAGTCATTTTTGTACAAAACCATAGGTTTGATCAAAATACCTTTTTTAACTTTGTAAGATAAGATGAAGCATTCTGGTTACCAAACTGAAGCACGTTAGCTAGATAAGTCAAATAAGTAAACTGGTATTAATACAAAAAATTACTTTAAGTATAGCAAGTCAAGGCACTCCGAAGAGTACAATATGATAAGTTTATATATACTCATCATATTGGATTCACTACACTCATCCTCCCTACTTCTGACTCGCTTCGCTCGTCATCAGAATATATAAATCGTTAAATTTATACATTTAACGATCGTATCCGACACGTCTTCGGACTTACTTCGCTCGTCCTGAGATAGTAAATACATCTGTTTCATTCCCCGTGGTCACCCATACAGGCACTAACCATCCTCGATATACTTTTCTGATTTTTTGCAACTTTTAACGTACACAAGTCATATGATAAAAATTAAACTAATGCTGATAATAATATGAAATATGGCATATGTATATAATACTTATACATGGCTACATGCGTGCCAAATCCTAATCCGACAGCATTATTTTCCCGCGTTTTATAAATGTTTAAAGTTCCGACTCTCTAGCATAAATACACTAGGAGCTACAATGATAAAACTTGTTAAAACCACTTAAAAAGAGGCCTTAAAAACACTCGAAACGGATAATTCAGGTGACATCCCGGTTTCGGACTTTTTGCAAACAGAATACTTTTCCTATACTTACGGTATAAATGAGGAAAAGTAATAATGTAGAGACAGCATTAGCGGTATATTACTGGAGGGGACACCCTATCTCAATAGGAGGGGCAAACCCTATCTCAATACCATTAGGAGCCTTAACATATTTTTAAGGATCTAAGAGCTTTGTAAATAAAGTTAAAATTAATGGTTGCTTGCTTTACGCACTATTATAAACATTCTATTATATGTTACTGAAATGTTTACTTAAACATTAATATAAAAATAATCGCAGATATTCAGGTTACTTATTTGTAGTTTCAAAATTCGACCGACAGGACTACGACACTAGAAATAATATCTTTACGGTACGTAAAAAATGAAATCACTTTGCTCATGGTTAGAAGCAAAGTTTTTCGTCCTGCACAACTTTAACAGATAAAACAAGAACACGAAACATATAATTTACTATTATTAAGTAGCTACTTATTTAAGTATTAAGGCCAGATGTTAAGTAGAATAGATGCAAATAAACTGATACCAGTTGACCATGAAGGCATAGGAGGAAAAATTATAAGATTTTTTTTTTCCAAATTAAAATTTCAATACACAAGGAAACAAAGAAATATAATTTGTGAACTAAATAAAATGAAATTAAAAACAAATTAGTTAAAAAACGGCAAGGTCTTAAAATTATGGAAATCAAGGTTATAAATTCAGAAATGGTCATCGAACTCTCCGGCCTTGGAATGCCGGCCCTCGAGACCCTATAATTATATTGGTCAAACTATTTATTATAAGGCCTTAAAAAAAAACAAACGTACTATAAACGAGTAGGTCTCTTTTTTCAGCAGTTATTAGTGTTAGTTTTTTAGGTCCTTAAAATTAAGCAATTAAGCGAATATCAACGAAAAATTGGAGTATCTTAGATAAATAGAACAGCAATTAAAAAATAAAAGCAATTAAAAGCAATCTAAGTGAAAGCAGGATTAGTGATTTTTACTTTTCCTTATATACAGTAGTTATATAAGAAAAGTATTGTGTTTGCAAAAAAGACCGAAACCGGGATGAAACCGGAACTATCCGTTTCAGGTATTTTATAGGCTTCCTGAGTGGTTTTCGCAACTGTATGTGTGTGTGTTCAAAAGAGTTATAGAGCATTTTTAGAATCGAAAATTTTAGAGAGCATTTTTTGATTTTTCTCAATAATGGGAAAACGTCTTATAAATTGTTAATTTATAAGATTTTGATAAGATTTACAAGTAAATGGCGAAGGAAGGTCTCGATAATTTGACATTGGATACCAAAACGTTTAAAACAGCCGTTCAAATCGAACTAACTTGTCAACCTTCATTAAAATTTGTTTTGCTTCCCTAACTTTTTTGAGAGAGGGAAGTTGAGGTATCATGAAGAAACCAAATTTTCATAATATTTTAATTGTAACTCACAAAATTATAATCTTATAAGACACATACTGTAAGCAGATTGCGCCATTCTGACCCTTAAAATCAAACTAACAGACCAGATCCGTATGATTATCTGTACGTGTGTTTTTTCTACTTTTTCGTTCACCTTTAGAATTTTTACTTGGAGGTTAATAAGGTTACTTATAAACTGAAATACATTTTTCCAGTTAAACCACTAAAAAAGTTATTATATATAATAATAATATGCCCGTTTAGAGCCTTGTGGCTCATCAGGATAACCCGGGGAACCACCTCGGACGTGCATGCCTTATTTATATTTATTAAAATCTTTAGAATAATACTATATTATAGAAGGAGCACAGACCGTAAACACAATGTAATTCCACTGATAACACGAAAGCCGGTTGACTGGTGCAACTAAGTAATGCTGCCAACCTGACAACAAATTATTTTAAATATTGTCATAAAGATCTCTATAATGAAGAAAGATCGTAAAAGAACAATACTATAACTTTAAACACTTACTGAGTATTTAATAAAACTGTGTCTTAGATGCAAAAAGGGTTGCGGAAATACAAGAATCTACATTTAGTTGACGAGGGACTACTTATTATATATATTTTAATAAATACGTTAAACTACATTTAAAATGCTTAAAATGTAATGCACCGATATTTATATTAGTATTTATGAATAATCAACATTAATTAAGTGTGATGTCGT
Source organism: Microvelia longipes (assembly GCA_018340805.1). Classification (NCBI taxonomy): domain Eukaryota; kingdom Metazoa; phylum Arthropoda; class Insecta; order Hemiptera; family Veliidae; genus Microvelia; species Microvelia longipes. The sequence continues at coordinate 18,636,352 of JACMZG010001908.1, forward strand.
TCCGTCGACAAATCATTCCGTCGACAAATCACTCCGTCGACAGTCGACGGAAAAAAAATTTGCGACGGAACGAACGAGTTGTTGCGTCGACAAATCATTCCGTCGACAAATCCTCGTCGACAAATAACTTGTCGATGCAATGATTTGTCGACGGAGTGATTTGTCGACCGGATGATTTGTCGACGCAAAAACTCGTTTCGTTCCGTCGACAAATCATTGCATCGACAATTTCCGTCGACAAATCACTCCGTCGACAAATAACTTGTCGATGCAATGATTTGTCGACGGAGTGATTTGTCGACGGAATGATTTGTCGACGCAACAACTCGTTCGTTCCGTCGACAAATCATTCCGTCGACAATAACTTGTCATGCAATGATTTGTCGACGGAATGATTTGTCGACTCAACTCCCCCGGTTCGTTCCGTCGACAATCTATAGACCTTCAGTGTTTAGATGTTTGTTAATTGCATACCTTTGAAATTAATTAAATTAGTAAGGCAGGAGAAGAAGTGAACAAAGCAGAGTAGAGATTATATTTGCTCCCCTTTTACTAAAAAAGGAAAAATCATTTTCAAATAGCAAATACAAATAGTAATGCTACTTTCAAGTCCAACATCCAACACGACCGCAATGTTAAACGTAAAAGCGTAGGTGTAAAACGTAGGTATAAAACGTAATTTTAAGAAGTTAATTTCTTGTTTATATATTATCAAAAAAGTATGTGATTCAAAATTATTAAATAGATTTTGGTAGACAATCTCTATAAAAAAAATTAGGTTTTTTATCACCATTCCTAATTAAGTATATTTGTATCTATATTATATATATTATATATATATATATATATATATATATATATATATATATATATATATATATATATATATATATATATATATATTATATTATATTATGTTATAATATAATCATAGAAAATTTATATCCTTCATATTCAAAATAATATTATGTTGTCCTATCGCAGTTCTTAAAAATAATTTAAAACGCCTAACATAATGCAAGTAAACAATTGAACAATACAGGCTGGAATTACAAAAAGTATCTCAAAATTTTCGACGGAACGATTTGTCGACGCAGTGATCTGTCGATGGAATGATTCCGACGCAACGATTCGTTCGTCGACAATCATTGCGTCGACAAATCATTGCATCGACAAATTATTTGTCGACGGAACGATTTGTCGACGCAATGATTGTCGACGGAATGATTTGTCGACGGAACGAACCGGGTTTTGCGTCGACAATCATTCCATCGACAGATCACAGCGTCGAAATCGTTCCGTCGACAAAATTGTCGACGGAATGATTTGTCGATGAAATGATTTGTCGACGCAACAATCCGATTCGTTCCGTCGACAACATTCGTCGACAAACTCAAATTATTTGTCGATGGAACGATTTGTCGACGCAAATGATTTGTCGACGCTATGATTTGTCGATGGAATGATTTGTCGACGAAGTGATTTGTCGACGGAACGATACGGAGCCTTAATTAATATAGGACATAATAATTCAGCAACCGAAGTATTGCAAACTTTTTTTTAGAAAATTGTATATTGTAGGGTGGCAGTTATTATTAGTTGCACCAGTGAACTGACTTTCGTGTTATCAGTAGTGCCCTTCTATATATATTATTCTAAGATTAAAAATTAGAGTGCATGGGTTACCAACATAATTTCTTCAAACGATATTAATTATTATTCGATGTTAATTATAAAACGTATTAGATCATTATTGTTTAAAGATTACAGTCAACGTGAGATAATCCTTTGTTGTAACTCGTACCTATATGCGTCGTTTCTTCTTTGTATTTCATTTCATCTTATCACACTTATTTAATTGATTCCTCCTTTTCAATACTCCATATTATTGCCACTCATATTGTAATCCTAATTGTTTTGAATTTTTATTCAATAATTGGTAATATAGTTCAACTCTTAAAAAAAATCCAAAGCTGTTATATTAGTTCATAGTTATTGCTGATTCCTATATAAATACTTTTTTATATAGTATATTAATGTAAATAATAATTTATAAATTTAAATAATTTCAAAATTGTTAAAAATATTGTACAACATTTTAGTTAATAATTTTAATCTTTTTAGCCTTTTGTGACTATACATATTTTACATTTATGCCAAAATGGCCACTGTACTCCTTTCTTTTTTTATAATATTATTTTAACTCTGTTTCTTCTAAATAAATAATAAATTCTGTTTCTTTTATTTATAATTATTTTGTAAAATGGTTTATTTGTAATAAAAATGTATAATTTTAATGTCTTTTATAACTTAGCTTTTATAACTTGAGTAATAGATAAATTCAACACATACTTAAAAGTGAAAATGTTAATTAAAAAAATATTATATCAAGTATTACAACTTTATGCATACTTAAACATTATATGTTTCAGTCCTATACTCTATGATATAGGCTACTGTAAATGTCTATATCAAGACATACATATATGAGGCGCCTAGTTACAAATGCGGAGAATAATTAGTCTTATATCGACTACAACATACAGGTAGTAATAAAGAACTTGTTTAAAACAAAAAAAAAAATAAACTGTGCACAGGAAAGCTGAAACTAAAATTGAAATCTATTTACTCGGGATTAATAAGGCTAGTATTAGCTTGTTTTGAAGGAGCAGCCCAGGGACCTAAATCACATGAGTCATTCCTCAGTTTAGATAGTTTCTCAGAAACTGATTCTACAGTCATCTCGAGCAATGCCGTTATACAATGGAATTAGTTATACTTTATATCACCAGGATTTGTTATATTGGTCCGACAAAAAATATAGGTCTCAAGGGAGAGGGAGAGGGGGGGGTTACCCCCTCCCTTAAAAAACCTATAACGTTTAATATTACACACATTTAATATGCCTTAATGAAACTTGTAAAGTAGTTAAGCGAACCTTACAAATTTTAGAAATGCCTATTTATTGTATAGGATTTTAAGCCAGGACCCTGGAAAAAATGTCGGCCCTATGACGAAGTAGTTTTCAGAGAAAGTCCCTAATTGATGTGTGAATATCACCCAACCCCCCTCTGGGATTGGTTCCCCCTACAAGTTTTGGCGGGTACTGGCCTTCTCGGAAGGAAACTGAGGGTTATCGGGTAACCTTTTGTTTCTTTCTGAGACCGTGCTGATCACACATTAGGTTGAACACCTCAGCCGTCAGTGCTTCATAAAAATCATTGAGCTTAATACTGCCATGTAGAATTTTTCTATAAAATAATTTTAGTGATCAAAAAACTAATTTTTCACAACAAAAGAGTTATGAACTTACTTGCATTAACAGCATGATGAAGTTTTTCAAGAGCCGTAGAAACATCACCCATGCGAAGACTTTGAGACGCTTGTTCCCGAACTCTCGAAGCTAGTAATTCCGGTCCGAACCATTTAGTTAAAGCTGCTTTAATGACAACATTATCCCTAAGTGTATGAGGTGGAGGAACTGACGACGAACATACCGGGCACACGGTGGTTAAACACGATCTGCAAAGAGTATGGCCACAAGGTAAAGTTACTGGAGGTGACGGGATCCATCTACACGACGGACAAGCTAAGCGAGGTGGATGTGCAGGTTGTAAGCAATACCGTGCTGAATGCAACAGTGCCTCGGCCAGAGCACGGCACCCGGTGCCCAAGTCCGTCATATCGATAGACATTAAGACCGAGGTAGTGTAGTATCCGATCACTAGACACAGAACACAACTACTGGTTGTAAGTGAGCCGGCACAATAGCAATACCCCCTCTATACAACTCCCTTCTTCTCTCTATTTAATCTTCACCTCCTTCACACCCCTTATTCATAACTCCCACCCCCACACACTCTTATGCTTAATTATTTTCATCCCTTTAATCCAACCCCGTCCACGTCCAATATCGAAAATACCCATCGGCCAACGAACTAAGGACACAAATGTAAAAACTATCTTACTTTTGTCTTCCAACATTACACATTCTCAGTTCACATCTGCTGTTATGTAATATCCCTTACATAACCAATTCAGTGACATCCCCTCATTATAATTCTACATAAAATAGGTAGCTACTCATTTGATTTATGGAAAAAAACATTTTACAAGCACTCCGTCAATATATTTACTTTATTCATGTATAAATAGTAATGCGTTAGACAAGGAACTCACGTCAGAATCTAATGAAAATTAATCCACCATACAGGTCGTCATTTTAAAATTATCGATTATTTTGATAATTTTACGCATGTTACATATATTTTCTTTTTCTACTTTGCAAGAGCTTTAAAACGATATGCAACACGAAATAAAAGAGAAAGAAGTCTCTTCACAAAAATATATTGCTTTATAGCAAAGCGCTTTCAACCTAACAAGAGGCCATCATCAGAACTAGCCGTTGAATAAAGATGAGTCTATCTTTGATATCTGATCTGTAAGACTCATTTATCAACCTCTTCTTTATTAAACGGCTAACACTGATGATGGCCTCTTGTGGAGAAAGGGCATTGAATCTTCTAGCCCTTTCTGTATAAGACCAGAGACTATTACCTTACCAAAATCTCCCGTGATTAGACCTTCCTGTATTGGGTAAAAAGCCCGTTTTCCCTTATAGAAAAGGTTAAAAAACATAGTTTATTTTTCTTTACATCCTATGTTTTATGGTTTACAGTATTTGAGTATCGCCTAATTTAATTGTAAGTCATGAATGCTACACCTTTAGTCCTAAGCCTTCTTACCTAAATTTATCTGCACATTTCGCTCTTGCAAAAGATCTTACGGAACCTACATTTCAATACCATCCAAATTATGATTTTTTAATTAATCTTTGACGAACCTAATGAAATATAAATTTTCGCTTTGCTAAAATAAACCTGTATCAGATGTTTGATTTCTGAAAATTTTAATAAAGTCTAATTATCACCTGTTGCAAAGGTAGTTAGGAGGTTCATATGTAAGCAGATCTAAATAAATATTTATTTTATGGGCGCTCTATAAAATCTAAAAAAAACCCACAATTTTGTTTTTTATGTTTATTGTAGGAAACAATAAACATGATAGTTAATTTTTTGATAAATTCATCCAATAATATAAGAACCGAGTAAATTATTTTTATTTACACTGACACTCACTTACCCTGCTCGATACTGCTTAAATTTCTGATCCAATAAAAACCACAGGATATACTTGTCGTATTGAAACGTAACTTATAGTGTACTTATTTATTTAGTAAAGGTATACACTTGTAACACATCTCAACTCCTTCAAGTAACTTTCCGATTTTTTTTTACATTTATTTAAAAAACACAAGTTTTTTACTTAAAGTAAAGTTACTTAACGTTAAAGTTACTTTTGTACACAAGTCATTTGATTAAAGTAATGCTCATAATGAGATGGAAGTTGGCACACATTTTAGTCTTATATACAGCTACATGCGTGCCAATTCTCAACTTGATCGCAACATTTATTAGGGTTTAATGATTTTTCAAAATTTTCCCCGACATAATTTTAAGTTAATGACGTCATAAAAATTATTTTCCGGATAGCTCAACTACATCTATAGACTGATTTTCGTACAAAGTTTTAATTCTCTAGCATAAATACACTACGAGGTACTATGATAACACACACACACATACAGACAGACACCTGTGAAAATTACTCAGAAAGAAATTTTAACGGACATTCCCGGTTTCGGATTTTTTTTGTAAACACAATACTTTTCCTATAAACCTAGTATAAATAAGGAAAAATAAAAAGCGTGAAAACCTTGTGCGGCGGAATGGGCGTAGCATATGGACCATAGGCTCGATTCCGCTACGCCTTTTGCTCGAGCTTTAGGATTCCCGCCATAAAGTTAGAATTAAGGCGGGAGTCTTGCTGCGTAGCAGTTTTTGTTAATATACTATTACATAAGAAATTGGTAACCAAAGAATTTCTTTATTATAAAGAAAATAGTTACATCAAGGAGGATATTATCCATAGATATAGTTTATCTGTTGATTTATGTTTAAACATGTATGATGTATTATAATGTTGGGAAGATTAAGGTCGTAATGTATTGTTATGAAGAGTATAAAATGTTATGCAACATGTTTTTCTCTTGTATTGCCTGTTATATGTTAGTTTTATCAAATTATTACTTACATAACAGCCTATAAATAATATTGCCTTCTCTACACACAGTATATCATACAATACGGTATTATAAACTATTTATTCAGTTTAGATTCGATTGATAAAGTGTTATACATTTTAGCTTATCAGCACTATGATGAATCTACAATATTTTTCAGCAACATATTTTAACGACAATTTTTCAACACAAGAATATATATGAGATACCAAAAACAGGCTAACTCATGAGTTGTAGAGTAATATGTAATAGTGTAACAGAGCCAAACATTAGACAATTTGGTAAGGGCATAAAGATATATTCCTAATGGGGGCATACACACATAGAGATATTATTACTAGAGAGGCCCTATAGGTTAAATTTGGAAACATCGAAGAAGTAACCTGACCACCTTCGATTATAAATATAATCAAATAATCAGTACAAAATTACAATAATTACATAGTAAAACGTTAAAAATGTAAATCAAAACACAAACAATGGTCTTGAAACCGAAATAAATTTATTAATCATAACCTTAACTCCTTCTTGAAGGAGGTTTCAATGTGGTTACACAGAGCCCCAAAAAGATGTTTCAGGCCTCCTAATGTATTAAGATAGGCTATGCCCCCTCTAGTATATATCTCTATCTCAACACACTGAAAAGCTTGAAACATCTTTCTGGGACTGACGGGGGCTCAGTGTAACCTCATTAAAACCTCCTCTAAGAGTGTGTTAAGGTTATAATGAATCAATCGATGTCTACTTTTCATCTATTGTTTGTATTTTGTTTTGTTATAAACATTCCTTCATATAAGTAACTGTCATTCCTTATTGTTAATTTTAAGTTTTAAAAATGTTTTCAATTTTTAAAAATATGTTTCAAAATGACAACTTAGTTTCTTTTCTGAATAGAACATCATACCAAAGTACAAAAAAATCAGCGAGGGTCACCTGACATCCCCCAGCCTGACTGAAGATGAAATGGAAATTCCTGATGAAATTGGTCCTTCAATCACATTTCTGAGTTTTATAATTTTAAAACTCTTTATACTCTTTAATATTTTATGATTAATTTTAAGATTTTATGATATATATATAATATATATATATATATATATATATATATATATATATATATATATATATATATATATATATATATATATATATATATATATATATATATATATATATATATATATATGAGAGAGAGAGAAAAAGAGTAATATAAAACCTAATTTTTTGGATGAGACTTTTGAAACAGAATTTTACCGAGTCCATCACTATACAAGCCTCCTCAATAGCGAATTAAAAAAAAGGTAGTGTTACTGGTTTGTATAGACCTTGCAACATCATGATCCGTCTTTTTAACACACTAATATTACATTTAGCACATAAATTTTGTCTCATTTCTATGGAATCGCAGTAAATTTTGGATTCAAACGATTTTTCGCGGTATTCTGAGATAAAATAGCGAGAAAATATAAATAAAATTTATTGAGGTTTTGAAACAATCATAACGGGTTTTAAAAAGTAACTTCCTTCTGATGTCGGACCTAACCTTAACCTGGTTAAACACAACAAAATCAAAATTTCATTTTGATTTCATTTTTCCCCAACATCTAGTTGGTACCATTTTTTCAAGACACAATGAGATCCATCCGAGGTGCTAAATTTAATCTAAAACTTAACCTTTTACTCTAAATTTTCTAAAACTCCAAAATTTTTGGTATCAAAAATTTTTGTGTAAGATAATAACAGAAACAAATTAAAAAACATGCACTGTGGTCGGTAAAAAAACAACATAAATTAAATATTAATTATTTAAACAAAAATGCGAGACAAAAATTTTAAAAAAAAATCAATTAAAATAATCAATCATAAATTGAAAAAGACAGAAGTGGACGATTTTTTGCAACATTTTATTAGTTGCATTATATAATAAAATAAAACAATAAATTATAAAATAATTAAAATTTCAAAAGCATCGAGTTATATAATGAGTTATTAATAAAGATTGTTAAAAACTGATAAACGCTTTGCTGACATTACATAGAAGAGAAAACTCAATTTTACGCAGAATTCTTGGAAAAGAGGAAATACAAATTTTAATAATACTTTTGAAAATATTTTTAATGGAGTGTAAAGAATTCAAGAACACAGATATAAAATAGTTACACAGTTATAGAATTTTTAAAGAAAAATTCAAGGCTAAAATGGGACAAAATAAGACAAAATATGTTACACCAACCGTTGTTTAGTAGTATTACTTACTTAGTTATAGTACTAATACTTCTTTTAGTAATGTGAATAACGGTTCCAGGCTAGGTTTAAGGGGTTTGCGGAGTGAGTTTTAGTTGGTATGAGGCAGACCCTGAGTCCATCACTGTTGACAGACCGCTGTCTTAGTGCGTAAATGCATTTCTCTCTCTTTTTTGGTAACATTTTTCCCGCAAGAAAAATTTTGCCAGACAAAAAAAATACTTCTTTCGTTCTAATACCTAATACTGTCTTAATATTAATACTTACTCACTTACTTAGTCCTAATATTTTCTTAGTATAAATACTAACTTACTTAGCATTGCAATACTTAATTACTTACTAAGTACTAATACTTATTTACTTGCTTTACTTACTCACTTAGTACTAACAATTTCTTAGTACTAATACTTACTTACTTAGTACTTATACTTATTTATTTGCTTTACCTATACTCACTTAGTACTAATACTTATTTACTAGCTTTACTTACTCACTTAGTACTAACAATTCCATAGTATTAATACTTACTTAGTACTTATTTACTTGCTTTACCTACTCACTTAGTACTAATACTTATTTACTTGCTTTACTTACTCACATGGTACTAACAATTCCTTAGTGCTAATACTTACTTACTTGTTTACCTATTCACTTAGTACTAATACTTATTTATTTGCTTTACTTACTCACTTAGTACTAAAAATTCCATAGTACTAATACTAACTTACTTAGTACTTATACTTACTTCTTTACTTTACCTACTCACTTAGTACTAATACTAATGTACTAACTTTACTTACTCACTTAGTACTAACAATTCCATAGTACTAATACTTACTTAGTACTTATACTTATTTACTTGCTTTACATACTCACTTAGTACTAATACTTATTTACTAGCTTTACTTACTCACATAGTATTAACAATTCCTTAGTACTAATACTTACTTAGTACTTATACTTATTTACTTGTTTACCTACTCACTTAGTACTAATACTTATTTACTTGCTTTACTTACTCACTTAGTACTAACAATTACTTAGTACTAATACTTACTTACTTACTTAGTAATAATACTTATTTCCTTGCTTTGCCTATACTTACTTAGTAATAAGTATAAGAGATTTCACAATAAGATAATAATGATAATAAGTGATTTCAGGCTGTGTTGGTGCCATCATAAATCAAACCCAACAAACGGATTAGGAAACAAAATTATATCAAAGCGACGAGCCATAAAAAACCAGTACCATCGGACGAGTCATTTTGCACGTCACATTAAACATTCACATTGCAGGTTTTACATTACCGTTTAAATTTACATTGCATTACAACATTTACAGGTTTTACATTAATGTAAAACCAGACCTCCAACTAATCCACAATCTATCCAATATGGTCTGTTGGACTAAAAATTTACAATTCTTAATCCACCTAGATGTTACCATTTGACTTGTTCTATAATGGCTTGAACAGATATTATTATTTTGTCTTAAGGTTTATCTAATCAAATTAATCATTGAACCAGATCAGACTTACTGATAGTTGATTTGGGTCGATTTTTGACTGGGTTTGTGGGGCATGGGTTCTTGGATTTGAATAATTCTATTTATTTCCGAGAATTCTTGATTTGTAGATTCAGTGGTGCATTGTCCTAACTCAATTATTATATAATCATATATCATTTATAAAGATCATCCCGAACGGTTGATTGTCGTGATGGCTGGGGGCGTGGCCCTTCAGTGTAGACTATCTAGTCTTTACTGAGGATTGTGCCTATGGTTGTCGCGGGTGGTTGACTGGTTGGGATGTTTATTGTACCAAGACATATTAAATGTCGGCTGCTGGTTATAACTATTAATTTGATTAATTAAATAAAGTAGTCAAATAAAATTAATTTATAATTATATAATTAATAAGTTTAAACATTTCTATTGAGGAGGACACTAAATTTTACTTAAATTTGTACTTATGTATTTTTATCCCTATATGTTTAGCCTATTTACCCTACGATTCCAAAAGAAGTAACTCATTCTGTTTTATTTTTTGCTCACAGCTCTGTTTTTTGTTATTTAGATATGTAACCCCTTTGAAAAAGATTATTGTATCTTATATCAAATATATATTATTATTATTACATTAATGTTGAGTTAACAATGTGATTATAAAATACGGACCTTCAGCCCGTAGCCGACGTCGACTCAATTCATTGGTATTAAATGTTTATTTAAACTATAGCCATAGCTACTAGGCTAAAAACTTAAGCCACCAGGAATTCTCTGTATGCAATTAAAGTGTATGGTAAATCATGACATAGCCAGGTCGGGCGAAGTTTTTTCTACTTGAGCTCCACCCGCAGCTCCCCAAGGATACATATGATGTATCCTTATTTTCATAGTGGCCTCCTCGAATTATGACAATAGGAATGATCAGAATAATTTAATCCCGTGCCCTTTCATAGGCCCTTTAACCGTCCGACAAAAAAAGTGGAACTAATTTTTTAATAAAAACTAATTTGTTATGGTACCATTATGACAGGTTCGATTTAGATACATCAAAAAGAATGATATGTATAAATTTTTGTGTCTAGATTCGACTATGATAGATATAAAAGACTATTATAGATTATCATTTGTTTTGACCATAATATAGAGGCAGTCATAATTATTAATTGGATTTATGATTAAATCTCTAGTGATTTAGGTAAAGCATCTAATAATCATTTATTTATTTCACAAAATACATAGAATTTATTTAACACGAAAGATTAATGAAATTTCCTCATAAGGCAAAGCCTTGTGCAGGAAATCTACAGTGGCATTCATTTCAGTAGATTATGCATAACGTAAATCAATGAAAACATTTTTCACAAAAATTCAATGTTAAGAATAAAAATATATTAGTTACACTAAACTTCTTTTTAATACTTTGTATTTTCTTTTCCTCATTTATACCATAGATATATAGGAAAAATAGATCTGCCTCCGTATAACCGCGGTCGTATAGTACTGTGATATATGATATATATTACAGTACTAAATACGTAGAATTATTTGATTTGTTTATAAATTTAATTTGTAATTATAAAAATATGTTTAATATTTTGTAAAGCAAGAGATTATTGAATAGTTTTAGAATAATCAAAATCACATCAAATCCGAATATTTGTGCATCTAAAGTTTATTTTTATACATTTTTAAATGAAACCAGGTATTGAATTTTAAACCAAAGCTTAGTTTTGTAATTTCAGATAATTTGGTTTACTTTAAATTCACTATACAACATATTATTTACCAGTTTAATCAGCAAATTTATATTTATACCATTCGTAATTACCTATTAAAAAATATTACAGGTAAAAAAAAAATAAATGATCAAAATGACTAACGGATTAGTTCTCATTTTCATCGCAATAAGGACCAACATTTTTTTTCCAAGACCTTTAATAAAGGGAATTAAGACGATTTGCCGTACACCAAAGTGACCTGTTGAGGATATACCTAAATATTTTTTATTAAAAAAAAAAGGTTGGTCCTTTAAATGTTTTATTTGCCCTGAAGTGTTAATATATGTTGAATTCGTCTTTCCCTAGTTACATAATCTGCGTTTCGCGCTTTTTGCTATAACCTTGCTGCGTGAAAGGTAAGTTTGCTCTTATTTCTCTATCTCACAAGACGTTTATGGGGTCAGTAAAGTTCCCTTATCAAGTCATCCCAGTTATTATAGATCCTTTTTTTTTTCCTACCCATATTTTTTTTTTAAATTTAAAAAACTTAAAAAACCTTAAAGAGCGTTTTTATGGTTTCTTGATTCTATTTATGTATGAACTTTTCTTTTTAAAGAATTATCGAAAAACGCGTACAAGTAATTTTAGGTATTTGCAGTTTAGTTATTTCTTGAGAATGTTTTAAAAATATTAATAAAAGTAAAAGCCAATAAAAGCTCGGGGTACACATAAGCGTCAATAATATCGTAATTTCAGTTGATTACCTCAACAAAAAACATTTTCTAAAATCAACTTTTAACTAAACGGTGTGTAACCCTGTCCATGAAAGAAGTCTCTTCTTTCCCAGACAAAACCATCATAGACAATTTTATATTCCAATAATAGGTATAAATTACTAGAGAACCTGTAATCATAATACCCTTAGTCATGAGGTATATACGTTCGAGTATACATAAGAGCCAACACAACGACAAAGGTAGCATGAACAATATGGCGTTTGCCTTGATGGCTAGATAAAGATATACAGACACCCGAGTACACCCACGCAGATGTTATCCCTTTTTCACGACATGTAGATCCTTCGTAATGATTTTAACCTCTTAGGTCTATAAGAGGATGTTTACGTAACAATATAGGTAAAGTTCAAAAACACACAACTCTAAAAAAATCTTATTCTTACGACCCATAATACGTTGGGCCCTACGAATTAGATTAGAGGAAATTCATATAAGAGACGGAAAATAAAAATTATTAGCTCTTATGCTCTTACAGTAATTAGCAGTAAAATTACTGATATCAGTAATACGTTTTACTGAATACTACTACTAATCAACAAACGAACCTAATAGCACAATAGCACATGCTATTTATTGACTTATAGTTCAATATTATAATCAAAATGATTTACTAGGTAAAATGAGCAAAATAATATTGTCAATATTTCCTTCGTTGGTATCGGAACATCCGAGTTTAAAAAAGATACAAGCAATTTTAATTTAATCTGCACTTGATTATTATGTATATGTGAACGTTGCAAAAAAAATAAGTATCATCAAGTATGCTTCTTTCATAAATAATAATTAAACATTACCTCTTTTACTGGAAGCAAGAAAAGAGATTAGCAATGGTCTTATTGTTAATTGATTTCTTCATTTAGAACCACTTTTTCCGGAAATATTAACACTATTTTGAATAGTGTTTCACTAGAGCGTTACACGAAAATGCGTCCAATTTGTTTTCTAAACTTTTACATCATATTAAAATAGTGTTAATCTAACCAGTTTGCTGAATTTTAAAGATACCTACATTTTGTTTTTATTAAAGAAAATTTGCTGTATGAATAATAGCGGCGAACCGAGTTTTCAAACTGTTACGCCAGGAACAACGAACTTCTTATAAGATAAACATGACGAGCAAAATAAGCGACGACGCAACACCTATAAGATTAATAATGAGGGGAGTTCAGATAAAAACTTGAAAATGGAAATAGAAAATATCTTGTCCATCAATCTTACCAACGGATTTAAATTTTGTTTAAATGTAAAAAAGTTAAAAGAGGTACCCAATATTTTTGTATCTTGTACTATTTGAATTTCATATTCGACAGATTATTTTGAATCAATGATTATGCTTTTCAAATAAAGACAAATGTAAATAATCCGGCGCGAAGTGTTGAGAGATATTTTTGTTCAAAATCAAATTTGTTAGTAAATGTTAATGCGGGATAACGTAACCATTTTGTATCTATAGCGAGGGAGGGTTGAAATGTAATCCTTAGTACCAATAGGAAGCTGCGTCTAGAATATCTCGTAACAAGCTAATAGAATTATGTATCCGCCCTCTTAACTCACCAGGAATAGGAAAAAAAGAATATAAAGTAGATTGAAACCACTTTATACATACACTGACTAGCGACCTATAACTGGCTTGGCTTCTCTATAACTTATGTTTAGCTTAGAACTAGGCGAAGTAAATAATGACAAATAAAAAAATTAAACAAGGTTAAATTAAATTTAGGTTAAATTATTCATTTCGCCTGACGTTCTGAAGAAATCAATATAAGACGAACTAACTTGCAATGTAAGACCTTTCGAACGAACACGAAACCTCTTTAATCACAACTGTACTCGATTTATTTCTCTTACGCTAATTTTCAATTGTTTTACAATTTCCTTTGGAATGGTTGATGGTTGGGCACCAATACGGTACTTGCTTAGATTTATGCTACATAGTTGGAATAGTAGCTTTTACGCATGTCTGTCAATTTGCATGAACGTTTAATATATATAATATATATACATACATATATAAATATATGAGGCACCTAGTTAGTTATGCAATAGTTGACTGAAATGATTACATAGCTGAAACTTACCAAAAAGTTAGGTTACATGACTGAAAACTAACAAAACAACTAACTAAACAATAACACAAAATAGTTTAAGCAAGATACTTGTGGGTAAAGTTTGTCTAGTAAAATATTCAGTTTGTCTAGTAAGATCATAGTTGACAAACTTTAAACAAAATCGACTCAAACTTACTTAGTGGCAACATAAGTTTGTTAAGTAAGATATTTGCTTGACTAAGTTACTGGTAACTTTATTATGAATTACGTAATTTACTAATAACAATACATGTTCGTCTAGTAAGATGCATGATTGACAAACTTACCAGTAACTTACGTATTACGTAACTTACTTAGTGACAACACAAGTTCGTTAAGTAAGATATTTTCTTGACAAAGTTAAAGATAAGTTCATTATAAATTACGTAATTTATTAATAATAGTATAGTACATGTTCCGTCTACTAAGATGCACTATCAACAAACTTATCAATAAGATCGTCACAACTTAAGTAAAGACAACACACCTTCATCAAGTAAAATATTTGATTTACAAAGTTACTGATAAGTTCATCTCACACCTTACGATTTACGTAGTTTACCAATATTATTAAAAGTTTGTCTTGAAGGTAGGATGGTTGACAGATTTGCCAACGATATCAAAAAAAACTTACTTATTACGTAACTTACTAAGAGATGGACCATGTTCGTCAAGTAAATATACTTGCAACACCAGTTTAACAAAATCCGTGTACATAAATTTTGATGAATTGACAATTTTGAAAAGTTATCTTTTAAATTTTGCTAGATAGTAGAAGGTGGTCTTGACGTAACCATTCATCGCCCAAACTAGGAGATATAGGTATAGGCTGATCAAGTAAAATAACGGTATGCAATCTCGTTTGCTGGTAACCGTTCTTACAATTAAAAAGAATAGAAATAGGGTTTTTTTTAAAAACAAATGTGTGGAACAACGTGCTATTTGAGAGAGCTTAGCTCCCAAGTTTTCCTCAATGTCCGCTAATGCAAAGTAACGCAAAGTGTGGTCCGCGGACCCTTTGGGATCGTGGAATAATTTTAGGGGGTCCGTGAGTAAATCGGAAAAATATTATAACAAATTAAAACAAATTATTAAATTAAATTATAATGATATTAACAATTATCAGTTCTAATACCTTTTTAGCAAATTCCCAGGGAAGAAATGAGCTTACAAGATTGATTTTAATTTCGTAAATGTTTTAGATAAGTTTGTAAGAATCAATAATTACCAATCAGGTTTTATTAGGAAACATAACATCTGTCACACATTTCCTGTGTAGTAAGATGGTAAAAAAATGGGTGTCCAAATTTTAATCTATTAGAAGAGTTAGAGATTCTAACTCTTTAGTTAGAATCTCTATTAGTTAGAGTTTTTAGTTTCTATTTAGTTAGAATCTCTTTCTATTAGTTAGAATATTCTGAGTTTCTATTAGTTAATCTCTATTAGTTGAGTTTCTATTAGTTAGAGTTTCTATTAGTTAGAATCTCTATTAGTCAGAGTTTCTATTAGTTAGAATCTCTATTAGTTAGAGTTTCTATTAGTTAGAGTTTCTATTAGTTAGAATCTCTATTAGTTAGAGTTTCTATTTTAGAATCTCTATTAGTTACTATTATTAGAAATACAATTAAAGACGTTCTCCCTATACATTTTATGATTTAAGACAATATGAAGGTTATAATAAATTAGTTATTGTAGAAGTGATACACATTTATAAGGAAACAATAACAATTATAAAAGTTTCCAATTCCATTTTACTACAGCGATTTGATTATTACCTGTTTAATCCGATTAAGGTTAATAAATAAAGCTAACAAACTCATAAAAATACATAATTTCTCAAGCTTCGTTAACCTGAATTTATAACGTCAAAAACAAGAATTATATCGATGAGTATAAGATCATGATTTAAAAGTCACGGGGGCTAAGGATAGAGGTCCACCAAGTATAATTTATCTACAAATAGGAATTGCGAGGCTTTAGAGTTTAAGAAAAATCAAATTAGCTTAGTTTTTATAGAGAAAGGTCCCATGTATTGTAGGTACATGGGACCCTTTACAAGCTAGTCATGGCTCGAAAGAACCATTTTTTTGGCAACATTTTTCTTGTGGGAAAAATGTTACCAAAAAAGAAAGAGAAATGCATTTACACACGAAGACAGCGGTCTGTCAACAGTGTTGGACTCTGTGTCTGCCTCATACCAACTAAAACTCACTCCGCGAAACCCCTTGAACCTAGCTTAGAACCGTTATACTTCAGGCTAGGTCTTATCTTGAGCCTTCCGACTCCCTACCATCTTACCCCCCTACTCGAAAGAACCATTAAACAATATTAAACAGGATAACCTAAAAAGGGTAAGATAATAAAAATATATAGAAAAACCAACTAATACATATTTTAAGCGATTTTCAAAGAAATTACGCTCACATGAAGTTATTACATAATACAATATCCTCTTTAAATAGGCTAAAACGTTAAAATGTACGAGATCTGGAGGCTACCAATATACCATCTTCTTCATCTTCGTAACGGATATCCCCCTCCCCTTGAATTATTTTGCCTTTCTTGGATTTAATAAAGCTTTTATTTAATATTAACTTAATTAGATTTACTCGTATTAAGACTCAGACATATGAGTTCTTACAAAGTTATGTTTTTACTTTTCTTCTAAACTGTAGGTATATAGAAAAAATATTGCGTTTGCAAACAAATTCGAAACCGAAATTATCCGTTTCAGGTGTATTAAAGGCCTCCTGAGTGGTTTTCACAAAGTTGTGTATCTGTATGTGTGTGTGTGTCTGTTATCATCGAAGCTCCTAGTGTATTGATGCTACAGAGTTGAAACTTAGAAAAATTAGTCTACCGCTATAGTTATGCTGTTCCGAATATAATATTCATTAACCCGCAGTAATGACTCAACAAAATTGTCGAAAAATCATAAAACGCGGAAAAATGATTCGGATTGAGATTTGGCACGCATGTGGCAAATATGTATAAGACTAATATGTGCCAAGTTTCATCTCATTATCCATTAGTTCAATTTTTATCGAATTACTTGTGTACGTTTTTTAACAAAATGTATAAAAAATCAGAAAATGATTTAATTGAGTCTAAATTTAGTACAAGTGTATACCTTTACGTAATAAATAAGTACACTAAGTTTCGTCACAATAAGACAAGTATATCCATGATTTTTATTGGATCATAAAAATTAAGCAGCACTGAGCGTGGTAGTGCTGTATGGTTGACCGCTAAGAATGATACGGTTGAATTTACTGTCCATATATTAATATTGGAAAATATATATGGACTGTTATATATTAAAAAATATTTGGAATATATCAATATTCCTACTTGTAGGCTCAACAAATCACATCATTCCCCAAATTTTAATGGAATAAGGTGTTTCAATAAATTACCCGCTTCAATAATTGAACTTCCACCCAAAACATTGTTGCAAAGCAACAATTAAAAATTTTTAAAATGTTTTAATGCTTTGCTTGAGAAAGCCTACTGTAACGTTAACGAATTTTTAGCTGATAACATAGCATTCCTATCCTAAATGTTAAGTGTTTGTCATATTATGCTTTATTTTATTTTTAATCAAGTTTGTTGTACAAGTTATGCTGTTTGTGTAATAATTTACAATCAACATGTTTGTCTTGTTTTTTTTTTCATTTCATTGTAAAATTTTTACAATTGAGAAACTTTGTAATAAAGTAACCTCAAGTATGTAAATAAATAAATAAATCTGAGCAAAGGGAGCCCAAAGACATTTTGCAGTATAAATTTGGCGAATTGTATATTCTGAGAACGAGCGAAGCGAGTCCGATGTGACGCAGAAAAGTTCTGAGGTACTCAGTACCCGATTTTTTTATGTTATGCAACAAAAAAAAACAGAAGCTTAACATAAGCGTTTGCCTCTTTAGTTATTCTCGCTCCATGATGTCATTAAGTTACAGCAGCTAAATCCCTTTAAACATACGATCTCGCAACTTATACAAATAAAACAAAATGATAAATTACTGTGTCAAGTGTCATTAATATACAACGCAATAACATTGATAACTTCAAAAAAACAACGGTTACGTAATAAAAAAAGGTAAAAAAAATAAAAGTATAGCTCTCTGTTAATAGACTAGGCCTCTGTTTTTATTAAATGGATAGAATTAAAGGCAGTGCCAACATGATTATGTAACTAGCCTATTCAAACTATTCAATACTGCGTCTCATCATTATTCAGCTAAAATTATTAGGTAAGGTCACCTCAACCAACACACGATATATAATACTAATTATAATATAAGTATCCATATTCATGTATTTAGCTTATCTGACTAAAATAATAGCCGAAACATAAAGATGGAAAACTACAGCGTTTAGAAAGTTGCGTAAGAATTGCTATGGGATTCATTTTTTTTTTATAGCATACGCCGAGATAAAAAAAGTTGTTTAAACAAAACTAAATTTAGAGTTACTAGTATGCATGAAGGAGAGGGGAACCACTTAAAGCTCAAGGAAGTTGTATATTTTTTAAGCCTTTTTACAATCTTCAAGGATCATAATTCGAAAAATAATATAAATACCTTACTTTTCCTATAATACTAGGTAATAATCTGATGGCCAGAAACAATTCTGGCGCGGTAATCCGCATCCCGGAAGAATTTTCTTAGGAGTGCGTGTTTCCGTGCTTAACAGTCTTTTCTTGTTTCCAGTTTTTACTTTATAACTTGAGTAGTTACTCAATTATAGAGCACTATTTGTTACTCAAGTTCTCTGTACTTATTGAATTGGTTATACAAACCTGTGCCTCCTAAATTGGCAGGATACACCATTATTTCCTCTATAGTTAGCTCAGTTAATGCTTATCATTTAGGGTTTTAGCGCATATCCTTTGAAAAGAAAATTGTTTACTATCTGAACTTAAGCATAATTAGCTAAAGTAGCAAAGTATCTAAAGTAGGAATTAGACTTTAGCTGCTAATACTTTAGCACAGTTAGCTACAGTAGCAATTAGACTTTAGCTGCTAAGTAACAGTTAAGTAACAATTAGTGCTCTATAATTAATTTACTGTTCATGCTATAAATCATCAACCGGGAAACGCAAAGAAGAAACGAAGCTCGGAAACACGCATTCCAAAGGAAATTCGCCCGACAAGCGGACCATCGCGCCATCTTTATTTTCTATTAATAAACTTATATAATATAAATAAAACGATACAAAATTACCGTCCTTACCAGGATACGATCCCAGGTACCCTGGCTTTGAGTACTCGTAACGACTCCGGACCATTTTCATTCGACTATTACTAGAAATGTATTTTTCACTGATTGTAATTTTTTGTTTCCGACTCCCACCATGACGCCTATACAAAAAATTCCCTAAAACAAATAGGCTTATATAGTTCATTTAACAGAAATAGTTGTATTATAACAATCCACAGATGTACAGTGGAATGCACAGCGCAATACACGGCTGTAAAGTACATTATACAGCTGTACAATACAATGCACTGTACAATACCCGGCTATATACTAGTGATTTGCATAGTACAATACACATCTGTAAATGACTTTGCCTACAACAACAAACAAGTTAATAAATGTTTGATTAAAGTCGCCTAAAAAGTGAAAACTAAGGTATGTATCAAAACTTTTATTAGCAGATATCTCAAGAAATTATTATGCGTTTTTGTGCAATAATATTTGGCTAAAGAGTACAGTTTATTTTATATTTTTTGCCACAAAATCTCAAATAGTTTTCGAGTAGTCATATTATTAAAATTACTTAATTAAAGAATACTTATAAAGACATTCGGTAATACATGTCAGGTCATGTTGAACGATGGCCACTAAAATTTTCGAGCGAAGGCCTTGCAATCTATTACTTCCTCTTTTTTTTTTCTCTTATTCCCCATTTGTGGCCTCTGAACAGGGTACAGATGTCCGCTTAACGCAAAAAACATTTCACAGCTTATATAACATCAAATTTTTTATAAGGTACTTCATAAGTATTCAACTAACAATAGATTACATAAAATTTAAAATAAAAAAGAACAACTTGATAATTTTAATAAATTTAAAGAGTAAATTAAAAAGATTTTAAAAATAAAACAAGACTTCCCACCAATATGTCTTTAAGATATGATCGATTTTTTATAAAGAATCAATTATACCAGATAAAGCACACATTATGAGATAGTCAACAAGTCATGATTACTTAGACACATTGCATCACATCTGTCTTAAGTTGCGGGTTAGGTTTATAAGATACTAAAATAATCCCTTTTTAAATTTTCCCTTTTAAATTCAAATCTTCCTATTCAAAAATCTAAAAATGTTACGTTCAGAGAATTCAATTTTATACTTTTCCTTATTTCCCCTGAAGGAAGAGAAACATTTCAGCCAGGATTTCAACTAAACTATCATCCTTTTTAAGTGATTCTTTAGACCTTCTGAGTTGTTTTCACTAACTTTTCTGTATGTATTATAAATGTGGGAGTGTGTTTGCAATCAGCTCATAATCGTATCTTCAAATGCGTATGTGTTTGAGAGTTGAAACACGGTACGAAAATCAATCTTTAAGTCTAATAGTGCTTATTGGAAAATAAGTATTTGAATTATGTCCTTTACTGTCATTTAGCAAAAATTTCAAAAATGCATAAAAAATCAAGGATCTTGAATAAAGGAAATGACGCACTAAATCGATTTGCCATACAAAAAAGCGACCCCATCGAAAACCCAAAAAATAGAGAGAATTCAACACGAAACACACGTCAAAAACCAACTATGCTCATGCTTGGTACAAACTGAGCATGCTTACAATCCTTATAACAACGCAGGTCTTTAATTTTAGAGGCAAACTTACCTCTCAATGGTTTCCCATTGTTTATTGCTTGAGAAGGTTATAACAAACCACGCTTAAATTATCACTTACTGAAGTGGCAAAGTATAGTCCATAATTTAAAATTCAATAAGCACAAATGACTTAACAAGCACCACAAATGTAACAATCACGAGAAGCACAGAAGAAAGTTGAGAAGCAAACTCGACAACCTTGCTACATAACCGTCGTTTGGCGGCTTTTTTTATTATAACCAAGGGAAAGGTGAGTTTGCTTCTATTTCTCTATCTCATACAACTTCCATGGGGTCAAAAATGTTCTTTAATGCGTCATCCCCCTTTATTCAAGATCCTTGTAAAAAATGGATCAATTAGAAATTCAGCACGCGCATAAAGTGATATATAAGATTAAGAAATATGCTACGTTTTATCTCATTATTAACACTTGTTAAATTTTTATTAAATGAGATACGTATTTAAGTAATTCAATCAAGTTAATATCGACACTATTGTATCTCAAAGACATAAATAAGCGTACTTAGAAGTTTAATAAGTTAATAATATTCTAATAAGTTTCATTAGAATAAAGCTTATCTATGGTTTTTACCATATCATTAATATTAGGCAGCATCCATGGAGGACATTACCTGGATAGGTGACTCCTGGGAATAAAACTGATCTTTTTACTTTCAGAGAACGAGCGAAGTAAGTCCGAAGACGTATTGTAATATAAAATTAGGTAAATTTCATATTTTGTGGACGAGAAGATGAGCGTAGCGATTCCGGGTGGTGAGGAAAAGTTTCAAGATGGGAAACCTTAATCATTTTTAATCAAACTATTAACCATCCAGGTGTTGGTACTAAGTTTGATTAAAAATTATTGGATTTGTTTGAAAGATACCATGTTAACAAAAAAGTTTCTAGGAATACATATTCTTACCCTTTATCTCATAAACGTGGATTAATGATGTCGCAACAACCTGGTTTTCAATAAGGTTCGTGTTCTTCTCAAGGGCAATTTTTGTACCAAGTTTGATTAAAAATTATATCCGATCGAAAGATACCGTTTGTATTGCAAAACCTATTTGTTAAATAACAGGGACCTTAAAGGTCCCTGTTATTTAACAAATAGGTTTTGTTGTATAAATATAGATATATACAACAAAAATATCTATATTTAGGAACGCAGCAGCGTTCCGTCCCGCCAAGTCAAGAAGAAACGTTAAAATAACCCGCTTAGTCAGTAAAAAAACTCAAAACCCTATTAAAGCTGCCAGTGTATATTATACTATACGCAACAAAGTAGGGTTTTTGAGGGTTTCTCTACTCTAGCGTGTAAACGACTAGATGTACATACATCTACAATATTTTAATATCTTTAAAGAGGCGTGGAGCAAAAGTGGAGATTAAGAGGTTTGAAAATGACATTTTTTGACGACTTCTTATTCTTATATTCTTTGCACTTTTTTTTGACGCACCTACAGCCTAAACTACTGAACGGATTTCGACGTATGAGGACATTTTGGATTCTTCTATACTCGTGTGCATTCCTAATTAATAAAATCTTAAATTCGACATTCCTATGCTAAACACGGAGCTAGAAACACAGTTTGAATAAGCCCTTTTGTACTGACAACCTAGCAACTTCACTTTGAAACGCCAAAGACTGTCTCCACCCAATACGGACATGACCTGGCGGGACAGAAAAGTAGATTTCCTTACTTTTTTGGACCAAAGACTTATCCAAAAGGGATATATATAATATATATATATAATATATATATATATATATATATATAATATATATATATATATATTATATATAGATAGTCACCTGTCAACGTGGCCTAGTGGTTGTGTGAGTTATTGCTCCTAGGACGTGAGTTCTACGTGAGAGTTATCGCATATATGAGTTTACATGATTCTAGGACGTGAATCTTACGTGAGAGTTATTGCATATGTGAGTTTACAATAATTCTAGGACGAGAGTCCTACGTGAGAGTTATCGCTTATGTGAGTTTACAATGATTCTAGGACGTGAGTTCTACGTGAGAGTTATCGCGTATGTGAGTTTGCAATGATTCTAGGACGTGAGTTCTATGTGAAAGTTATCGCTTATGTGAGTTCACAATGATTCTAGGACGTGGATAGAAAGTTTAGCAATAAAAAACAACATGTTCATTTTCAGTAACACAATTCTTTCATTTCATATAAAATGCAACAATTTTAAATTGCTCTATTACGTAACATTTAATTTTTATTCGTTTTAGAACGATAAAAAAACTATTAAAATAAAGCTGGTACTAGAAAAAAGCATATACTAGACAAAAAAAGGAGAATGTATTTATATATATTACATAACACGTTCAGAGCGTTAGGAGTGGGTGGCACGTGAGTACATGGTCACATGGCTAGATTGGTCACCACATAACACGCATAATAGTTACATAATTTTTTTTTTATTTTTAATAATTTTGTATACTTTAAAATGATAATAAAACATTGATAAGAATAAAATAGATGATAAAAACATTAAAAATGTTATACAAAACCCAAGGATTAATGAAAAGTAATTAATAATTAATTACAAACAATTATTATTACCTGATATTAATTATTGTCACGAGGAAAATGTATGAAGAAATAATTGTCATTTTTATCAATTAAGAAAGATTTTTTAAACAATTTATTGACCCCTAATGTATTTAAATAAAAATTAGCGGTCACGTTTGCATTAAAATTGCTATTAGGGGATAAACGGCACGAACATTCGGAAAGTAATTTGTAATCATCAATACTTTTATTTTATAAGGTTGATCTTGTATTAGTGTTTAGTATGTCCATAATGGCTCTAAAGCGAGTTTAATTGTATACCATTTAATACTACCGAGTTTCGCATAACATGAAAAGTTGACACAATATAATTGTGGGAGAGACACCTAGGAAATGTAACAAGCAAAATGCAATGCTACATATGGGAACTGTTTTTATTCGACATTCGTCATCATTGATGGCTTGACACAATGTCATGTCCCACTCTGTTTCGTTACGTCTAACTCATCAGGGCCTGTACCTGAACACGGGCTGTACCCCGTGTTCAATCCCGTTCACACGACAACTGCCGGGTGGGTTGAACCTCCTAACTCATCAGGGTTCCGACAGAGCCTAAACTCACTCTGACCTTTAATTAAATTCCAATGAATACAATGTGAATTTTTACCAGAGACGAGCGGTGATTTGGCCCATCAGAACTGGAACTACCTCGAGTGGGTCGCATCTACTACGCTCCAAGTAATGATTGAAGATACCGAAGTCTTTTTATTACCAATATGACTTATATAAACTGAGAGCACTGAAAGCAAAAGTTTTCTTTTAAGTTATACAAATTGTATTAAACAGATATAATTTTAATCGGACAGTTAAAAGTTGGTACAGCATGATAATAAAGAAAACTAAACTAACTTCAGAATATAACCTCTCTGTCAGAGTGTAAGGTCGCATTGCTCCTTGGACAGTATTTACATCTATCGCGTTAGTATCAAGGATCTTGAATAAAGGGGATGACGCACTAAGTCGATTTGCCATACAAAAAAGTGACCCCATCGAAAACCCAAAAAATAGAGAGAATTCGACACGAAACACACGTCAAAAACTTCTTATAACAGCGGAGGTCTTAAATTTTAGAGGTAAACTTACCTCTCAATGGTTACCCATTGTTTATTGCTTGAAAAGGTTATAACAAAACACGCTTAAATCATCACTCACTAAAATGGAAAAGTATAGTCCAAAATTTAAAATTAAAAAGGCAAGAATGACTTAACAAGCACTACAAATGTAACAATAACAATCACGAGAAGCACAGAAGAAAGTTGAGAAGCAAACACGACAACCTTGCTACATAACCTGCGTTTGGCGCCTTTTTTTCATTATAACCAAGGGAAAGGTAAGTTTGCTCATATTTCTCTATCTCATACAACTTCCATGGGGTTGGAAATATTGCTTAATGCGTTATCCCTTTTATTCAAGATCCTTGGTTAGTAAATTAATAATTTTGGTTAAAAATTCTGTCATTTCAATGTCAAGATATCAAGAAACATGATGTGAAACATTTTTGAGCTAAAACTGAAATTAGCAATGTAAGCAAGTAATCTAATTACTATAGAAGGACACACGGCTAAAATCAGTTGACAGCGTAAGGAAATAATGCGAAGGAGCCAAAGGGTTATTCCTGGATGTTAAACCACGCCCTCAATTTCAAATCAGGTCAACCTCATTGGTTCCTCCACACTATTTTCCCACGCTGTCAACTAATTTTAGCCGAGTATCGTACTATAAACGACACTCATTTTAGATGTGGCTTTTACAGTGTTTATAAGTATCGTAGAACCTGACAATG
Source organism: Microvelia longipes (assembly GCA_018340805.1). NCBI lineage: Eukaryota > Metazoa > Arthropoda > Insecta > Hemiptera > Veliidae > Microvelia > Microvelia longipes. Next base: position 18,662,085 of record JACMZG010001908.1, read on the forward strand.
TCATCTATGATATTAACTTATTTTCATAAGCATATACAAAATGAGGTGTGTGATCCTGGAATCGATCTTTTCGATCCCTTGATAAAGTCAAATCTTAGGATCTATACAAAATTAAATCAAGAATAATAGTTTTAGAATCGAGCTTTATAACATATTGTGCCAATCAATAGTTTTATTATAATAAATAATAATATACGTATATAATAGGGCCTTAAGATACACAGTTTTTGATTATCTAGATCACTGATTAGGTGATCAGTGGGATCAGGTGATTTAGTTTTTGATGATCTGGATTTGTATTCAGATTCAAACTGATAACAAAGCATTAAGAAGCAACAGTGTAAACGGTACACTAAAGCTAATTTCAGAGACCCATAATCAAAATAGCCCGCTTAAATCAACATCTAACTAAATAATTATTTGAATTTGAGAAAATCAAACAACACACCGTTTATGAATTTTAATTGAGCTCGATGTCCATGGTATTCTTCGATCTACACTTTTTACTCATTTTAATCAGCTAAAAAATAGGAACAATTTTGTCAAAGTATGTCATTTGTATCATTTAAATTATAAGCGCTGGTGGATTTTATACCATAAGGATGTAAATAAAAGTCTATCCACAAATAAGTTTCAACCAATGTAATGATGACAAAACCGGCTTTCAACCTAATACAGGTCATTCTCAGTGCCAACAAACAAGAGGACGAAAAACTTAAAAAAACACGAAAAACAAAAAATGAAATAAAACAAATATAAGAAATAAAATAAATAAAAGACAAAAAACTGTGAAAAAATTTACCGGTGAGAAGAAGCTAATTTTTCCTCTTGAGCTCTAATTAATACGTTCCGTCTCCCCACTTTAAATTGATGTAGTCAGTCTGCATCCAGTCTCAAATCTTCTAACAAGACTCAAAAGGAAAAATTAGCTTCTTCTCACCGGTAAATTTTTTCAAAGGTTTTGTCTTTTATATCTTATATTTGTTTTATTTCATTTTTTGTTTTTGTTGTTTTTTCGTGTTTTTTAATTTTTTTTGTCCTCTTGTTTGTAGGGACTGAGGATGAGCGTATTAGGTTAAAAGCCGGTTTTGTCATCATTACATTGGTTGAAACTTATTTGTGGATAGACTTTTATTTACATCCTTATGGCATTTGTGTTTCATTGGATCCCTTTATTTTTATTTATTTCATTCTTTCGAAATTGATTTTTTTCAGATCAGTAATGGAATCGCAAATAAAATGGAAGAGAGGATTGAATGGGAAATGGTCGGCCTCAGTGGATTGCAATGTTTGATGTCAATATACTGTTGGAGAGAAATAAACAATGAGCAACTCTTTGCAAAGACCGCAGTTACTGTTCATTTCGTAAACGGATCTCTTGCTCTTTATGACCGTTTACAAAACAGGCTCAAAATATGCATTTTACTTAGTGTATGTTAAACTAAATACATTTATATATTTGGATAGGGCAGTGCTGTTTATAAAAATTCTGGCGCGGTGGTCCGCATGTCGGGCGAATTTCCTTTGATGCGTGTTTCCGTGCTTTTTATATAAGTTTACAACTACTAAATAAATAATTCCGGCGCGGTGGTCCGCTGTCGGGCGAATTTCATTAAGAATGCGTGTTTCCGTGCTAAACAACCATTTTCTTGCTTATGCAAGAACCATGCCTATTGCGTGGTTCCGGTTCATGCTTTAGAACCTAAGCAGTTACTCAATTGTCAAGCACTGCTCCACTGCTCGTAACTCATTTTGTCTGTATTTTCCAAAGGAAATGCGCATAACTATCCAGTTGGTTGCACAAAATTATGCCTCTAAAATTAGAAGTACGCTCTATTATTTGCACTAGTTTAAAGCTTAGTAACTTATCTTTAAGCTTAGTCAGTTATCTTTAAAGGTTTTAGCGCATTTCCTTTGGAAAATACAGACAAAATGAGTTACGAGCAGTGCTTGACAATTGAGTAACTGCTTAGGTTCTAAAGCATGAACCGGAACCACGCAATGGGCATGGTTCTTGCATAAGCAAGAAAATGGTTGTTTAGCACGGAAACACGCATTCCTAATGAAATTCGCCCGACAGCGGACCACCGCGCCGGAATTATTTATTTAGTAGTTGTAAACTTATATAAAAAGCACGGAAACACGCATCAAAGGAAATTCGCCGACATGCGGACCGCGCCCAGAATTATTTCCTATTGTAAAACTTATATTAGGTAAAAAACGATAAAAAATGATCGACCCTTCCAGGATGTGAACCCAGGTACCCTAAGTTTGAGTGGTTGTATTGACTCCGGACCACTGGCATTCATCTCAGAGGCCCAAAAAACATTGAAAACGACACCCTACTCGAAATTTAATTTTCAACGACCGTAATTTTGGTTTTCTATAATTTTTGTGGTTTTTTCGACTTTTTGGTAACTTAAAGTGTCGTATCGACTTCGGACTGGTTTCATTCGATTCCGCGCCCAAAATTACATTGAAACGACACCCTACTCGAAATTTATTTTTTATCGACCTAAATTTTGGTTTTTGGTAATTTACAATGGTTTTTTCGATTTTTAGGTCACTTATAGTGGTCGTATCGACTTCGGACCGGTTTCATTCGATTCAGCGTCTCAAAAAACATAAATATTGACCTTTTTTGCGGCAAAAAATATTAACCCTGAATTTTGCCGATTTTTGAAAATTTCGCTGACTCAGCAAACCGGGTTAATGACGTCACAAAAACCTGGTTTTCAATAGGGTTCGTGTCCTCCCCAAGGTTGATTTTTGTACCAATTTGGTTAAAAAATATTAATCCGTTCGAAAGATAGAGTGTTTACAAGAAAGTGTCTAGAAATACATAATATATATAATATATATATATATATATATAATATATATATATATATATATATATATATATATATATATATATATATATATATACACACACATATATATATATATATATATATATATATATATATATAATAAAGTTTCAAAAAAAGTATTTTTTCGTCATAAGGGACCTCTGAAAACGGATTTGTGTCGTGGTCCGAGGTTCGAATTCCGCCATGACGCCTATCCCATTAGGCGAATTTTCAAAGGAAATTCGCTAAAAGGATAATCCCCATACTTGTATTAATAATACTAGAATACATTAATATAATCTGAGAAAAAAAGGCCTCAAAAAACTTAAGGCCGTGGCCATTAAGTACAAAGAGAGGCAATAGAAACTATAAAGAACGGCATAATAGGTGATACCTATGCGCAAGGTTTCTTTCAGAGGGTTTTCAACGAGGTGGGGGGGGGGGTCTATCTCAAAGGTATTCGCGATTCAAAGTCCGTAGCAGCGCCACCGTCGCTGATAAGAAATTGATAACGAAAGCGTGATCGTTGTTAAAGTCCTTATGGGAGTTTTTTGGTTTTTCTTATTTGTGACGATTATTTCTTTAATTTTTTTATCAAAGTGCTTTAATTTTATTAATTTTAGGGCGTATGAACTCAGTCGAATCACTATTTCGTTGAAAAATAGGGTTTTAATGGGTTGTCACGAGTATTTAAATTGAGTGATAAGATGGTGCAAATGAAAATATAGTGTTTTATTTTAGTTATTGTTTATTAATGTTACTTTTAAATAATTTTAGTTTACACAAACACACAAAATTACCTTTTTATTGCATTAAATTGTTTAAATTAGTTGTTACAGGTATTTAAATTAACTGACAACAAGCCGATTTTCACCGTAATGGTGTTTTAATTTATCAATCAATTTTATTTACACACTAAAATAATTAATAACTCAATAAATGCATGTTTTTGTAAAACGTTTGTTTAAATTATCCGTTTAGGTTTTATTATTTCTGGGTTAAATCGGACAAACCAAGTCTGTAGTGATAAGAGCCTGATTCTATATTTGAAATCCTGGAATAATCGAAGTATTTATCTATGAAATATTGGCCATTTTTGGTGGTTCTATTAGTTTTTACCTCATTTATCACAAATTAACGAGCAATAAAGGAATAAAAGAAGAATTTTCAACGGCTCCCATGCTAATCCTATGATAAAAAAAAATTTGATCACCCTTTCGTTTTCCCGCCATTGGTATTGCCAACCTTACAACTATCTCTTTGAATCGCGAATGGGGGTATACACAGTTGTAAAAATAATTGACGGGGGGAGGGACAAATATTACTTGGAAATATTAATGTAATAAAGTAATTAGTGATTATAGTACTTACTTAGTTAATAACTAGTAATAAAAGTACAATGAATTTTTTAAAAATCGGGTACGGGGTACCTCGAAACTTTTCCTCACATCGGATTCGCTAAGCTCATACTCCCAGCTTCGGACTCGCTTCGCTCATCCTCAAAATATAAAAGTCGTTAAATTTATACAGCAAAACGTCTTCGGACTCGGTTTGCTCGTCCTCAGATAGTACATAGGTTCGTTTTATTCCCAGCGGTCACCCGTCCAGGCACTGATTGCGCTCGATGCGGCTTAAATTTTATGATTCACTAAAAATCATGGATATACTTGTTGTATTCAAACGAAACTTTTTGTACTTATTTATTACGTAAAGACTTGTACTGAATTTCAAGTCAATAGTATATTTTCCGATTTTTTACAATTTTTTAAAAAACGTATACAAGTCATTCGATAAAAATAAAATAACGCTTATAATAATACGAAACGTAGCACATATGTTAGCCTTACACATAGCTACATGCGTGCCAAATATCAATCGGATCGCATAATTTTGATGAGTCATTATTGCGGGTTAAATGACGCCATAAACAAATTATTTCTGAATAGCACAACTACAGCGGTAGACTAATTTTATAAACAGCAAATATAGGAGTCATAAAAACGCCTGAAACGGATAATTCCGGTGACGTCCCGGTATCGGATTTTTTAGTAAACACAATACTTTTCTTATATACCTATGGTATAAATGAGGAAAAGTAAAAATATTTAAAAGTACCCATAAGTAACGCAATAATAATTTCCAAGAATACTCGTAAAATAGAGGTGCTATTCATGGGTACATACAAGGTGAAACATTTCAGATGTACCAACAAAAAATACTTCATTAAGAAAGAGAAAACTTTCTCATAAAGGTCAAAGACGTTTGAAAAAATAGTCTCCTATTATGAAAATAATACTCACAGTAAAATTTCAGTTACCCCGAGTTCAAATTTCTTATTAAATTTTAGAAACTATTACCCAAATTTAGTAAATTTGTTACTACTTTTGCTACTTTAAAAATTTAAGTTATTGTATAACATAATATTGCCTAAAAGTGCCATCTAATCCTAAGAAATTTGATTTTAATATCATTATATTTGGGTATTTTTTATTACGCTATCGATCGATATATATCACAGATTTTTGATAAAAACTGCAGAAAAGAAATGTTTTATCAAAAATTTAATATACTCGTATGTCAAACAAAAGCGTGATAAAAAATTACCCAAATATAATGATTTTAGTATCAAATTTCTTAAGGTTCAATGCGGTTTCTATACGGCAATATTACGTTATGCTATAACTTAAATTTTTAAAGTTACCAAATGTAACAAAATTAAAAATATTTGGGTAATAGTTACGAAAATAAAAGTAGCAAATTACAATTTTGATCTCAACAGAATCTTTAAGGATCTTTTCGTGCAAGAGACACATGTTTACTATTAGGGGGATTATTTTTTCACCCGTGAGATGGGTTACATTTAGAAACTGTATAATTTTAACTTTCTCATCCAAAACAAAAACCGTCAGGATTGGTGATCTCTGGTATAGGAGATTTTTTTTCTGTACAGAAAAAAAACTCTACAGAACATATAAATCTGATAGAACCTTAAATAAAAGGGTACCTGGGAGACTGAAATAGGGAACACTTTTATTTGTGTTAAAATTCTTATTATAAATTTTCCAAGGATTCATAATTAGAAGCAATTAATGTCACACTTGATTTTTAAATTACAGCACACATACGTATGGTGCCACAGTCTTAGCGCTCCATTAGTGGCAAGTGAGCTGTACTTAAGATCTGGATACAAACCTAATCTAGCACCAATACATCTAGCTCCACCTATTTACGTACTAGTGAAATTCTACATAACAAGCGATATAGTGGACACGGATGCACTATACCTTAGTCAGACACTGGCAATCGCATCCATGGCAATGACATCATTAGCTAATAATAATGTAGCCGGGACACTGCTTACAGTTTTATATATTCATACTTGCTTCAGGTAACATTAAAATTTATTACATTAAAATAGTCTAATAGCCAGGCCTAAAAAATTGTGACTCATTTTGTACAACTAAAAACCAAATGTTTTTGGAAATATACTTTAAATTATGAAGAAAAAACATAGTCTGTCTATCCAGAGTGGAGCCCTTAATATGATTGCGCATGCTCAAAATTTTATAAAAACGCACAAATCTCAGTTTTCTTGACATAAGTGGTTCCCTGTAGGTCATGCGCAAAACATGAAGAGAACATTTTTTTAAAATGATAAATTTTCTATAAAACGAGTGTTTTTTCGTCAAAATCGGATAACTACAACTAAAGTTATGACATTTGTTAAATGGCGAAAAAAATACACAGAAAGTCAATATATTTTTAAAGAAATTCGCTGACTTTGCATAAATAAACCAATTTTTGGTGTTTTTGAAGGAGCCATAACTTTGGTTGTAGTCATCCGATTTTGATGATAAAACACTCGTTATATAGAACATTTTATCACCTTTATCAAATGTTCTCTTCGTGTTTTGCACTTGACCTACGGGAAACTACTTATTTTAAGAAAACTGAGATTTGTGCGATTTTATAAAATTTTGAGCATGCGCTTTCATATAAAGGGTGCCACTCTGGACAGGCAGACTATGTTTTCATTTTCATTATTTTAGGTATATTTTCAGACAAATTTGGTCTGAAGTAGTACAAAATGAGTAACATTTTTTCAGGTCCGGCTCTTGGACAATAAGGAGTATGAAATGTAATAATTCTGAAATATTATTTGCCAAAAAATTAACATGTTAAAGAAAATTTGAATTTTAGAAAATTTACCACAAAGCGTACAACTTCGGCCTAGACAGACAGACAAAGTGCGTCACTAGATGATATATTAAATTCATTTATTGAGGAGCATCATAAAGATATATACTCTAAGACCATTAGCTTGCCTATGAAGTTAAGACTTGCATGCTAGATAATCAAAAATAATAAGTGTACTTTTTTACTTTTTAGTAGTCATTTTTTTTTAACTTTTCAATCAGTAAATTAAAATCTATATTAGCTATAATAAATTTGATTTCATATTGTAAAAAATATTTCTATCCCGATTTTAACCAGCGGATGCAATAAATAATACTGTCCAAAAATTTAAGGACAACTTAAAAACAAATTGACATAAGGACCGTCTCTCCAATAAGTAATTCAAATAAACAATTTTACAAATGTATAAACTTTAAAACGTTTTATCGCATTAATTATAATTATTTACTTTCCAGAGATCCTGCTAATATGCCAAATCTGGCTACACTTGCAGTTCTAACATGTTTAGTAAATTTAATACTACCGGATGCTCTTTATTGGTATGTTTATATAATATAGTATAATGATATCATTTGATACTACCGAGTTTTGCAAAACATGAATATGTATATAGTATAATGACTTTGTTATACCTTCAAAAAATAAGCAACACAGGATTTATAATCTTCGATGCAGGGGATTATATTTTATAGTCATTAAGATAGATTAAGTATGCTGTGTGTTTATTATTTATTGGTTCCTTATTTATTAACAAATAAAGAAATTTACAGTCAGTTTTTAACACTTTACACAAAATGATGGTAATACTAATACTTTGATAATATAAGTAATCTAGATAAAACGGTTTTCTTCCTTTAATATTAATAATTAAATTACTTCTTTTAGGGGAGATTCATCCAGATCGAACAACAACTTATAAACAAGCTAAAAACATACAAAGTATTAAAAAGACCTGTCAACGATCTACATGAATTACTAAAATGTTAATTGACATTTTTGAAGAATACATTAAGATTATTCGATGTAAAATATATATTTTTGTATATAACCAAGGTCTAATTTTGAATTTTGTTCCCTGATTTAATATAAAAACATCAGCCCTAATATAAAACTTTTTAAGTGTAACGCAAAGAATATAATAAGTATAGAACGCCTTAAGGTATACGAGAGCTTCGGACAGATGATATGGGTGAACTCGGTGCTGGTCTCTAGCGGTAGCTTTGAGACTACTCCTCCCACATCATAACATCTTAACATTCATAACATTCTTCCCACTTTTTTAAGTTATTATTATAAAATCATCACGTTCATTATTACCATTTTAACGTCACAAGTAATTGACCTACTTTAAATTAGTCATTATTATATAAAGACAATATTAGGCTAAATCGACCGCCTCCGTGGCCGAGGTCGTTAGAGCGTTAGTCTTAACACTGACTTTTGACACCACGGAGGTCTGGGGTTCGCATCCCAGGTTACGCTCTCAGTTTATATAAAATTATTGTTTAGATAAATGATCATCAACTTTAGAATAGACTTTGAGCTTAACGGTTGCTACTACCACCCGAGATGGTTCCCGCAGGGTTTATCCCTGATGAGCCGCAAGGCTCTAAACGGGCATTATTATTATTATTATTAGGCTAAATCAGTGTTGTGCTAGGAGTGTTTAGCTGAAAATAATGCGACATTAGCGCATTCTCGTAGTTGGCATAGAAAAACTACAAAATTGCATACTAGCGCTCCTCTTCATGTATATGGAACTAATATTTTCTTGAAAGATACACCGTTTATTTTTCTTGAAAAATAGACGATTGATTCCGTTCAATCAAACCGGGGGATGTATGTATATGGAACTCATATTTAGTACGTTCATACACACTACGATCTCTCAATACGGTAATATTAGCTGAATGAACCATGCGGAGGGGATCCGATCGCATACGCTAGAACTAGGGAGATGGAATCTAAATGGATACGCTGTATGTACCTTTAGTGACTATCGTATATCGTATTTAACGGATAACCTTCTCGTCGAACTTTTATTTCACTTCAATATTACCATTTTTGATCAAATAACATTTGGAATATCATAAAGGTTGATTTTACCTGAATAATCTTGGGGGGGGGGGGCGTATATCATTGGTTTAACTGCACAGGCAGTCAGAGCTATGATGCAGGAAAGACAACAGTTATTCAAAGCAGACCAGGATTATAAACTGCGTAGACCAGGAGTCTGCGCAATATCCTTAGGCAAGAGCAAATAAATTTGATTTTAACATTATTTTAGCCACCGAGACCAAGGAACTTAATTTTTACGGCCTTTTTTATTAGCCCTTTTAAGATCATTAAATGCCAAACATCCTTTTGATCTAATTCATTTACTATATGGAGCATTTTGTCTTAGACTCCATACATTCATGGAGGATTTAAGCTCCAGTAGAACCTAGGGTGTTTATCTGTTGGATATATAAATTATATAAAAGGAAAGGGATGTCCAGCATTTAACGATTTTAAAAGAACTGATAAAAGGTACCTTAAAAAGCCTATTTAACCTTTCTCAAGTGGTTCTCTCACTAACACCCCTCCCTATTCTAGCACGAAGAAGAAACAATGACAGCCGAAGTAGCTTATCTGATAAAAAAATAAGTTAATTTTTCTTTGGAAATTCGCTAAATAGACATAAATAAATAAAAATAAGATAAACCTAAAAGGAAGTGCATTAAGTATGGCGTACTATTAATAAACGAAACACTTTTAAAGTAGAACAAGCATCACAGGTGCCTGCTAATAATGAAATACTTAACACTAAGAGCATATCAATTTTTGCTTTTGTCATGTTTAAAATATGACAGTCAAATGACAGAAAATTTCAAGGAGCAACATGAAATAAATTCTAGAGATTCGCCAAGGTAAGGTGACAGCAATTTAAATTTAATAAACTCTTCGTTAATTAAATATATTCGTACATAGAGTAAACTCTTGTATTTTACCAAAATTACGTATAGCGTTACAGACAGAAGTAAATCAGCGTATTTTCTGTCTGAATTTTAAAAGATTCACAAAAATCATTATTAAGGCTTTAGAATAGTCAAAAGGTTAGGTAGAAGTCACCAGGGGGTTAGCTCAAGGTTCAAGCTTAACCTTGGTACAAGTCTTAGTCTGGTCACTTGGTTTTCACGCTAAATAGCGTACCTACTGATGTTAAATCTTCTACTCTCCTCTAAATGAGAGTAGAAATAGTTCTCAAAAGGTAAAATGAATGGAAGGTGGTCTTAACATGAATGGCTCCATTATTTATAGACTTGCTAATTGGCAAGTTAATAAGTGCTTGCTTGAAAAACAACCAGTACTTACGACATTACGTGATGTAAGTACTGGCAAGTCAGAAAGTAAGCATACTTTCTCACTTGCGAAGTGAGACCACAGAGAGCTGTAAATACTATATATCACAGTACAGGTCATAATAACTGCGTATGCTCACTATAAAAACAGAGCGTCAGATGAAACGTTGAAACTACATAGCTAGGTCTAAAGACTGCTCTCTGCCACTGGAGTATATGTAGCAATGCCACGTGATTAAAAATAGTTTAAAAGAGAGCATTTATGTCAAACTTGATAAGTCACCAAAGTCTTAGTAGAAGTCTCAGTCAAGTCTATAGTTAAAAATCACAAGGGAAACAGTTAATATACCAGCTATTAAGTGAACATTAGTTTAGATGATCAGTCAACAATGGTCCGTGATTCTAACCATCTGGCCATTGGCTTCAGCGCACGACTGCGTAAAGTGTTCTTATATCTACAGGCAGTTAGTTAAAATTGTCCTAGAGACATAGTTCCTTGATGATTCAACATGTTGTTTTCATCTCTTCCTCGTTTTGATTACATTTTTAAATTTCGTCTAACTATTACTTTATCAGTTTAAAACCTATTGAGAATCCATACACACTAAACTTTATAATTAATCATTAAAAAATGGTAAGATCGAAAAAGCAACTAATACGTAACAAAAATTCCAAATAGATGAAGTAATGGATGGAAACAGAAGATGTCAGATGTGCAGGGAAACAGGGTGGTACTGCTTATCCTCGAGATTATCCAGACGTTTACAGCATATGCGTCCTTAAGAGCTACTGACACTTACATGAGATATGCCAGAGGCGCACAAAGAATATATTTTATAAACGGTGTTGTTGGAATAATAGCCTTTTCAATACCTCCTGATAAGCTTTTGTTCAAGATATTCGCGGTATGACACATCTATCTCTCAGTAACTCATAAAGCAACCTATTAAACTTAATTGTAATACATTTCAGTCTTGGTTTTAGTGAATTGTTATTGTAGGACGAGTTTAATAACAAAGAAAGGCACAGTCATCTAAATGATATTCCATTGTCTGATAGACTTATTGGCCAATTTATATTTTAGCTGATTAATATTCCATTCCATACTTGACTAAATCCATGGAACTCTATTGTTCCTTTGACTAATTGTCACAGTAACATCCTGAGTGATTCCATTGTCAAATAGATTTATTCACAGAGAAACGACTAGCTAATTAATACTCCATTGCCAGCCTAACTGACAATGGAACATCAAACAACCTAAAATCAATTAGTCAATTCATCCTACTATTAAAACAATTCACTAGGACTTGAAACTTAATTATTAATTTACTTTTAATATAATTTTTGTTAAGCAGGATGCAGGCAAATTAAAATTCTGGCGGTGTGGCGTTATTCTTACGTCTGACGTCACGCAAGCAGTCGAGGCCGTTTTCCCCCCAAAAGAACATGTTTAAATATATGTTTCGTTTTTTACTGTATCATCAAAAGTATAAGTTTTTTCATCCTAATATTTTACAGGGTGTTCTTTTATATGATGTACTTAAAGATAATGCAAAAAATGGTGCAAATACTCAGTTGTCCTAAAAATGAATTTTGACAAATAATTAGTTTCACACAATGTTTTACGTTACAGCACACATACGTATGGTGCCACAGTCTCAGCGCTCCATTAGTGGCAAGTGAGCTGTACTTAAGATCTGGATATATGCCTGATCTAGCACCATTACATCTGGCAATACCTTTCTACGTACTAGTGAAATTCTACATAACAGAAGATGCGATAGTGGACACGGATGCACTATACTTTAGTCAGATACTGGCAATAGCATCCATGGCAGCAACATCATTAGCTAATCATAATGTACCCGGGATACTGCTGACAATTTTATACTTAAATACTTGTTTCAGGTAAAGCTTTAAGAGAAATCATTTGTTCGGTACATAGTTGTAATGAATGATTTTTATTTATACTTCACAAAAAATTAATATGCCAAAGTAAATCATCACTGCAATGTCGAACTATAGTAACAATAGAGATCACCATGGCAACAGTAGCAGTTGTGGGCATAGAGATATTATTACTAGAGGGACCCTAAAGGTTAAACAGAGTATTTGCATTTTTTTAAAAAAAATGTTTTGCTCATAAAATGATTAAATGGGTTTAAAAAAATATATTAAGCTGTAAAAAAATATTTAATTTAATTTTAATAGTCAAAATAGCATTTAAAGAAGAGGAGAGGGGAAATAGGTGAGAGTGGGGTGAAAACGGAACGTTCTAAAGGTTGGGTCGTTTAAGGTACAGATGGGAGTTTTGATAATCGTAAGGTCAACAGTTGCTTACAGTTCTAGAATGTAAAAGAGATCAACAAAACAATTCCAGGTTATCGAAAAGTAACCTGACCACCTTCGAGTATAAATACAATCAAATAATCAGTACATAATTACAATAACTTATTTAATTAATTAAATAAAAACACAAACAATGTGCGGGAAGCCAAAATCAATTGATTTATTATAACCTAAACTCACTCTTGCAGTAGGTTTCAATGAGGTTACATAGAGCCCCTGGTTTCAGGCCTCTCAATGTATTCAGATAGGCTATGCTCCTCCAGTATATATCTCTATGGTTGTAGGTTTATTTTAATTGTATAGAAGCTTGGTTAGTAAAAAACACAATGAGCGTATTCATGTAAATACGCTGCTACCTTTCGAATGGAACATTACTTTTAAATCATCTTTGCAGTACAAGAAAATTGTACAATAACCTCGACTTTAAGTCGATAAATCAACTCCAGAATCGATACGAGGACTCAATGGCTCGGCTTAGCAACTTGGTACAGACAATAATTTGTTATTTTTACACTATAGATATTTATAAGTACCAAATAATTGATATAAATAACTGCTTTGTGGAGTAATCCAAGAATAGATAAATAAATAGTCTCTCCACTAAAAAGAATATTAATAGATTTATTCGAGAGTTAACTTTCTGCCGCACCCGGCCATCATCAGTCTATAAAAATACAAGAAACTTAAAATAACTAAAAATACAAAAAGTCTAACATAAAGCTAAAAGAAAATACAAAACAATAACAAAAGTAAAATAAATAAATCGGGGGTAGACAGAAACACGTACCATTCTCTGGAGTGCTAAGAACGATCGTCAGTAACGATCGCACTGAGTGGCTATAGCACTGAGATATTGGGCTTCAAGAGAGGGGAGTACACCCTAACTGTGTAGGTATCCCTCGTTTGTCAGTGCGCTATAAAGATCGGAAACGATCGTTACTAACGATCGTTCTTAGCACTCCAGAGAATGGTACGTGTTTCTGTCTTCTCACGGATTTATTTATTTTACTTTTGTTATTGTTTTGTATTTTCTTTTAGCTTTATGTTAGACTTTTTGTATTTTTAGTTATTTTAAGTTTCTTGTATTTTTATAGACTGATGATGGCCGGGTGCGGCAGAAAGTTAACTCTCGAAATAAATCTATTAATATTCTTTTTAGTGGAGAGACTATTTATTTATCTATTATTACCAAATAATTCTGTTGCGGAGGTCCAAATATTGCAAGTAAAATTTCATTTTAAAATCTGGCTCTCTTGCTCAACAAATAAGGAAACGTGCTAAATTTAATAGCTAAAAAAATAGCATGCAAAATAAAGTTTTGTATGCTTAAAATGTTGCGCGGAGCTGATTTTGTAAGAGTTGGCATTTTTGTTTATCCTATGGAACAAATAGGCTTATTTCCTTTGAAAGTGCAGGGCGAAATTTGAGCAAAAAAGCATTGCTACATAAAAGAGCAAGCAGTCCAAAGGATTTCCACCCGACTTGTAAACATCTTCCGAGCCCGGTTTTTATTTTAACGAAAGTTTCACCTTTATTCGGATTTTTTAAAGGTGTACGCCAACCGAAAATCTACGTAAATAACGATTGAATTATTAATGCTAAAATTAATTAATAACTTCTTAAATATAATAACTCTTTAAAGATTCATTTGATAACCAAGTATTATTTCTTTTTTAGAGACCCCATTGACATGCCACCAATAGGGACGTTTACAATTCTAACGATTTTTATTACTCTAATATTGCCAGATGCTTTAAATTGGTAAGTTATAAAAATAAATAAAGTATTCAATTATTAATTACATCATTGAACCATAGTACATGATAGAGTTGATTACAATATACTATTTAACTTAGTGTATTTCTGTCGTCTTGTAGTTATAAAAGTTAAGCATATTCTGTTTTGATGTCAGCTAGTTTTAAACTATTTGTCAAGATTATCATTAAATCTATGCCATAGGGTGGTTCATTAATTTTAACCTAAGCTTAAGCACCAAAAATCTCAGCAAGCAGTGGAAATTAGAAGAAAGTTCATTTCATATAAATGAACAGCGTGCAAATAAATTAGGTTGTGTTGAAAATGACGAATAAGGAAAGTATACTGATAATGGGAAAGTCTCTCCACAGAGTTAAATAATTTAACAACACCTAATTTTCACCTAAACGGTCATTAGTATAATATGACACAATATAATTGTGCGAGAGACACCTATGAAATGTAACAAGCAAAATGCATTGCTACATCTGGGATCTGTTCCATCATTCGACATTCGTCATCATTGATGGCTCGACATAATATTATGTCCCACTCTGTTTCGTTACGTCTAACTCATCAGGGCCTGTACCTGAACACGGGCTGTACCCCGTGTTCAATCCCGTTCACACGACAACTGCCGGGTGGGTTGAACCTCATAGGAGGTTGAACCCCCTGCAAAACCCTGCGTCTGACAAAAGTAATTGTTACTATTCTTAAATTTACTTTTATGTGTTTTTCAATAATCATCGTAACCCGACCATTTATAGGGGAAATTCATCAAGATCTCACGAAAACTCGTAAACCATGAAGTTTTAAAAAAGTCTCAAAACTGTATTAAAAAAATCAAACACGAAGAAGAATAAATAAAAAAAATATGGACTCTTAAAACTAATTTAGCTCAATGGATTTAGAAAGAATATTATTGTAGATAATAAATATTAGTCCTGTTTGTCTATTGTGTTTGATAAATTCAATTTAATTTATTTTAAGTGAGAATTTAAAGAGACATTTTTTCCCAATGATATAACTTCTCTTTTATCCCAAAAGAAAGAAAAAGTGTCACTGGACTCAAAAAAGAGTCACTTTTTTGAGAAAAGTAACTAGCGAAAGTAAAATAGCATTGGTTGTCATGGCAACTATATAACTCCCTCACAGCAATTTCTCTTTAGCTAAGTCGATAGCGCCTTTAGCTCTTGAAGGTTACAAGTTCAGTGGCTACGCAGGTCGCAGGGGATGCTCACTTTTAACGGGTTTTTAATATGTTTAATACCAATTATGTAAAACAAATAAGTTATGTAACTTGCCTATAAATTCACTTAAACTTTCATTAGGTAGTACATTTCTTTAAGCGAATTTCCTTAGGAAAAAGACAAGCTTTTTTTAAACGGGTAAATATTTTTTTATCAAAAATGGTACAAAAATCAACCTTGGGGAGGACACGAAACCTATAGAAAACCAATTTTTCACGCCATGAATCTGGTTTGCTGAGTCAATATTTTTTTTTAAAAACTCGTTGAATTCAAAGTAATTATTTTTCGGCGCGAAAAAGGCGCTGCATCTAATGAAAGCCATCCAAAGTCAATACAACTTCACTCAAATCGAAAACCCCCTGATAAATTACCAGAAATCAAAATTACGTTCAGTGAAAAATAATTTGGAGTAAGGTGTAACTTTTTCAATATTTCTTTGGGCGCTAAAACTAATAAAACCTGCCGGAAAAATTACCAAAAAATCTAAAAGCGGTTGACAATTACAGGAATACCAAAAATACGGCTGGTAAACAATTTCAAGTGGGGAGTCGTTTTTCATGTTTTTTGAGGGCCTGTGGGTTGTGTTAAATTGATCCGCAATCGATACAAGCACTAAAAGTACTCAAATTCATATTGGGATATTGGGTTCGAATCCTGGTAAGGACGATATGTCTTATAGTTTTATTCACATTATAAGTTTATAACTACAAAATAATTCTGGCGCGGAGGTCCGCATGTCGGGCGAATTACTTTTAGAGTTTCGTTTTGCTTGTTTCTGTGCTTAACCACCTATTTTTTGCTTACGCTTCTTTCACCAGCGCTTTGAGCAAAAAGGTACCGCTGCAAGCCAAAATTATGTTTTTAAGATGGAGGATACTAGTTAGATTGGTGCCATAAATAAATTTCGATTAAATCAGCTTGGAAGTTTCTAAAATAGTATTAATAGAGCTTTAATTAGAACTTAAACTAGAATAGAGTTGAAATATAAATATAAAGTATCGTAAAAACGAAATTATTGATAGAAGTTGGTGGACACAGGTATTCAGCGAAATGCAGCAGATATGCTGCATTTATCTTATATCATTATCTGCATAAAAATTTATTTTGAGCGGGTACATTTTATCCGGTTTTATAACTACCTTGGCTACGTCTCGTAAGTTTTAGTTTATAGTGTTTCAGAGTTTAGTGTTTGAGTGTGAAAGGGTTTTCTTGGGAAGCCTCGGGATTTAAATATTATGGTTTCTTTGGCTTCAGGAACCATATTGACTGCCTAGAGAGTAGAAACACGCTTTCTCCCGTGGTAAGTCAATTATTTTCTGAAAGCCGAATTAAATTTACTTCATATTGCTTTATCATAATAGACAAACGTTCACTAAAAATTATGTAAAATTATGTAATTTGTTCATTAAATTCAAACTAGCTGATTAATATAATTAGCGAAGAACATAAAACTTAATTAATATATTTATATTATATAGCTTTCCATCAACGGAGAATGTTTCAGTTAAAATTTCCATCTAGGGCGGCAATGAGATAGCTATAACTGCAAGGTCGTCTCTAAGTTACGTAACTATAATTGAAGCTGTCTTGACTTGTAAAGTTCAAGTACTTCTAAAGTAAAGTACAGCCACCATTTTGTCCAGTTAATATTATTTTTCTATCAGATTTTTTTGTTTTAATACTCTTGCAATCAGTGTACAACCCCAGTCCCTATTAATTTGGGGAAAGATGACTTCATTTATTTCGGAGACAGAAAAAACTGTTTCTGAACTTCGGTTTCGACTTAGTTATTTAATAAGAGTTTAAAGTAATACGTTATCGTTATATAACTCATTAGATACTTAAATTTATCATACTTATCCTCATCGTCATTCTTCATCAAGTTTTATGCATATAAAGATTTTCATTGACAAAAATAATTAGGAAAGTGATAGGCCAATAGAAAGAGTATAAGATTTTTTTTTCAATATATAGAGCTAAGAAATTTTTAGCAAATTCAGATATTTTTTACAAGCAAAAAACTGTTCGCGTTTAAGTATTAAATTCTTACAGTACGAAGAGGGATAACCCAGTGTTTGGAATACATTTCCATACTAGTGGCATATGCTACGAGGGCTGAAAATGCTTAACACCACAAAAAATAACCTCTGGGGAAGTGACAACCATAATTGAGAATACAGACTGAGCACATGGCTACAGACGTTAGATAGTAAAAGCTAAAACTTCAGGTCGAAAATAATTTAGAAATTAAATTATATTTGTCACAATTACGAGTTTGGGGCTAGTGTGGACACGTCATTTGCGCATCGACACATTTAAAAAGATAAAAAGCATGCATAAGATAAACTGATATTTCAGAACAGTATTATAATTATAGTGTAATTATGCATGATAAAATCCTTGACTATAAAAATGTTAGCTAGCAATGATAAATTAAAATTTAGATATATATATATCTGAAGATCATCTATGTGTCGCTGATATCAGTTTTAAAAGGGAGCATGTGGCATACATGTGTTCGGTTAATTAGATACTTCGGCCTCAAATTCTTGAATAACCTCAGACTTAGGCTCCTTGCGTATCTTTTTCGATTCAGGAATAACCTTATACATTTCTTTCCAGGCGTTGCGACGAGTAAGTTTGGGAATATGACTTTCAGGCACGTCAATTCGAAACGTATTTTTAAACTCTTCAAGATTTCTTTCAATAGATCTGACAGTTCCATGCATCACTCTCGATTCCATTTTGTTGAGTAACTCTTTCAACTTTTTCTTCTTTTCGGAATCTTTTCCTGCTAATACTTTATTTGAGTAAGCTACGAAGAATTTAATGTTCAAAGCAGAATCTCGGAGAGTTAAAGAGTGGCATTTTATCATGAGTAGACCCATCGCGTAAGGGTATGCCTCGCTCCGGCCTCCACTCTTATAAGCTTCTATCATGCGGTGTTTCATATCTTTTTCACGTTTCTTGTAAACTCTAATTCTGTCAAGGAAAGACCGCCCTGCAAAGTCAATACTAGCAAGTTTATTTGCCAATGAAAAAATGTTTTGCTGTGACATTGTTCTAAATGGTCTATCTCAGACAATAAGTCGAACTCATAAGTACATAAACTAATCATTGTATTCAAACATATAATATAAGCGAACCGAAGATAACCATGAGCTCCCACACGAATCCTTGTTAAAGTCAATTTTTTGTACCTCCATAATTTTGCTTCTTGTTTTATCAGTCGTCTTTTTTTTTAAATTTTAACTTATTTTCTTGGCACTATAAATTTTTCCATTTTTTTAATTTTTTTTACGCGAATTTGACAAATAAAAGTTATTTGACACATTTGTTCAATTGCGACATTAGACAAACTTGGTACATAGTACAGTATGGTAAAAAATTGGGTAATAATATATTATTATTATTCTTATTATTATTAATATAATATTACTTATGCAAAGCTAGTTTCCAACATTGTTTCAGTAAAGTAGATCTTAGTGTGAAGGCTCGGTTTCGGGTTAATTTATGGAACACATGACACTAAGCTACAACTAAGGGTATTCTTAATACTATATAAACACATAATAATAGATAAATTAGTAGTTTAATTTTTGTTAACCGTGGAAATTTTACTAAACCCCTTTGCTCCTTATAAGAAAGCATAAGAATTTGTTGATGACCTGGTCATTTAAACCATCAACTGAACGATAAAATAACGACAACAAATGTAAAAAATAAGAAGATTATCATTTTCCAAAGTAATGGCGATAATTTGTCAAAAAATCATTTTATTTGTAACCTTCGATATGTCAACCAAGATCCAAGTGAACGCTCTATATTTGTAAATGTAATATATATATATATATATATATATATATATATATATATATATATTATATATATATATATATATATATATATATATATATATATATATAATATATATATATATATATATATATATATATATATATATATATATATATATATATATATATATATATATATATATATATATATATATATATATATAATATATATATATATATATATATATATATATATATATATATATATATATATATATATATATATATATATATATATATATATATATATATATATATATATATATTATATATATATATATATATATATATAATATATATATATTATATATATATATATATATATATATATATATATATATATATATATATATATATATATATAATATATATATATATATATATATATATATATATATATATATATATATATATATATATATATATATATAGATATATATATATATATATATATAATATAATATATATATATAGTACATTTGATACTACAGAGTTTTAAAACATAAATAGTAGACCCAATTGTGTGAGAGAGTATAATTGTGTTTAATTGGAGGTCAGAGTGAGTTCAGTTTTTGTCGGCGCTCTGATGAGTTAGGCGTAACGAAACAGAGTTGGACATGACATTATTTCGAGCCATCAATGATGACGAATGTCGAACAGTTCCCAGATGTGGCATTGCATTTTGCTTGTTACATTTCCTAGGTGTCTTTCGCACTATTATATTTCGTCAATGTATTAATATTCAGAGTAAGCATATGAACTGTTTCGTTAACTCTTCGCTGATTTTGCTATAATAGTTTGATTAAGCGCGTGGACTCCCTAAAATCTTCTGTGCGTCCAGGGAACACACTTTGCGTATCCCTGCCAAAAGTGCCAACCTAAAAACCAATCAAAACAAATATGGGTATGTACCCAGAATATATTTTGAGGTCGTTAATTATTGTCACATCGACAGTTGTAGGTATCGATTACAACAAAATTGATTTTTACTTTTCCTCATTTATACCGCAGGTATATAGAAGAGTATTGTGTTTGCAAAAAATTCAAAATCTGGATTTCACCTGAATTATTCCAGGTGATTAGTTTTAGGTGTTTTTGAGACTTCCTGAGAGGTTTTCACAAAGTTTTCCTTGTGTATTGGGGTGTCTGTTATTATCGTAGCTTCCAGGGTGTTTATGTTAGAGACTTGAAACTTAGTGCAAAAATCAACTTAGTGCAAAAATCAATCTTTAGGTCTAGTTGTCTGCCTCCGTAGCCGCGGTCGTATAGAACTGGGCTTCGGTACCAGAGGTCCAGGGTTCATAGCCCGGGTTATGCTCTCAGTTTTTATGAATAGAATTTGTTGTAAAAAGATTTCGCCAACTTTAGCTTTACTTTGAGCATAGTAGATGTGACCCACCCGAGGTGGATCCCGCAGGGCGAAAACCCTGTAGGGCATTATTATTAATATAGGTCTAGTTGTATTATCTGAAAAATATTTTCTTTCATTTTTTTCTTTTTTTTTCACAACGCCACTAACCGAAAATATTCACTCAGAAAAAATATCAAAGAATCATAAAACGGTGAAAATTTTGTAGATAGGTCTGAGATCTTGAACGCATGCAATTATGTTTAGGACCAAAAAATGTTTTAAGTTTCATCTAATAATCAAAATTTGTAAATTTCTTATCGAAAAACTAACTACGTTTTTTAAAAATCGAAAAAAACTGAGTGAATTGAGTTGAAAATCACTACAAGTGAATGCATTTACATTTGAAATAAGTGTGCTAAGATTCGTTTCAATACGGCAAGTATCTACGGTCTTTTTTTTTGCAACTATCTACCTGGAAACGAATGTATTTACTTTCTGAGGACGAAAGCGAGTCTAAAGACGTGTTGTAGTATAAATTTGGTGATATTTATATTCTGAGGATGAGCAAAGCGAGTCTAAAGTAGTAAAAATGAGCGCATAGCGAATCCGACGTGTTGAGGAAATGTTCCAAGGGTACCCTGCAGCCGGGTTTTAAACTAGCATCTGCAAAAAGAATATAAAATCGGTTACAGGGTACTTCGGAACTTTTCTTAATCACCTCAGATTCGCTACGCTCATCCACCCACTTCGGACTCGGAAAATTACTATATTTATGCTGCAACACGTCTTCGGACTCGCTTCGCTGTCTTCGCAGATAGTAAATATATTCATTTCATTACCAGTGGTCACCCATTCAGGCAATGATGCTGCTTAAGTTTTATAATGAAAAAACCGTAGATATACTTGCCGAATTCAAACGAAACTTCATACTAATTTATTACATAAAGACATGTTATCACTTAAACCAAAATTAAACTTTAATGATTTTTTTTCGATTTTTTACAACTTTTTAAAAATTTTACACAAGTTATTCGATAAAAATTGAACTAATGCTGACAGTGAGATGAAAATTGGCACATATGATAGTCTTAAAAATAGTCTTATACATCGCAACATTTCCCGCGTTTCCCACGAGTCATTACTGCAGGTTACAGACGTCATAAAAATGATTTTCCGGATAGCACAACTACTGTTATAGATTAATTTTTGTGCAAAGTTTCAACTCTCTAGCATAAATACACTGGGAGCTACAATAATAACAGACACACACACACACATACAGACGGACAACTTTGTAAAAACCACTCAGGAGGCCTTAAACACACTGTAACTGTAACTGACACTGAACTGGATAATTCATGTGTCATCCCGGTTTCGGATTTTTTGCAAACACAATACTTTTCCAATATACCTACGGTAAAAATAAGGAAAAGTAAGAATACACTCATAATGCCACCTACTTATTTTTCCAAAATAAATTCAGAAAAAAAGGTTTTCTCTAAAGAAAATAAAACATACAAACAAGTTCGTGGCGAGGGATTACAATGTCTTTGACTCTGCTAGATAGTTACATAACCAATTTTTCAAATCCTGAATCTTGGGTTCAAACGGCCGTTGATCTTTAACCGGATTAGTTTTACCCATATTACTCGCTAAATTTAATGACTGACTATTCTTAGAACTTGCAAACAAGGAAAAAAAGATCCCCCACACAAATTTTACAAGATCTTCAAAGAAAATACCTGATACGATAAAGCTCTCAGACCATGTTACATAATCACACGAAACGAATACCTAAATTATATAATATTTATAACTCCATTAGATAAGAATACTTTAAGAATAATAATAATTGCACCCTCTCAAATAAAATTGGCAGTTTAAACCTGTTTTAAACTGAAAATCACATGTTGTGTTAAGTTAGTTTTATTTTTGAGGCGAGTAAAGGTTGCCGGGGAAATGCTCTTTTGATATTTTACCCTCCATTTTTCAACAAATAGCCATCTCATGTCTTTCGTGCATAAAAATAATGTGTTTGACAAAAGGAATACAATTTGATTGATTGTTATAGCAAGTAGTCATTTACTTCGTTCACAGGCGGGGTTTGGCAGGTGGTTCAACTTCCCGGCAGTTGTCGTGTGAACAGGATTGAACACGGGGTTCAACTCTGAGACTCAGTTTTTATCGGGCCAAACCCCACGTGTAAACGGAGTAAATGTTTGTCATGTTTGTCAATGTTGTCATTTTATGACTCACTTTTAGTGAATTTCCTTAGAAAAGATCACTAATAAGACGGGTGGTATGACGGGAGTCGAAGTCGGGAGAGCAACTCAATGAGCCACATTAAAAATGCCCAAGAATAAAACACGAAACAATTTAAATTTTTGCCTCTTCACAGGAAGCAAACTATAAGTGATGACAAAAAATCAGGTACGGGGTACCTCGAAACTTTTCCTCATCACATCGGATTCGCTATGCTCATCATTCCTACTTCAGACTCGCTTCGCACGTCCGCAAAATATACAAGACGTTAAATTTATACCTTAGCACGTCTTCGAACTCGTTTCGCTCATCCTAAAAATAATAAATTCATCCGTTTTACTCCCAGCGGTCACCCATCTAGGCACTAACCACGCTCGATGCAGCTTAATTTTAAAGATCCAACAAAAATCATAAATATACTTGTATTGAAACAAAACTTGGTGAACTTATTTATTACGTACAGGCATACACTTAAACCAAATTTTATTTCAATTAGATTATTCTGATTTTTTTTAATTTTTAAAAACCTACGTAAGTCATATAACAAAAATTTAAAAATGCTGATAATGAGACGAAATTTAGCATGTACGTTGATCGAGTACACGGCTACATGCGTGCACAATTTCAGTCTGATCACATCATTTTCCACATTCCATGATTTTTTAAAACCTTGGCTGAGTCATTATTGCGGGTTAATGACGTCATAAAGATATAATTTTTCAAATAGCACAACTAAACCTATAGACAGATTTTGGTACAAAGTTTCAACTCTCTAGCATAAATACACCAGGAGCTACGATGATAACAGGTACACATACACACACAGACAACTTTGTGAAAAACTCTTAGGAGGCCTTAAAACTCCTGAAACAGATAATTCCGGTGACATCCCAGTTTCGGTTTTTTTGCAAACACAATGTTTTTACTATGTACCTACGGTATAAATAAGAAAAAGCAAAATAATCAAAGAGAAAAATAGTAATTATTAGGGCCATAGAATCAAAATATGCAATAAAAAACAAAGGATGCCGATTCGAAATAGAGAGAGCCCACAAATTTCAAAAGGAAAGAGACTTTTGGACCAACCTGTATAATCATTTATAAGCTTTACCATGTATTGCGGGCAGGGGCGGACTGGCCACTGAGGGTGAATGCAGTAGCCCTCCTTGGGCCCCTTAGTCAAAAATAAACTTAGAGAAAAAATAACGAAAATTAAAAAAAAATAAAACACATTAAAACTTGATCAGGGCCCTAAAGCAGCATAAAAGGGCATTAGATATTTGTTTTTTATAAGTAATTAAAAATAAATTCTAAATTTTAGATCTTTATGGCCCCTATTCATTACACCTAGATGTTAAAGGGCTCAATACAAAGACTAAAGCCAATGATGGCCCTTAATATACTTAACCAGAGCTCTAAAGCAAGAGCCCTAGACATATATCATAAAATTGTTTAATTAAATATTACATCCCTCCTATTGAGGGCACTTAAATACTCCTATGGGCCCTTTTAGGCCAAACCTTCCTCAGGCCCTTTTGGCTCAGTCCGCTACTGATTGCGGGTAATTTTTGGTTAATTATGGTTTGTAGTAGATTATCTTGGTAACTAAATAAGGTTATTGACCATGAACAGCCAATAACAGTATCGATATCAAACGAAAAAATCATAGGGTGAGGAACAGAAACCAGATCACGATATAAACTTCAAAACTCTCAGACATTAATACTACGATTTAATCAAGCCGAATTGATTACCTATCCCTAAACATATTCTAGTATAGAGATACTATTATTACTGATCTCCTGTCAGTTAAATTTTGATAATAATAATAATAATGATAATGCCCGTTTAGAGCCTTGCGGCTCATCAGGTATAACCCCTGCGGGAACCACCTCAAGAGGTAGTTGCAGCCGTTACGCTCCAAGTGTACTCTAAAGTTGGCGAACAACAATTTATTTGAACAATAATTTTATAGAAACTAAGAGCGTAACCTGGGATGCGAACCCCAGACCTCCGAGGAGTCAAAAGTCAGTTTAATAACTGAAGCCTTAACGACCTGGACGGCTATTGAGGTTAAATTTTGAAACAGAGAAAAATTAATATCAACATCATTAATTTTTTGGTTTCATAAAACCAAATAAACATTACAAAATTACAGTAACTTACACAATAGAAATAATATACGCAATAATTCATTTCTAATAAAAAAAAAAAAAAAAAAAAAAACAATTTACGAAAACTCGACAACGATTTTTATTATAGCCTCCCAAACTCACTCATGAAAAAGGTTATAATAATGGCCTAAAAAAGATGTTTTAACTTAAAATAATACGTCACGGACGTTAACTTAAAATAATTTATTTTTACTTTTCCTCATTTATACCGTGGGTATATAGGAAAAGTATTGTGTTTGCAAAAATATCCAAAACCGGAATTATCCGTTTTAGGTGATTTTAAGGCCTCCTGAGTGGTTCTTACTAAGTTGTGTGCCTTATGTGTGTGTGTCTTTTATAATCGTAGCGCCTAGTGTATTGATGCTACTGAGTTGAAATTTTGTACAAAATCAGTCTACCGCTGTAGTTTTTATGACGTCACTAACCCGCAATAATGACTCAGCGAAAATTTCAAAAAATCATAAACCACGAAAAAATAATGTGATCAAATTGAGATTTGGCAAGCATGTAGCCATGATTTAGACTATACATATGATAATGAAGTTTAATTTCATTATCTGCATTAGTTCAATTTTTATTTAATGACTTGTGTACGTTTTTTTAAAAAAAAAATCATATTGAGTTAAATATACGTAATAAATAAGTACACCATTAAGTTTCATTTTAATACGACAAGTATATCTATGGTTTTTGTTGGATTATAAAAGTTAAGCAACGTTGTCAGTGCTGTAAGGGCGACCACTGAGGATAAAACGAATGAATTTAATATCTGAGGACGAGTGAAGCGAGTCCGAAATAAAGAGGATGAGCGTAGCGAATCTGATGAGATGAGGAAAAGTTTCGAGGTAGCCCGTACCCGATTTTTTTACATAGTAAAGCAATGTTATTGATCACATTTAGTTCATAACCAATAATAGAATCTGATTCATACTTCCGCAACGTATAATAAGCTTCTCAATTTATTACGAAATAAGGTTTATGCCCCTCTGGACATATATTTTTGCATGTATTCTAGTTCTTAAAAACTAAAAATTATATAATGTATACTTACTGAAATATTTCATTAAAATTTGATTAAAATAATTTAATATAATAACTAATCAGGGATATAAGAAATTTTCATTCAAGTAACAAAAACGGAATAAGAACAAAAAAAATCAATTTTTTATGTTTCTTTTAAAAAAAAACGTTTGATGAAAAGTATTTGCGTCATTAGCGTTACTTTGTTATCAATAACTCGCTAAAAACAGTTAAGGAACTTAAAAATAATTTAGTTTTAAAAATAAATTGATTAAAGTCTAAATAAAGATTTACCAATCTGTTTATATTTTTTTTAAATTATTAAAGATTGAATGTAAACGAGATATATAAGACTATAAAGTAACTGTAATAGTTTTTGTTCGTTCCTCTAATTGACAAGGGCAGCAAAATCTTCTAGAAGATTTGACAAAGAATAGAATGTATAGGCAGTTCTTTCACAAAGGGGCAGCAAAATCTTAAAGTCGGTACTCACATAGTATAATTCTGAGAAGAGTATGTAATGAGTAATGCTTGGTTTGGGCGGGAGAAATATTTTCCAGTCCAGTGTATAAGGGTAGTGTAAGGGTTGAGATCTCCACTTCTCAAAAAAACAAGCTGGCAATGATGGAACGAAGCTTCTCTATCAATAAACAATAGGATGAAAATTATAATAAAAGATTTAATTAAAAAAATAATTATGAACGAGAAAAATGCACATCCATTTATCAAGAGAACTGTGTTAGTCACAAATTTGGTTAAACACATAAAGATATATACCAGAGGGGGCACAGCCTATCTCAATACATTTAGAGGTCTGAAACATCTTTTTGGGGCTCTCAAGCATAGAGATTATATACTAGAGGAGAATAATACTAGAGGGCATAGAGATAATACTAGAGGGCATAAGATATATACTAAGATAGAGGAAGGGGCGTAGCCTATTTAATTACATCGAGAGTCCTGAAACATCTTTTTGGGGCTCGTTTTGTATTCTTGACGTTCTACTGTATAAGTTAATGAAACTTTGTACTGATTATTTGATAGTATTTATAAGCAAGGTGGTCAGGTTACTTTTTCAATGTTTCAAAATGTACCTTATAGGGCCCCTCTAGTAATAATATCTCTATGCTAGAGGGCATAGAGGTATAATTACAAGAGGGACCCTATTGGTTGAATTTTGAAACATCGAAAAAGTAAGTTGAACACCTTCGCTAAAAAATTATCAAATAATCAGTACAAAATTACAGAAGAACGTTAAAAAATACAAATCAAAACACAAACAATGTGCGGAAAGCCTTAACTCACTCTTGAAGGAGGTTTCAATGAGGTTACACAGAGCCCCTAAACGATGTTTCAGGCCTCTCACATTGAGTAAATTAATATATAAAGTAGGGAAACAAATGCGATTTCTGTCAGGTCTGGCATGTAGTGGCTCAAATTTTCCTAAGGTCGTGGCCATTTTGTTTTATCCGTGTAAATATAAACAAACTATTTAGGATACTCAAAATGTTTGTTTTATTGCATTTATTTGTACATTTTAGTATAAAATGTATAATTGTGTAATAAATATATAATAATATATATATAATATATATATATATATATATATATATATATATATAATATAATATATATATATATATATATAATATATAATATAATATATATATAAAATATAATATAATAATATAATATATAAATATATATAATAATTATAATAAATATATAATATATAATATGTAATTGTGTAATATGTATAATTTGTGTAATAAATACGTTTTGTCACATTGAATAGAGGTTAAAGTGCAAATATTTAACTACTAGGTTTGTTTAAATTATCAGTACACTATTTAACTTAGTACATTTTTGCGAGTCATATTTTTTTCCCCTTCAAATATTATTTGTAATTAGTAATTTAACAAATTTAACCAAACATTTTTGAATATAATAAAAGCAATCGTAATTTTAAGTTATATTTAAGGCAATACATTGTCGTCTGTATCTTCTTTAAAATCTTAATAAAAACATTTGGTTTACCTTTACTATAGTTTCTTTTTTTCTTTAACAAATTTAATGTAAAAATTATTTCACAGAATTTAATACAAAATCATTATATCACGTACATATTAAAGCAAGAAAACACGATTAAAAGTATAACTGACCTAATGTTATCAGGGTTGCCAATAAAACTAAGTAAAAAACGTAAATCCTACGAGGCGCATGCGCAGTTATTCCAATTTTAGCTATTTTTTATTTTTGAGCCAGCAATCATAGAGATATTATTACTAGAGGCCCTATTGGTTGAATTTCGAAACATTTAAAAAGTAACCTGACCACTTTCGCTAAAAATATAATCAAAACTTAGTATAAAATTAATCTAACTTATTTAGTAGAACGTTAAAAGTACAAATCAAAACACAAACCATGTGCGGAAAGCCGAAAACAATTGATTTATTATAACCTTAACTCACTCCTGAAGGAGGTTTCAATAAGGTTACACAGAGGCCCACAGAGCCCCTGAGAGCCCCAAAAAAGATGTTTCAGGTCTCTCAATGTATTTAGATAGGCTATGCCCCCTTTAGTATATATCTCTATGCCAGCAATCAGCTGATCAAGCATGTCTGAATTTTTTTACACAGGTTAGTATAGGAGTTTCCCTACTTGGTTTATATTACTGTAAATTGGACATAGCCTATCTCAATACATTGAAAGGCCTGAAACATCTTTTTGGGACTCTGAGTAACCTCATTGAAACCTCCTTCCAGAATGAGTTAATGTTAAATCAATTGATTTTGGCTTCCTGCATATTGTTTGTGTTTTGATTTGTATTTTTAACCTTCTCCTTTATAAGTTACTGTAATTGTGTACTAATTATTTGATTGTATCTATAATCGAAGGAGGTCAGGTTACTTATTCAATGTTTCACAATTTAACCTATAGGGCCCCTCTAGTAATAATATCTCTATAGCCTTGTAGGTTAAATTTTGAAACATCGAAAAAGTAACCTGACCATTTTCACTTAAGAATAAAATCAAATAATCAGTACAAAATTACAATCACTTATATAGTAAAACATTGAAAATATAAATCAAAACACAAACAATGTGCAGGAAACCGAAATAAATGTATTAAGTGTAACCTCAACTCACTCCTGAAGGAGGTTTCAATGAGGTTACACAGAGCCTCTGAGAGCCCCAAAAAGATGTTTCAGTCCTCTCAATGTATTTAAATAGACTATGCCCCTATAGTTCTCTATCTATCTATGATTTTTTGACTATTGATTGATTTTTGAATTGACTATCTCTATGATTTTTTTATTCTTGAGCCAGCTATCATCTGATCACTCATGTCTAAATTTTTTTAACACATGTTAGTATAGGAGTTCCCTACTTGGTTTATACAGGGTGACTTACTCTTAATGGACAAAATAAAAATCTTGATTCTATGGACCAGGATGAACAAAAAATGTCATGTAAGCATAGGGTCGATTCTCAATAGTTCTCTAGAAAAATCGATATATCGAATTATTCGATACTTTACTATCTAATTCTCTAAAACGATCTACAACTTGATAACTACTAAATCTAAAGAGATACGGTTTTCACTATTCTCAAGGGCATTAAATTCCCTTTAAAATGGTATACTTTATGTCGCAATCATCACAATTAAACTTTAATTTATTTGCATTTAAAATAATTTTTTTTATTAGTACTAAAAATGTAAAAAATTTTAAATGCCAAAATCTTCGATATTTGTTCACTCATAGTTGAAACCTAAAAAATCTTAAAAACAGCCTCATTCCATACCCTTTAAAATGATATAACATAATCTATGGCTTGTTTTAACTTTAACCGAGATATTCTTAAAAAACTTGATGTAAGTCACTTAGATTCTAAATTATTCACTATGTAAACAAAGACATTTACATTTAAATTATTTCAATTTGATTTACAAAATAAACTTTATTTTATTAGTTATAACTATATTGTTAATTATTCTATGTTTTGTTAATCATAGAAAATAATCAACCCCCTCCCTCCACTCCCATATAGCTTAAAAAACTTAATTTAAGTCTCTTATACTAAAACAAATGCACAAAAAACATTCTTGAAGAATTTGTTGAAAGAATACAAAGTAATAGGTATATTTATACATAATTAAATAATAAATAAATAATTAACTTTTTACTGCAAGGGAATTAAAAATCATTCTTCATGTAAATCATAAGAGAGATTCAAATCTTCCTCCTTCAACTCTTATACATAGTCTACATCTTCTAACACTGATTGTGTAGCTTTTTCAATTTGTGCTGCAGTTATTGCAGCTCTTGACTCATGCACTTTTAGCATCAGGTCATCTCGAGTATTTGTGGCTTGAATGTATACTTCATCTTTCATTGCGCCCCAGAAATAAAAATCTAGAGGTTAAGATCAGGAGATCTCGGAGGCCAGGCTATTGGTCCCTCTCGTCCAATCCAAGCGATTGGGATAATTTTCATTCAGCCCCACAAAATCGAGATGACCTGATGCTAAAAGCATGAGTCAAGAGCTGCAATAACTGCAGCACAAATTGAAAAAGCTACACAATCAGTGTTAAGAAGATGTAGACTATGTATTAGAGTTGAAGGAGGAAGATTTGAATCTCTCTTATGATTTACATGAAGAATGATTTTTAATTCCCCTTGAAGTAAAAGTTAATTATTTATTTATTATTAATTATGTATAAATATACCTATTACTTTGTATTCTTTCAACAAACTTCTCAAGAAATATTTTGTTGCATTTGTTTTATTATAAGAGACTTAAAATAAGTTTTTTAAGCTATATGGGAGTGGAGGGAGGGGGATTATTCTATGATTAACAAAACATAGAATAATTAACAATATAGTTATAACTAATAAATAAAGTTTATTTGTAAATCAAATTGAAATAATTTAAATATAAATGTCTTTGTTACATAGTGAATAATTTAGAATCTAAGTGACTTACATCAAGTTTTTTAAGAATATCTCGGTTAAAGTTAAAAACAAGCCATAGATTATGTTATATCATTTTAAAGGGTATGGAATGAGGCTGTTTTTAAGATTTTTAGGTTTCAACTATGAGTGAACAAATATCGAAGATTTTGGCATTTAAAATTTTTTACATTTTTAGTACTAATAAAAAAATTTTAAATGCAAATAAATTAAAGTTTAATTGTGATGATTGCGACATAAAGTATACCATTTTAAAGGGAATTTAATGCCCTTGAGAATAGTGAAAACCGTATCTCTTTAGATTTAGTAGTTATCAAGTTGTAGATCGTTTTAGAGAATTAGATAGTAAAGTATCGAATAATTCGATATATCGATTTTTCTAGAGAACTATTGAGAATCGACCCTATGCTTACATGACATTTTTTGTTCATCCTGGTCCATAGAATCAAGATTTTTATTTTGTCCCATTAAGAGTAAGTCACCCTGTATATTACTTTAGTATTGAGATAGGCTATGCCCCCTCTAGAATGTATATCTATGCTAGAGGGGGCAACAAAATTAGGTTAAGCAAGGTTAAAATCAACCTTGTTAACAGGGTATCTATTGTAAGAAATTTTAATCAATTTTTACAACTATGTATCCCCCCATATTTCTGAAATACGCCTACCCCGGGTGAAGAACCTCTGAAAGAAACCCTGCTAGGTAATGTCTGGAACCCTGTGGTTTATGAAATAGTATGACGTCATTAACCCACAATAATGACCCTTAAACAATTCAAAAAACCACAAATCTTCAAAAAGTGTTAAGATTAGGCTGAAAGTTTATGTACATGTTATTAATATATTTTATTAACCATACCATACATTTTATTAACCATTATATACGGTTAATAAAAATACCAAGTAACATTTTATTACCAGTAATAGTTCTGGTTTTATTGATTGACATAATGTAAACAAATCACGTTTTTTGACTAATGCATTTAAAAATTTGCTTATATCATGGTAATATGCCACTAATATAAACTAGTAATATGCCTGCCAAACTGATATAGGACAACATTATATAATATATAACAACGTATATACGTTCTTGTTTTATATACCTACGATAAATAAATGAGGAAAAATAATAATAGTTAAACTAACCCCACAATTGTGGAGGGGGGGTGGTTAGCTGGTCTTGGAAGAATTTCAAATAGTTTAAAAAAGCTCCGCGAGAATTCATGGGTCACTCACTCCTGCTTCATCGGCTTATAACTTTCTTCTCTATAAATTTTGCAGAATAAAAAGATCAACACAAAAGCCATCAAAACTGAGGTAAAAAAGTAGGGCATACTGCCTCGGGCAGTGCCACAGATTATGGAAGTGATTACAAATTGTGGAAACCGCGGAGAGTTAACCCAAATTTGGACTTTAATTTAAATTAAGCAAATACAAATTTTAAACTAGCTCTGAATTGATGTTCAACCGTGCGACGTGTGGCAGCGGGTCCATCAACTCGAACTATGCCGTGACAACAACCACTGAGCAGATCAGCCAACCAGACATACAGCGAAGCGATCAATGTTCAGCTGTGCCATCACCTGGCACACACTTCCACTTAATATAGTGACGAACGGAATATTTATAGGTAAAGAGTTCTCTACATACACCATACCGAGGTCGTACTAACATGCCATCTTTCAAAACATAAAATAATTTTACTCTAAATATTTTCTATATTATTTTACAGAATACGAAATTACACAAAGAACTTCATTATAAGTTCAACAAAAGGCTTTCAAGTTGTATTTAATCGATAGATAAATGAATAGCAAAATAAAAGCTACGAAAAGAATTAATGAGAATGAAAATAGACTACTAGCGCTTTCTAGTAGAGAACATTAGAAATATAAACACATTAACACCTGGGAACAAAAATTAGATCTTTTATAAATTTATATGTTATCAGTTAAACAATAATAATGACGAAAATTATAAATAAAACAAATAAAATTATCATGCGCATGATTAGATATTATAAAAATCACACCATATGTGTTTAAATATTTGTTAAATGTTATTAATTGAATTATATAATCGAAGTATAATCAGAAGTAGGCTATTACATAATTTAATATATTTAATAGAGACTTGTTAACAATTGCAGGATATCCTATGACAGTTAATTAAAAGTTGAAATGATAATAATTTAAGATCATTCAGAAAATTGTTTCCCCAATTTATGCAGGTCCTGCCCAAAGGCAAGCTGATAGAATTGACAAGGTTCGTTGGAGAGTTTTTATGAATGAAATCAATTTTTTTACATGTTAGGTTATAGTCCGAAATTGACGTTATTGCAGGAATAAATAGTAAATTTTCAATGTTGACCGCCTATACCGATTCCTGCAAAGATGTCACACGTCATTCATAAAACAGTTTAGTTAAAACCTCTGAACGCGTTTGGTTTGTATAACCAAACCTTATAAATCTCTAACATCTTGGCCTAAAGGAACTCATTTGTTTGTTAAGTTACAATAAGCAATAATAAATTTCATACAAAAATGACTATGTCACACCTTACCCCTACCTAAATGTACAATATATTTGTGAGTCTATATTATGATTATTATTACACATCAAAGAATACAAATTATTTTTAAAATAATCGAGTACCCGACCTTACCATGGAACTTTTCCTCACCACATTGGTTGTCCTCAGACAGTAAAAACATCTATTTTATACCTAGCATTTAGATTCTGACCTCACTTAATACAGCTTTACATTAGTGAACCAACAAAAACCATAACCATACCAGCTGTATTAAAATAAAACTTTGTATACTTATTTATTACATAATGTAATAAGCTTTTACTAAATTTCAATTCAATTAGATAATTATTCAATTTTTAAAACTAGGGTATAGGGTACCTCAGTACTTTTTCTCACCTTATCAGATTGGGTTCATTCATCCTTATCACTGCGGACTTGCTTTGCTAGTCCCAAAGAGACTAATACTATTAGAGGGAGTACAGGACCCGATTAACACAGTGATGAGGGGTCTGGAAGTGAGACAGTTTCCATAGGTGTAACTGTACTTACCCCAACTATAGTCTCCCTAAAGAGAGACTAGATACTCCCCCACCCCTCTACAACTCCTATAGTAGTATGCACTCTACTAACGGCGGACATTTTTCAGTGATGCCACATTAAACCACTTTATTCAACACTAAAAATTAAAGAATACAAGCAATAGATAATAATTAAAACTTATTTTAAATTCATTTTACTTGATTTAAAGCAAAATAGTCAAAAAATAATGTAATATTCACGTGAAATTGTAATTATTAGGAAAAATAAAAAAATGACGTCACCAATGTACCATTACGGCACCTAGCTACCCAAGGAATGATAAGAACTGTTATCCTCCCTCTAATAGTATTAGTCTCTTTGGCTAGACCTCAGAATATGGCACTCCCCTAATTTATATTACACTTTATATTGTCAAATATTAAGTGTATATTTGTGTGTATACCAAATATATTTGGTTTAATTTAAGAAGCTTTACTCATAGCTGTTTTTATCTGCCAGAATTGTTAAATTTTATTCTTTTAAAAATAATGTTTAAATGCTTAAACAAACATTTGACAGATTGATAAGGTGTGCTTGTGCACAATAGCTGAGTTTAATAGTCTTTTGTTTGTCCCCATATTTTTTCGAGAGTGAATAGACTTCCTCTTCTCCTTTCATCCCCCCTCAAAACGACTTTAAGAGAACATATTGGTTTGTTCCCCATAGTGGCACATTAAGGAATATACTCCTTTTCACTTTTGTCCACAAACCAATTTATTATTATTATAAGCCATTTGACACAATGTTGACAACAATTTGTAATAATATATTTATTTAACTGTTAGGTAATAAGAAAAAACATAAGGTTAATATGACTTGCAATATCAGAGATGCCAATGAACAGTCAGAAATAAGTAAAGAGGTGAGAGTCAATAATAAATTGATATTGAATTCCATAACATTATAATAATTATAATGGTCTCATAGATAGGAGAGAGTATTTCCACCAAATTACTGTCTTATATAAATAAATAAATAAAATTAATATTTATAATATATATATATATATATATATATATATATAATATATATAATATATATACATATATATATACATATATATATATATAATATATATATAATATATATATATATAATATATATATATATATATATATATATATACATATATATATATAACATGTATATAATTAGTATGATAAACATTATACAAATTTTGTTTATTCTAAAATTAGAACAGTACATTGCATGAATATTATAATTATTTGTTAAAAATCTATTAATGAAAAGTAGTAGGGTAGGAACTTCTTCTTCTCAAAGTAAGCTATTATCCAAAAGCGGTACATCCTTAGATTATAGATGACACCTTTGTTTTACATTTATAACTCAAAACATAATAATTGACACATGTAAATAATCACAAATATCTTAAGGGCAGGGGGGGTTAACTTAAATGAGGAAAAGTTTGGATTCCATTATCGCAAGCTACTAAAAATAGCGCTGCGGCGGACCGGTGCGGACAACTTATGAACTAACCCCAATAGCTTTCCAAAGATGACTGATTATATTTTTATATTTAAATTTATGAATACCAAGACAATTCTTGGTTATGACAGCTACATTTATTATTATTATAAAATTGATTGTTTTCTGTATGTAATTTTCACAAAAACGGTTCGCCGTTGCATGTTCTATATTTCCAAAATTCAGAAACTAAAGTAAATAGAAACCTTTTTAAAACTTCCAGAGAACGCTAATGATGGCAGATAAGAATATTTCATTTAATTCATTTATTGATTTAGTCGATTTTATCAGGTAATTACATTTAATCACATGTGCGCATCTCGCCGATGTAATTAAAATACAGGCTGCATTAAATGCCCAAATCTATCTTCTACCACGTGTAAACTTTAGCCACTATTTCATTATTACCTGATTGAATCAATTAAATTAATAAATTACTTGAATGAAAAACTTAAAAATAATCACAAGTGTTCTGTGTAAGATTAAAGTGGTAGGGTTAGTTAGAAGTATAACTATACAAAGTATAAAAATTAAATTTCAAACTGACTGTGGGCATAAGCGGGAATTAAGACACGCCACTCAATTGAAAGGTAGGTCCGCCGCAGCGCTAGCGTCGTCCGGAATCCAAATTTTCCTACCATTGAGTCGACAGTCTTACTGTTTAAGTATCTATAGTCTCTGCTTAAGGGTAACCTAAACCAGGGGGGGTTAACTTAAATGAGGAAAAGTTTGGATTTGATTATCGTAAGCTACTAAAAATAGTGCTGCGGCGGACCGGAGCGGACAACTCATGAACTAACCCCAATAGCTTTCCAAAAATGACTGATTATATTTTTATATTTAAATTTATGAATACCATGGCAATTCTTGGTTATGACAGCTACATTTAATATTATTATAAAATGATTGTTTTCGGCATATTTTTCACAAAAACGGTTCGCCGTTGCATGTTCTGTATTTCAAAAATTCAGAAACTAAAAGTAAATAGAAACGTTTTTAAAACTTCCAGGGAACGCTACTGATGGCAGATAAGTGTAAATTTCATTTAATTAATTTATTGATTTAGTCGATTTTATCTGGTAATTACATTTAATCACATGTGCGCATCTTGCCGATGTAATTAAAATACAGGCTGCATTAAATGCCCAAATCTATCTTCTACCACGTGTAAACTTTAGCCACTATTTTATTATTACCTGATTGAATCACTTAAATTAATAAATCACTTGAATGAAAAACTTAAAAATAATCAGAAGCGTTCTGTGTAAGATTAAAGTGGTAGGGTTAGTTAGAAGTATAATTATACAAAGTATAAAAATTAAATTTCAAACTGACTGTGGGCAAAAAGCGGGAAATCAAGACACGCCCACTCAATTGAAAGGTAGGTCCCCCGTCGCGCTAGTGTCGACCGGATCCAAAATTTTCCACCATTGAGTCAACAGTCTTACTGTTTAAGTATCTATAGTCTCTGACCTAAACTAAAGAAGTGCCCCAAAACTAAAGGTGAATTCCTGAAAAATATGATTTTTTTAAAATAATAATATAGTTTTAATATTAAGGCTTACTGTTAAGGCAATATGAATGCAAATCAGAAAATCTGGTATGGGGTACCTATTCCTCACCAAATCGAATTCACTCATCCTCACCACTTGGGAATTGCTTAACTTGTCTACACTCATACCAAATTTCAACTCATTTTATCCAATTTTTAGAAATTAAAAAAAAGGTATACATGTTGTAAAAAATATTGCTGATAAAGATACGAAGCTTAGCGAATTTGTTGTTTTTATATGTGTCTGCCTGCATGCAAAATTTAAAATTGAGTTTGGCGGAGTCATTAACAACAGTTAACAATTCATATTTTATTATGATGTCATAGAAAAATATTTTGTGTTTAACACAACTAGACCTAAAGATTAATTTTTGAAAACAAATTTCAACTGTCTGGCATAAATACACTGAGAGTTATGATGATAACAGACTGATGACAGATGATAACAGACTCATGATGTCTAATGATGTTAATCAGAGTTATGATGATAACAGACTCATGATGTCTAATGATGTAATCAGAGTTATGATGATAACAGACTCATGATGTCTAATGATGTTAATCAGAGTTATGATGATACAGACTTATGATGTCTAATGATGTTAATCAGAGTTATGATGACTTATGATGTCTAATGATGTAATCAGATCAGACTCATGATGTCTATGATGTTATCAGAGTTATGATGATAACAGACTCAGATGTCTAATGATGTTAATCAGAGTTATGATGAGAACAGACTCATGATGTCTAATGATGTTAATCAGAGTTATGATCAGACATGACAGAGTCAGACTCATGATCTATGTAATCAGAGTTATGATGATAACGGATCATGATGTCTAATGATGTTAATCAGAGTTATGATGATAACGGACTAACAGACTCATGAATGATGATAATCAGAGTTATGATGATAACAGACTCATGATGTCTAATGATGATAATCAGAGTTATGATGATAACGGACTAACAGACTCATGATGTCTAATGATGTTAATCAGGTTATGATGATAACGAATGATGTCTAATGATGTCAGATTATGATGATAACACATGATGTCTATGACAGAGTTATGATGATAACAGACTCATGATGTCTAATGATGTTAATCAGAGTTATGATGATAACAGACTCATGATGTCTAATGATGTTAATCAGAGTCTCATGATGTCTAATGATGTTATCAGATGATGATAACAGACTCATGATTTCTAATGATGTTAATCAGAGTTATGATGATAACGGACTAACAGACTCATGATGTCTAATGATGATAATCAGAGTTATGATGATAACATACTCATGATGTCTAAAGATGTTAATCAGAGTTATGATGATAACGGACTAACAGACTCATGATGTCTAATGATGATAATCAGAGTTATGATGATAACAGACTTATGATGTCTAATGATGTTAATCAGAGTTATGATGATAACAGACTCATGATGTCTAATGATGTTAATCAGAGTTATGATGATAACAGACTTATGATGTCTAATGAATCAGAGTTATGATGATAACAGACTCATGATGTCTAATGATAATCAGAGTTATGATGATAACAGACTTATGATGTCTAATGATGTTAATCAGAGTTATGATGATAACAGACTCATGATGTCTAATGATGTTAATCAGAGTTATGATGATAACAGACTTATGATGATGTTAATCAGAGTTGATGATAACAGACTCATGATGTCTAATGATGTTAATCAGAGTTATGATGATAACAGACTCATGATGTCTATGATGATAATCAGAGTTATGATGATAACTCATGATGTCTAATGATGTTAATCCGGACTAACAGACTCATGATGTCTAATGATGTTAATCAGAGTTATGATGATAACGGACTAACAGACTCATGATGTCTAATGTGATAATCAGAGTTATGATGATACACGTCTAATGTTGTTAATCAAGTTATGATGATAACGGACTAACAGACTCATGATGTCTAATGATGATAATCAGAGTTATGATGATAACGTTTTAAAAACTACTCAGGGGGTCTGAATAGATGAATCAGTTTGAATCCCTTTTTCAGATTTTTAGTACAAACACAACACTTTTAAACAATTACTTTAAGTGTTATGTTAAAAAAACATAACACTATACACCTAGGTTTAAACAAGGAAAAGTAAAAAGAATCAGGAAAATTTGACTAACAAAATGTGATGTCAGAAAAGATTGACAAATTAATACAATTCCAAATCTAAGAATGATGAAATTTTGAAATTTGCATTTGACTTTTAAATAAAAAATTTAATAAAATTAACAAAAACTATTTAAATAATGATTTGACACAGGAATACAGTTTTGGTAGATTGAGAGGTTTGGCTCGGAAAGCAAAACTTGACTACAGCTATGGACAGGATTACAGGGACCCAGAACCACCAAAACTTGACGAGATACTTCTTAAAAAGATTTTCTTTCCAAAGGTAACCTCAAAATATACAAATATAAGAATAAAGTCGCACTAATTATTAAATACTCTAAGAAGAAATAGTCTGCTAACATGATGAGTCTCATATATAGTAGGTGTCAATACTGATGTTTTTACAATCTGCAATTCCGTATTTCACAGTTTTAAGCGTAAAATCTAATCATTTCACCAACAGTAGATTTTATAATAAAGTATTGGATACATTTTTACATTTTAAAATATATTTATTTCAGAAGATTTTAAAAGAGTTATTCTTTTAATATATATTTATTTATTATTATAATAATGTTATATTATTTATTTATAAAATTATTTGAATGTTAACAAATTTAAGAAAATTAAACTCTAATTTCAACTTTTTTTATCAGTCACTGGCATTTACTGTTTGGAGAAATTAAACTGTTCTACATAATTCAATAAAAGATGGATCCAGTAAGTCTGCTCATCAAATTGTTAATTGTGAAATATTAACGTTTAACTATTACTTTGTCACTTTTTTAACAATCAGTTCAGACTTTCTTTACTAGAAAGTAATCAGCTAAACTGGGTTTTAGAAGTAATAGCTAGACTAGGTTAAGTAAGAAAAAGTGGTTAAGAGATGTCTAATTAAGCTAAGTGAAGAAGTAATTAGCTAAACAGTTTAGAAGAAGTAATTATCTTAGAAGAATGGCTTTAAGGTTGTTTGTAAAGTTAAAGAAGTAAGTGTTTTAGAATAAGCAAGACTTTAAGAAGAATAAGCTAAGTTTTAATTTAGCTAAACTAGGTTAATTAGAAGACTGTTTAGATGTAATCAGCTAAGACCGGTTATAGAATTAATTAGCTAAGAATGATTTTAGAAGTAATCACCTCAGACTATAGCCCAAATGGAACTATAATTGTAAGGTTATGCCCAACTCAGTCGGTAACACTAATAGGCCGTGGTTAAGATAACCATTTCCAACAACATAAACCAGATCTTGAGATACGGTAATTTTATAGGCGCCACTCTATTTGTGAAAACATCGGTAAGTCTGAACCAGGGAAGAGGTAAGGTAATAAAACACAAAAAGATAAACAATATTTACTAGACGAACAGAGGCCAGACC
This sequence comes from Microvelia longipes, assembly GCA_018340805.1. Classification (NCBI taxonomy): domain Eukaryota; kingdom Metazoa; phylum Arthropoda; class Insecta; order Hemiptera; family Veliidae; genus Microvelia; species Microvelia longipes. The sequence goes on from JACMZG010001908.1 coordinate 18,703,166, forward strand.
CTTTGGAAAATGGAGAATCCAAAGTAAGGATGGGTAGGAAAAGAGGAAAAGGTAAGCACGCCACCAGACACCACAGACTCTAGGAAGGGAAGGCCTTTTTAAGGCCCACAAATATCTTAAAGTGACAGGTAAGGTACTTAATCCTAGTAAGCCAATAAAAAGCAAATATGCTTGATAACTTGTGTACTGAGGCATAAATTATGTACAAAACGAAAAAAAAAAAGATCTTGCCCAGTACATGAATAAAGTAAACTGAATGAATAAATTGCTTAAATGAAATATAATAAATGAATGTCTATGGACTCTATGGCCATAAAAAGTAAACAAACTTAACTGTAAATATTCGAAACAACTTGGTATATGATATACACTATATAAGTAATAAATAAATTCTAAATCAACCTAATTAAAAACAATATGTCAATATAGGATCCTGGGGCCCCTTACAATAGTATCCTGCAGACAGTCATCTGTCTGGCCTAACCATACTACTGGGCTCACATAATATATATTTAGATAAAAATAATGAATAAAAAGAAAAAAAATAGATGGCGAATGGGTACCAAACTTCTAGTGCCCACCGCAAAAGAGGTGGTGATGATGGTGAAGGTAGAGGAAGGTTTTTTTGTGGAGATATACTGCAACCCACAGCATATCTTATGCTGGGATTACCCAAAACTTAACTGGTTGGGTCTAACCTGACAGCAGCACAACAGTTTATAAAATTAGTGGTCAGTAACCAATGTGACCAGCAGCAACAATGCCCTAAGCACTAGGCACTCTCAGCCAACCAGAACTACAGCAAACCGGAAAACCAAGTAACCTAACTCCTACCACTATGGAGCTAAACATCCACTATTAAATGGTCTGGAACCCTTAATCCAACTAAGTTGGGGCTGTAATTCACTAAAACTTTGCCTCAAATAAAACTTAGCACATGGCCCAAACTCTGGCCAAACAGAACCTACTCACTGGTTACACCTCCCTTTCCTACCAAGGAAAACAGTGCTACCAACTTAATCAACAAAACTAAAATTAAAACAAGCAAACCTGCAAAAGCGCAATGGCGCCAAAATTCAAACACAAAATTATAAAAACTAATTCTAAACAGTTTGAATAATAAACAAAACAATTGCTACAAATTAAATCCCTCCTTGGGATGAAAAGTCTTACTAAATCATACAAAAAAACTAATAACTAAAAAAAAAACCAAACTTAAAATCTAACACTTCACAAGTCACAATCGGAGAATGAGGAGAGGGGATGAGTCGAAAAGAGTAGGAGGCTACTCCGGCTCCCGCTTCAGCTCGCTCACGTGCCATCTTCCTATCGTTTTACCTTTCTCGTCTTGAAGCTCGTAGACGAGAGGGGTAATTTTGGCAGAAATTCTGCAACGCACATATTTCGGGGCTAACTTAGCCGAGAAATCTTTGGACGCGTCAGAAAGGAAGTGAGTTTTCTTCCAGACATAGTCGCCAACCTTAAACTCTTCATGACGACGTCGAAGATTATAGTTGTGTGCGTTCTTCGTGGACAAGCCTGAGTTGGTTCTTAACATTTTCCACAACTCTCCTCAGCTTTCCACAGTACATAGTCGCATCCGGTGCAGTAGGATCAGGAGGTGTCAGAAGAGGATCGTTATTGGAAGGAAGACGTTCACCGGACGGATGAAGAGGACGCCCAAAAGTTAAGTATGACGGAGAGTAACCGGTCGATTCGTTGACAGCAGAGCGAAGAGCAAATCCTAACTGAGGGAGATGTTTATCCCAGTGTTTATGATTTTCCTTGATGTAGGCGGATATCATTGCTTTAATAGTACGATTGTACCTCTCAGTAGGGTTACTCTGCGCGTGGTAAAGAGGGTTGAACAGAATCCGAACGCGGTAGCTCTCCATCAGGGACTGAAACTCCTTACTCCGGAACTGAGGACCGTTATCTGCTATGAGGTATTGAGGCACACCAAACATCATAAACACCTCCTCCTCGATGTATCGGGCAACTGCTTTAGTGTCAGCTTTGCGTAGAGGATGGAGAAGCGCATACTTAGTAAAGCAGTCAACCACGACTAGCAGATAGCAATTACCTTTAGAGGACCTCGGAAACGGACCCATCAGATCAGCACTGATCATCCTCCATGGCGCTCCAGCTTCTCTTTGGGTTCCCATCAAACCAGCAGGCTTCTTGGAATCACTTTTAGTGGCAAGGCAGGTGGGACACTTCCGGACATAGTTCGTGATGTCCGTCGCCATGCCAGGCCAATAATAGCGAGCCATGATTTCGTCTCTTGGTCTTGAACGTGCCTAAATGACCAGCCATAGGCGAATCATGGTTCTCAAATATTAGTCTCTTCCTCTGGCTCTTAGGGATAACAATCTTCCACTCCGATTCTTCTTCAGTCTTCTTCTTCCTCCTCCTATTAGAAAATAAACGATCTCCTTCGACACTCCACAAAGGATAGCTATCGGGGTTAGCCTGAACTTTCTTCATCATCCCGCGGTACCACTTGTCGTTCTCCTCCACTGCGACAGGAACTGGTTGAACATCCACAGCATCCACAGGAGCTCGGGACAACGCGTCAGCAGCGACATTAAGTTTCCCAGCACGATGGATAACCTCAAAGTCGTACTGCTGGAGACGAAGAACCCAACGGGCTAATCTCCCTTTCGGCTCCTTCAAGGACATAATCCACGTTGGGCGCCAATCTATTATATAGCCCAAATGGGAACTATAAGGTTGTAAGGTTATGCCCAACTCAGTCGGTAACACTAATAGGGCCGTGGTTAAGATTAACCATTTCCAACCAGACATAAACCAGATCTTGAGATACGGTAATTTTATAGGCGCCACTCCATTTGTGAAAACATCGGTAAGTCTGAACCAGGAAGAGGTAAGGTAATAAAACACAAAAAGATAAACAATATTTACTAGACGAACAGAGGCCAGACCCTTTGGAAAATGGAGAATCCAAAGTAAGGATGGGTAGGAAAAGAGGAAAAGGTAAGCACGCCACCAGACACCACAGACTCTAGGAAGGGAAGGCCTTTTTAAGGCCCCCAAATATCTTAAAGTGACAGGTAAGGTACTTAATCCTAGTAAGCCAATAAAAAGCAAATATGCTTGATAACTTGTGTACTGAGGCATAAATTATGTACAAAACGAAAAAAAAAAGATCTTGCCCAGTACATGAATAAAGTAAACTGAATGAATAAATTGCTTAAATGAAATATAATAAATGAATGTCTATGGACTCTATGGCCATAAAAAGGTAAACAAACTTAACTGTAAATATTCGAAACAACTTGGTATATGAGTATACACTATATAAGTAATAAATAAATTCTAAATCAACCTAATTAAAAACAATATGTCAATATTAGGATCCTGGGGCCCCTTACAATAGTATCCTGCAGACAGTCATCTGTCTGGCCTAACCATACTACTGGGCTCACATAATATATATTTAGATAAAATAATGAATAAAAAGAAAAGAAAAATAGATGGCGAATGGGTACCAAACTTCTAGTGCCCACCGCAAAAGAGGTGGTGATGATGGTGAAGGGTAGAGGAAGGTTTGTTTGTGGGAGATATACTGCAACCCACAGCATATCTTATGCTGGGATTACCCAAAACTTAACTGGTTGGGTCTAACCTGACAGCAGCACAACAGTTTATAAAATTAGTGGTCAGTAACCAATGTGACCAGCAGCAACAATGCCCTAAGCACTAGGCACTCTCAGCCAACCAGAACTACAGCAAACCGGAAAACCAAGTAACCTAACTCCTACCACTATGGAGCTAAACATCCACTATTAAATGGTCTGGAACCCTTAATCCAACTAAGTTGGGGCTGTAATTCACTAAAACTTTGCCTCAAATAAAACTTAGCACATGGCCCAAACTCTGGCCAAACAGAACCTACTCACTGGTTACACCTCCCTTTCCTACCAAGGAAAACAGTGCTACCAACTTAATCAACAAAACTAAAATTAAAACAAGCAAACCTGCAAAAGCGCAATGGCGCCAAAATTCAAACACAAAATTATAAAAACTAATTCTAAACAGTTTGAATAATAAACAAAACAATTGCTACAAGACTGGTTTTAGAAGTAATTAGCTAAAACTGGTTTTAGAATTAATTAGGAAAGAATGGTTTTAGAAGTAATTAGCTAAGACTGGTTTTAGAAGTAATTAGCTAAGGTTGGTTTTAGAAGGTATCAACTAAGACTTAGATGTTTAGAAAAAGAATCAGCTAAGACTGGTTTTAGAAGTAATCAGCTCAGACTGGTTTTAGAAGTAATTAGTTAAGACTGGTTTTCGAAGTAATTAGCTAAGACTGGTTTTAGAAGAAATCTTCTAAGACTGGCTGTAGAAGTAATCAGCTCAGACTGGTTTTGGAAGTAATTAGCTAAGAATGGTTTTAGAAGTAATTAGCTAAGACTGGGTTTAGAAGTAATCAACTAAGACTTGTTTTAGAAGTAAGCAGCTCAGACTGGTTAAAGAAGTAATAAGCTAATACTGGTTTTAGAAGTATTTAGCTAATACTGGTTTTAGAAGTAATTAGCTAAGACTGGTTTTAGATGTATCAGCTAAGACCGGTTATAGAATAATTAGCAAAAAATGATTTTAGAAGTAATCACCTCAGACTGGTTTTAGAAGTAATTAGCTTAAACTGGTTTTAGAATTAATTAGGAAAGAATGGTTTTAGAAGGTATCAACTAAGACTTAGATGTTTAGAAAAAGAATCAGCTAAGACTGGTTTTAGAAGTAATCAGTCAGACTGGTTAAGTAATGACTGTTTGGAAGTAATTAGCTGAGAATGGTTTTAGAAGTAATTAGCTAAGACTGGTTTTAGAACTAATTAGCTAAGACTGGGTTTAAAATACTAGGTTTAAAATTTTAAACCTACGGTGTGATGACCGCAATTTTATTTTTAAGTATATTACTAATTTTAATTGTTTAATGATTTTTTACAATGTTATTTTCAAGTTAATTTTATGACATTTGTACATGCATAAAGATGTTTACAAGAAATAAACTATGTATATTTATTATTACATTGGTATTGTCAACATATGTATACGTAATTTATCTTGAGACATATTCAATAACAACCATAATTTTCTTAATATTAATTAAATTAAAATGAGGTAGGAAAGGAGCAATGTTTTTGTCATTAACATATGAAATTCTGGTGTCTAAAAATTAAATTGAGATTTTAAATTTCTAACTGGCTAATCATAGTAAAAGTATCAATGTTAAAACCAGTCTCATTTTTAATTGCCAATTACTGTTATTAGGTTGTAGCTTTGCAAAATATCATAACTCTTTCAGAGTTCTTTGAGATTCTTTTGGTCTTTCATCTTGATCAATTTTTATTATAGAATTTAATAGAAGACATCTGCATTCAGGATACAAAAAGTTTAGAAGTTCTACCAAGTAGGACCAATATTAAAGATGGAATAACTTCAGTGACTAAAGGAGCCTATAATTCAGTAAGATCAGTACAAGAGGCGATAAGAAGAAGAGATATACTTCTACAATCAATACCTATCTTAACTACAAGGGAACTTAATAAGTAATATAAAAGTTTTAAAATTTGTTATTTAGACAGTAACGTTTTTGCTGGGCACAGATCATGTAAGTAGTGTTAGCGATAAATCACCTAGCAAGTAGGTCACATTGTTGGGACCATTTTGCTAACTCCCTTAGATAATGATAGTATCTACCTTATGAGTCCTAGTGCAGGCATTCTTCCATCTAATTCACAGATGAGTCGTGACTTTTCAATAAGTTTCAATAGCTTCAACTAGAAACAACATGTGCCCCACTGCCAGACAAGTAGTAGTAGTAGTAGTAATATGGGGGAGTGGTGGTAGCTACCAAGCAAGTAGAGCACGTTGTTAGGCCCTACTATGTTAAGATAGTGTTCTACTTCTTTTAATTTCAAGTGTAGGTATATTTCATCTACTCTAGACAGAGGAGCTGTGAAATTCTAAGGTTCCTCTCATGCTTTTTCAAGCAATCATACATATTTTCACTGACTCATATAGTTTTGTGAAAACTAAAAACAACACGTGCCCTCACAGTTAAACCAAACCTCCATACACTTCCAACTACAAGGCAGACACACAATAGTATTATAATGAATCAACTATGAGGGTCCTAAATTTTGCCAAAACTTAGTTTAATTTAGGGTAAGGGATCTTTGACGAGTACCTGACAATTGACAATAAACAGGCTGGAGAACGGCTTTATGTCCTTTCTGAAGAACTTGGTACACAGAATTTTTATACCTCTCATAAAAATCCCAGAGGCCTGTGCTGGATTGAACCCATGACTAAACTCAGAAGTTTAAAGTCCACTTATTTTGAGTATTGGCCACGTATCATAACTACAACACCACGGGTGACTCTTCTGCTAGACTAATTTTTCCTGGTCTTGAAACCACAAGGCTGACAAATATGTATTTTATAAAGCCTACTATTGAGGATTCTAAATTTTGCCTGAGCACAGGTTCATTTTGGGTTAGGGATCTATCTCGAGTATCTGACATTGCACAGGCTCGGAACCACTGGCTTAACGTCCCTTTCCAAGAACGGCACATTTAAAAATTTCAATCCCTCACATGAAACCCCTAGAAGTCCCAACAATGATGGAACCTGGACTAGGTGGTTCATGTAAGTAAAAGTGCTAAAAATAAAAACAGCTAGAGATTCTTAGAAAATGCTGGTGCAAAGGTTACCAAGCTAAGTGAATTACATATAAAATGCTTTCTTCCCGATCCAAAAATAACATATTTGCTAATTTTGTGCTCTTTAGACTAATCAGTAACACTTTTCTTAATGAATTATCCTGGATTTTCAGCACAAGTTTATTACATATCCTATAAAAAACTATGCTCAGCTTAACATTGTGTTCATGCAGTTTCATTTACAGAACATAAGCTCAAATAACTGCATATCTTATAAGCATATTTAATGGATTTCAGACTGACGTTGCCACCATCTCAATATTTAATAATAGAATTGGAAGAAGATGGTTATCATTTTTCTAGTCATATAATGAAGAAATTAATGAGCCTGGATGATCAGATAATAGAACTTTACGAGAAAAGAGAATTCAAGAAATTAGAAAGAAAACCACTTAAAAATAATAGATATTACCTCATAGTATTGTCAGAAGCATTAAAACTAGTAGAAGAATATAAAAAACATGGTAATTCTTAAAACATAAGACATAAAAAAACATAAGTATTCTTTTTTTATATTTATTATTTTTTATGTAATAAAAACCTTTATTACTTTTCCTCATTTATACCGTAGGTATATAGGAAAAGCCAAAACCGGAATGTCACATGTGTTTTTAAGGCCTCCTGAGTGGTTTTTGCAAATTTATCTGTCTGTCTGTGTGCGTCTGTTATCATTGCAGCTCCTAGTGTATTTATGCTAGAGAAATGAAATTTTGTACAAAAATTAGTCTACCGCTGTAGTTGTGCTATATGGAAAATATTTTTTTATGACATCAATAACCCTCAATAATGGCTCAGAAAAAAAATCGAAAAATCATAAAACGCGGAAAAAAAAATGCGATCCGATTAAAATTTGACACTTATGTAGCTATGTATAAGACTCACATATGTGCTAAGTTTCATCTCATTATCAGTATTAGTTCAATTTTTATTGAATGACTTGTATACGTTTTTTTAAAAAATTGTAATAAATTGAAAAATAATCTAATTGACTTGAAATTTAGTTCAAGCATATAATTTTACGTAATAAATAAGTACACTAAATTTTATTTTAATAAAAAAAAACTATATTCATTAATTTTTGTAGATTATAAAAGTTAAGCAGCATCCAGCGAAGTCAGTGCCTGTATGGGTGACTGCTGGAAAGAAACGGATGTATTTACTATCATGAGTGTAGCGAATCTGATGTGACGAGGAAAAGTTTTGAGGTACCCCATACCCCCGTAACATGTTTTTAACATAAATAGATATTAAATACAGCTTATTTAATAAATAATAGTTAAACAAATAAATGGTTCCCTTGGCACTGAAGAGCTTACGCTCGGTGCAGTTGAGAGGGAATTCATTGCGTTATTAAATAAAACTTAAATTTTGTTTGATTATGTTGTACAATACTATTGCTTTAATAATTATATATAACCACATGTACTTACTTGATGTATACAAAAAAATAAAATATATGTTTCCCAAATTATTATTGATTCATACTAAACAAAACTAAAATTAATTTGAATTAATTTTCAATAAAATCATTAAATAACTAAGTTTTATCAATTCACACATATATTTTTAAAATTGCTGATTACTTATGACTAGAAAATGCAAAAACCTTTAAACGGAAGTAATATATCTTGATGTGCGTATTATAGTGATTAGATTATTATTAGCAGTCGGGGTCTCGGTCAGGTTACATGTCTTTGTTGAGCTATTGATGAAAATATAACTAAATTTCTGGCCCTTCTTTTGAGAGAAAGGCAAAAACAAATTCAGATCCTAGTAATAAGCTCTTTTTTTCAAAGCTTTTCACAACCAATCTTATGATAGTAGAGCTGTATATATTTTATAAATGTGATGTAAACTATGATATAAACTAATGCTGCTTTTTTTTTAAAAAAACTTTGTTTACATAAATAAATACCTCAAATTTATAATTATCGCATTGTTCAAGTAAAAACCTAGTTATCTTCATATTCCATTATATTTCTTTATATTCATTCATTTATCTTTACTCCATTATATTAAAATCTGTGCTATTAACCATGTGCTGTCAAATCAAGAGAAGTGCATAGTTTTTTGACCAGGATTTGAACTTAAGCATGATGCAGTATTATATTTAGCTAAGTGAGAGTCAAGATTTATATTTGTAATGTATAACATTCTTTTAGGTCGGAAAACAGATATGTATTCACTATTCATGTACCTCGGAGAATTCTTCAGAGGTCTTCATAGCTCATGGTTATGGTTATCATACGAGATGTACACTCTAGCTACTGAAGCTATTCATGGATACAGAGGTGATCTTGGATATGGTGAAGCATTAGCAAGATATGTACTAGGCAAATTTTGCTTAAAACAAAGTAATTCAATAATGTTCATTATAATAATAATAGTTGTTATATAGCTAATATTCAACTTCGATTATAAGGAGGGGAGAGGACCAATAAGTAAAAATTTATCTATCTGAAGAGAAGGAGGAGTTTCATGCTGTACAATTATTAAAAATCATGTCTTCGGACTTGCTTTGTTTCGTCCTCAGATAGTAAATGCATCTGCTTTATTCTTAGCAGTCACCCATACAGCACTGACCATGCTCAATTTTTAAGACCCAACAAAAATTACGGATATACTTGTCGTATTGAAACGAAACTTTGTGTACTTATTTATTAAGTAAAAGTACACATTTGTAGTAAATTTCAACTCAATTATATCATTTTCTGATACTTTAAATTTTTTTAATAAAACGTACACAAGACATTCAATTAAAATTTAACTAATGCTGTTAATGAGATGAAACAGCACATATGTTAGTAATAGTTTGTTTTTAGTAGCACTGGAAAGTTAGTTCATAGAACTCCATCTCAGGCTTGATCAAGGGGACATTAGTTCTACAAAAAGTTTTGAATGATTTATTCAATGAATATATATTTCACCTATCTTTGTAGGGATCTTCAGAATCTATAAACAAACTGCATTAATAAACTATTAAAATAAATAAACAAACACAACACATTAATGAAAAGACTAGAAAGATGTTTCTAGTCTTTAATTTGTTGTTTCCACAAATTAAAGAAACGGTGTAATTGAATTGAAGTCTGTTTGAATTAGATGTGATTTATTTTGAATTAACAACCAATAAACTACTTTAAAAATTGCTATTTTCCTAGCTAAATTTCAATCTGTATTTGTTATTATTATTTGATAACCTTATATAAAAGATGGTTTATGGGAGATACATACATATAAATAAGTTTTAGGCTTTGGACCCAGTTGTATAATAAGATTTATAGATGCTCAATTATTTGTAAGAGGAATATAAAATATTACAAGATTTTCCAAAATAAAGTTGCTTCACAGCGAGACGGCCACCACAATCTTAACTTCATGTCAGGAATCCTAACGCTCGAGCAAAACAAGTAATAAAATAGAGCTTAGGATTGATAGACTTTATCCATTCCACTTTCACTGTGTTTTATCAAACTGTTTTTTACATTTTTTACTCTTTTTTGGGGACTATTGCTAAGTTTAAAGATTATTTTTAAAGTAATTAAAGTAAAGATAATACAGCCTAAAAAAATCACAAGGTTTGGATAAAAAAATGTGTTTAAAACCTAAAATAACAATAACCTCTGTCAAAAAAAAGGATAGGGAGATTCTCACAGCACTAGCAAGATGCAGCAGAAGCAAAAGAAGTAGCTTCATTTTGGAATACATTATTATAATTCACTAACAAGTGCTTAGAATCTACTTTCTCAAATTTACAATCCAGACTGTACAAACTTGATTACAGTGGATGATCCAGAAGAAGCATTGGAACACTTTGAAGTATCATATAAATTATCATACAACCGTAAATGGAACACGGCTCCATTAGATGGAAATAGTGATGAAGAAATACACACATCCAGCATGTATTTGGAGCATGAAGCAGCTTTGCAATTAGCACACAGGCTTATACACACTGATCCTAAGAGATCAACTGAACTTGGCTTCAGAGCATTGAAAAGAATAACTGAAAGTAAGCTAGTTTAAAAATTATTTATTTTCTCAAAGACTTCAATCAATCAAATCCTTTATTTACCAATACAACATATATTAATATGTTTGTTTATATTTATATATGTTTATATATATGTATTATTATATGTTATGTTTATTGTTGTTGTGTTATTATATTAAATGTTATTATTATATGTATTATGTTTATATATATGTTTTATTATATTTATAATAAAAACATATTTTTTAATGTTTTACAGTTTCAATGGTAACCCATAAGGCAAAGCCTGTGTGTGGGGGAATATAATAATTATTTTATCCAGTACATGCTCAAAGAGCATATGAAATCACTGTTAATATTTTAAACAGAATAGATAATTTATAATTTTATGGTAATATAATAAATATATGATATTAAATATAGATTATTATTAGTTATTTTGATTTAAATTCAAAGTAAGTTTTACTCAAAGAATATTTACATAAAGAAAGAAGGTCCTGAGATTTATTACTTTGGACAACAAAAGGTTAGTTATGTAACCAGTTAACAGGAGTGCTAGTATGTAATTTAGTAGTTTCACCATGCCAACTACAAGAATAAGCCACTGTCGTCTTGATTTCAGTAAACTACTTTTGCTACTAAATTTATTAATCCAAATACTTGCATTGTATAATAATGACCGCAATTTAAAATAGATTAACCTGTCGTTAAAAGGGCTGATAAAGAACTACATGATTTCATATTAAAGGGAGGTAGAGAAGAACAGTTGTAAAACTGACTACCCCCAATTTTTTTGTACAATTTATATGTTACATATTTTTTATGGTCGCATGTACAAAATAACAAAGTGTTTATTTATTTATTTATATAACTAACTTAAAAAGTCGGGGAGAACGTTATGGTAAGGAGAGTAAGTTTCAGAGATGCTGCTAGATGCCAGCACCGACTTCACCCCCACCTTCTTTCTGTCTGACGCTGTTGTATACTTTCTGACATTCTATACCTATTATATTCTCTGGTCTTACCTGTTCAAAAACATGTTTTTGGTATTTTTTGTGCTGCAATGTTAGTAGTAAAATAAAATGAGTCCAGGAAAGGACAATTAATAGTAATTTTTACAAAAATTATTATTATAGGTTATAAAAGTAATTATTATAAGTTATAAAAGTAATTATTATAAGTTATAAAATTAATTATTATGAAAATGTATTACTAATTATTAACATAATTAAAAATTATTAACCTTTTTTAAACTAGTAAATTTCTTTATTATTGTAAGTATTTATTTTTGTGGCTTTTAAATATAGTCATTAAGTAGAAGTGTAAGCTCAATTGGACCATGTGGTTGAAAAATTCTTGGGCTAACCTTAAACGTTAAGTTTTTAATTGACCTCACAACTGATGTTAAAGAACCAAGCATTTCTACAACAAACTTAAAACTCCACTGTGGCCACCGGGGTACCAAGACGATTATTACAGGGGAAAAATTATTTGGTAATAATCATAAAGTTTGAATTAGATTTTAAAACCTAAAACTGAGAATGTTTTGCAAGCAGATAATATGCCTCTGATCAGTTTATACCAATAAACACTAGTTCGAAAATAATACAACCAGGAATTTATTTATATTTAGCTGGAAAGCATCCAGATATAGAAGAAGCAATGAGAAGTTTAGCATATTTATATGAGAAGTCAAAACAACCAGAAATAGCACTGACCATCCTCAAAAAACAAATGAAACAGAGTTCAGAGATAGAAGACTACAGGGGCGTCATACTGGGATATTATCTTAAAGCTCATTGTTTTAAAGTGTAAGCTTTTTTAAAAAAGTCCTTTATTGGAATAAGAACACAAAGTGTGTATTGTGTGAAGCGGAGCTATATTGTTGCCTCGTACTTTTATTCTATTCTTACTTTTATTATATTCTTGTTAGACAGGTAAAAGAGTCCTAGACATTTCTATGGGACACGATAACTTTTGAATGTTTTCTTGGATCGAAATGAAACTTAGTACAAAAATCAACCTTGTTAAAGTCCCGAACCCTATAGTTCATTGATTCATCATTGTTCATCATTGACCCACAAACATTTCAAAAAATCTGATAGCCTCTTTTTTAGGATAAATTATATTTATCTTAAAAATATCCTTCATAGAAAAAAACCAGCTCTATATTTAAAAATTCTTTTGCTGAATGATGCAGCTTTTATTAATTATAAATGGGAATACATAGTACTTTTGCATGCCGAACGATAGCTTGAGGCAAAATTACCGGAATCTAATAATATTGGTATTAAATTGTTCGGGATATGACACAGTTTTTGAACCGATTAATATAAAAAAGGTATGCTCTAATTTAACCATAGAAAAAAAAACATTTTGGTAATCAGATTGCAGTGGTCAAATTAGTGGGGGTAGGTAGCAATTTTATCGCAAAAGCTCCACACGAAGCTGAGTTAATTAGGGTTATGTCCTTGAAATATACTAACCAGTTTGTTTCTGCCTAGTGGTTTCAAGACCAGGAGGACGTCTTTCTATTGAAGCTATTGAAACTTATAGAAAAAGTCTCAACTCTTTGAGGGTGATATAGCACCTCTCAAATTACTACACTCCTAATTACAACAATATAACCCCTTTAACCACAGATATAAAGTTTACCAAGAAGCTACCTATATTTAAGAAAATAAAATGTAGGAATAAGTCATATTCATTCTACAAGTAGTGCTTTTGACCATTTTTTGATTAATAGAATGAAGAAATATGATAACGCCTGTAAATGCTTACAAGAAATGATAACTCTAGCTGAGTTAAAAAAGGAAACAGACCTAGAAGCACTTGGCTGCAAGTCACTTGGAGAGTACTACTTCACTATTGTAAATAATTTGATTTATAAGATAAACGAGATAGAAGCATCAACTGGATCTGTTTGTTTTCTAAACCAGTTATTTGCTATTCATGATTAGCTGTTAGCTATTTGACATATAATTTTATGTTTACATTAGTCAGTTCACAATGACGACACTACAAATTGTAAATAAGATTGTAAATATACAGCTAACATACATACAGTAACATTTAAATGACATGTCAGCATAAATTTTATTCACTAATAACTCTTTAAATCACCATACAAGTTTAGAAAAAAATGTATTTTTGTCTTCTCAACAACCTGAAGACATTTTTTCAAAAATCTGCTTAATGAAATTATGTAAGTTCATACAAGATTTATCAAAATTATTAATCTATAGACTAGTAGTTTTGATGAAAAGTCCAAATTAATTTAATCTTTGGACCATTTGTAAAAAAAAGTTTTATTAGCTTTTATTAAAAACCGTGCCAACTTTCAATCTTATGATCATCATCAGTGCCGGAGAGTTAAAGAAGGTACGACTTTTTAGCCAGAGTCATATAGCAGATTGACTATATTCATCATATTCAGTCCGTTGTATGACTCTGAAGAAGTTCAACTTCTTTAACTCTCTGGCACTGATGATGATTGTGAGATTGAAAGCTGGTTTTAATAATCGTTTTGAAGAGAGATTTTGGTGTTGTTATTGGTTGACAACAACAATAATGTTATGTGAATGGAGAAAAACATCCTGATTGGTCAGTTACCAAAAATGTATCATGTTATATTTCCAGATATGTATGTGTACTATAAGACCTCCCAACATACCTTATAGTAAGTAGCATAATAATAGTCTCTTCATGCAAATGAGTTTTAACAACGATTATACTTGCAGGATAATCATGAGTTTGCAGACGATTTGTTAACAAAAGCTGTGACTAAATTTATGGAAGTTGGTCAGGTTGTAGAAGCAGGAAGAGTTTCAATACACGCTGGAGCTGTTAAAGGTATTTATTTAGCCAGTTTCCAAAGGAAAATTGTAATAAGGAATATAGTGTAACAAAGGAATACAAAGGAAAATAAGTATTCACAATAAACACTTATAATTCGTGCAAAATGACTGATTTCCAAAAAAAAGTGATGATTTGTCCAAAAACCATTTCTTAACCTTCAAAATTTAACCAAGATGAAGATGAACACTTTATATTCGTAAATACAAAAAACAGAATCTCGGAGGTTAACATAGCGACCCTCACTTACACTATCTTATCTTCTTACTGACAACACAAAAATTAAATTAATATCTGTGTTTTTTAATGAAAACTTGATGTATAATATCTTGATTTATGGATTATATCTAATAGCTAACATTAAAATAATAAAAATCACAAAAAGCATATGAAATGCTAAGCTAATTTACTCTTCACAGATTTTGCAATAATAGATTGATAATTTTCTCGCAGACCACACTTTGCATAACCCTGTCTTAGAGTTTATATCAACAGCTTAAGCAAGATTAAAGTAAAACCACCTTATGCATTAGATAATTATGACATTCTGAGAACGAACTAAGAGATTCCGAAACCATAACAACTTAGAGTATAGATCAATATCTTATTATAAGTTGGGCATAGTGAAACTGAAGTAATACCACCTTAAGATTTTGATAAACATTACATTCTGAGGACAAGCATAGCGAGTTCAAAGTTATGTTGAAACGTACCGAGGTATACCATACCTGATAGACTTTGGGAGAGTCTTGGCATCCTCTTGGAAAGCATTGCCTATCATTTAGGAAAGTTTTGCCCACCCACTGGGTGAGTCTTGCAATTATCTAGGAGAGTCTTACCCCAACCTCTGAGAAAGTCTTGACCACCCTCTAGAAGAGTTTTGCCCAACCTCAGGGAGAGTCTTGTCCATCCTCTGAGAGAGTTTTTGCGCACCCCCTGGAAGAGCGTAGTGCACCCTCTTGGGGAGTCTTGCTCACCCTCTGGTAGAGCCTTATCTATCCTCTGAGAAAGTCTTGCCCATCTTCTGGTAGAGTCTAGCCCACCCTCAGGGAGAGTCTTGTGCACTCTCTAGAAGATCTCTTTTCTCTAGAAGAATATTGCAGTCCCTCTGAAAGAGAGTTGTCCACCCTTTAAGAAAGTATTGTGCCCACTCTAGGAGAGTCTTGTACCTTTCAGTCTATATCTATATTGTTCCATCCTAGTTAGACTATTACCTCCGTCAGCCTTGGAGGTACAAGAGGCTCAGTGATCTGTGCAAAATTCCATGTGATAACAATTAATAATATAACCTATAATACAGAACAACAACCAATGCACAAGGGACTTTTTAATTGCCGCATCATTGCAAGCTCTTTCAGGCAAAAAACAGATTCAGAGGTGGAGATTAATAAGGCAATTTTGTGTTTTTTAAGTTTCTAGAAATATGGCAGTTTATGTTAAACTGATCAAAACATCAGAAACCAAGGAACAAATAAATCAACTTATTAAATGGCAAATGACTGAAGATATGGAGCTGTGGAAAAGAATATCTAGTAGAGTTGCATCTGAGTCTAGAAGGTCTACAATGTCTGTAAGTTGTTTATAGTTTTTAACATCATGACATAGTTAACATAAATCAAGACTACTTAAGTAACACAATATAATTGTGAAATCAGAGTGAGTTCAGGCTCTGTCGGTGCCCTGATGAGTTAGACGTAACCAAACAGAGTGGGACATGACATTATGTTATGTCAATCAATGATGACGAATGTCAAACAGTTTGCAGATGTAGCATTGCTTTTTGCTTGTTACATTTCCTAGGTGTCTCTCGCACAATTATATTGTCAACTATTCATGTTTTGCAAAACACGGTAATCTAATATGATATACTACTTGAGTAATTAGCTTGCAGCAAGAACTGTATAGAAATAAAAGAGGGGGACAAGCCTTTGAATAAATAGTCACCTATAAATGTTATCCTTACATGTTGTTCGTTCAAATTAAATTCTATACAGAAAATAAAAATGACTTTTAATATGAATATTAATAAAGTATTAATATTAAAGGGATTTTCATTTTTACTTTTTCTTACTTACTACCACTGATGTGTAAGAGAGAGTAGAATAGTGTTTTTACTTTTCCTCATTTATACCGTAACGATATAGGAAAATTATTGTGTTCGCAAAAAAATTCTGAAACTGGGATGAAAACAGAATTATGCGTTTCAAGCATTTTAAGGCCTCCTGAGTAGTTTTTGCAAAGTTTTCTGTGTGTATGTATGTGTGTGTGTGTCTTTTATCATCATAGCGCTGAGTGTATTTATGCTAGAGAGTTGAAATTTTGTACAAAAAGCAGTCTACCACAATAGTTGTGCTATTTGAATTTTTTTTTATGATGTCATTAACCCACAATAATGACTCAGCAAAAATTTCAAAATATCATAAAACATGGAAAAATGATGCGATGGGATTGAGATTTGGCACGCATGTAGCCTTGTATAAGACATATGTGCTAAGTTTCATCTCATTATCAGCATTAGTTCAATTTTTATACAATGATTTGTATACGTTTTTAAAAAATCGGAAAATATTCCAATTTAGTTGAAATTTGGTACAAGTGTACCTCTTGACGTAATAAATAAGTGTAATTACTTTTGTTATAGTACAAGTCTATCTATGATTTTTGGTGGATCATAAAAATTAAGCAGCATGGAGCATGTTCAGTGAATGGATAAATGACCACTGGGAATGAAACGAATGTATTTACTACCTGGGGACAAGCGAAGGGAGTTCGAAGACGTGTTGCAGTATAAATTTAATGACTTGTATTTCTGAGGACGAGCAAAGCGAATCTTTAGCTGGGAGAATGAGTGTAGCGAATCCCATGTTATGTGGAAAAGTTCCTTGAAACTTTTCGATTGGTACCCTGTACCAGATTTTTCTTACTACACTTATATACTATAACTGAAATAACCAGAATGTGCGTTATCTAATAGCATTTAAATTTAACTTTTTCTAAGGACTGATTAAATTTCAAATGATTAAATAAACAATTTCCAGACAATGGATGCAAGAATATTAAATAATATGACGAGGCTGCAATTACCGGAGCACGATAGAATTAAAAACTCTATGTTGTACACATCTGAAATTAAAGATTTAGCAACCAGTGAGGCATCAGACGATTCAGACTGAATAAGAAGCATATTTTAATGCATAATTAATTTTGTAAATAAAGTTGTAAATAATATTAATATTAGTTATAAATTAGTTCTCACCATGACCCCTGTGATAATGATATTATTACCTCGGCTAAGGTTCAATTGAAGCATAACTCGAGCCTCTGTAACCTTGACCAATCAATATAAATTTTAATTAGAAAATTATATTTTGGTGGGTAAATCCTCCTGCCATGCCTGGTAGAGAGTTAATATGAATAAAGAAACAAACATATAATAAAAAAAAATATAAAATCAAATAAAAATAAAACACTCATATTACTAAATTTTTATTTATATATTTATATAACTTTTCCGGATATAAATATTACATCCAATTTTTTATTTATATAATAAAGTTTACACGTTTTTAAATTATTAATTTTTATTCATTTTAAATCCATTGCTATTGTCAATGCAATAATTTAAGCCTTCAAATTTACATTATTTAGGACATCTTTCATTTTTTGTTTCTAATTATTTATTTTAATATTTTAAATATAATTCATTTATTACTATTTTTGTTATTAAAAATTAATTTAAAACAGTCAAAAATTATTATAATGAATAATTTATTATTAATTTGGAAGGGGTATATCAATAATATTATGTGTGACCCAGTTAGAAGAAAGAATTAATATTTATCAAATTTTTAAACTTTTTAATTACATTTTAAGTATTGTAGAACACAAATTTAAAAAAAAATAACCTACAGGGAGTGTTATTAAATAAATTAATTTGATGATTTTAGATTTTTACAACTTACTGATGTCGCCCTTCATACACTGTTATAAAAATTGTCTTTTAGAGCTTTTAAAGAGAGTTGATAATAATTAATAATTAACTTTAACAGATTAGGAAATAATTAGGAAAAGGCCCTCCCCTCCCCCATTTGGTTACTTATATTAGAAGGACATGAAATTTTGTACAGAGACTGATGAGTCTAGAAAGAAGTCTAGGCTCTTAATAAAATCGTGTGAAAATGAATTTATTATATAAGCCTAGATCACTTAAATCAAATTTGATGCCTTTCTAACCAAAATTGTGACCATAGTTTGGGGGAATAAAATTGATTTTATGGAAACAAAAATTAAAACGGGAGGAGTCCATAGCTCATAAGGTAAATATAATAGATTAAAAACAAGATTAGATAACAATCTTCTTGATCCAAGGTCAATTCAGAAAAGAAACACCAAGTATATTCAGAAACAAAAGTTTGTTTTTTTCAATTGAGTTTTTTCTTTAGTGGGACTGAGTTAAATTATTTGTGGACAAAATGATAGAAGAAAATATAAAATTACATCACAAATTATCATTGCTATAAAGTGGCTTATATTATAGACTGAACAGTGAATCATTGTAAGAATGTAGAAGTAAACGATTTATCTATATTACTTTTAATTAACAAATAAAAAGTTATATATTTCTTAAACTAATGGTACAATATAGTACTATAAGGACCAATATATAATTAATTTAATTTATACATATTATATATATTTTTTCTATAACGTTGTACTTCATTTTTTTTATTTTACAAAAAGCATTATTTATTTATACAAATTATTATTAAATAATGATATTTCTCAGATATATAATATTTTTTTAAATAAAAACAGCTTGGGGTGTTAACATTTGAAAAAATTATTTAAACAAGTTGTGTCTACAACAAGCAGGACTAAAAACTTTATTGTATTATTAATTTTATGATTTAAAACCTGAATAATAATTTATTTTATAAATAATTATCTAATAAATACATAATATAATTCCTCTTTTTAGAGGAAAAAGAAGAGTGATAAATTTATTTAGTTAAAGTCAGCCATGGTATTAGAAATTTGATGATAGATTGATTGAGTGAAGATAAAATATTTACTTGAAAAAAATAAAAACAACACAAGTGATTGTTTAATTTAAAGTCATTAACATCATTAATCAACTAGTCACATTATTGTTTTTGTTTACTCTTCAAACAAACTTCATGTTTACTTACATAAAAATTAACCAATCACATTGTTGTTTACTCGCCAATAAAAGTTTATGTTTACTTACATAAAAATTAACCAATCACATTGTTGTTGACTTTCCAATCAATCTTAATGTTTCCTTACATAAAAATTAACCAATCACATTGTTGTTTACTCTCCAAACAAACTTCATGTTTACTTACATAAAAATTAACCAATCACATTGTTGTTGACTTTCCAATCAAACTTCATGTTTACTTATATATAAAATAACCAATCACATTGTTCTTTACTCTCCAAACTTCATGTTTACTCACCAAAAAAGGATAATGAGTACTAATATAAATAAAACATAAACATCGTTTTCCAAAGAAAGGATAGAAACAAAATCTCATAGAAACATACATCATGTGTGGGTATATTTCAAAAACCATCTTCTTCCCTCTGTGACACAAACTTTATAATCTCATTTTTCCTTTAGAAATTTGCTAAAAGAGTGTTGATTTATTAAAAGCCAATAACTACAACTAAAGTAATGACTTTTTATGAACCAAAAAATGAGTATAAAGTCGACATTTTTTTTTAATAAAATTATCCAGCAAAAATTAATTTCTGTGTTTTTGCATACTCTTTAGCTGTACTGCCCTCCTTAGCATACTTACCGTATTCGACATTTTTATCAAAATTGAGTTATTTATTTACGCGGTTCTTTATGGCATTTAGATGAAAAGAAACCTTTATTGAGGCCAAAAATATAATAATCAGATAAAAAATTAGGTTTTAAGTAAAACATTTACTGAATAAATATACTTTTACATCCCAGCTCCAAAGTTGAGGGTTCAATATCTCAGTTTGTCAAAATGCAGATACGGTAAGTATGCTAAGGGGGCAGTGTAGTTATCCGAATTTAATAAGCAAAATTTTAGATTTTTTTTCAGCTACTTAAGCAAGTTTTTCTCATAACCAACAGGGAACCACTTATTTAAAGAAACTGAAATTTATGATTTTTTTATATTTCAACCATGCAAAATCATAACACATAGGATTCTACCTCAAGATAGGGTTTTCTTCATAATTTCAAATATATTTTCATGAAATTTAATTTTAAAGTAGTACGAAATGAGCTACATTTTATCAGGATGAGTTGTGGGATTACAAGCAATGTTCAGATCCTCACTAACTTTCCCTAATGGGGTTTTATGCTAAACTGGTGCAGTAGAAAAAAAATACTTTAATAATTATTTTCTTTGGATGATTTTTAATTCTTTTAGATGATTTGTTTTTCAATTGGTGAAACATCCTTTATGTTTTAGTCATATTTGTATGGATATTATTTTATTCAAGTAAGTTATCTTTTTGTTTTTCCTATCTCATTAATTTTTGTTTTCATTTAATTATTGAAATTAGAAAACTTATTGTTACACTAATTTTAAAACTTCTTTGTAGAAAACTTATGTTTGAAGCATAAAATTATGCTTATGTTTATAGAAAAAAAGTAGTATTATAGCATAATACTATAACTTCATCAATAAAAATTCTAAGCAAACTGAATTCTTTTTTTTTATACAAAGACCAAGTTCCTAAATGCCAAAAAACTAAATGGAACAAGTAGCATATTTTATTTTACTTTCAATACAACATTTATTTAAAGTCCCATTTTAAAATTATGATATGCTATTGCAAGAATAATAAAATATAAAATGAAATTAAATATTAATAAAAATATTTTTTTTAGTCCTATAGATTTTTAATAGGCTTCAGTTAGATCCAATACCTAAAATCCATGAATGTATTAATTGGTCTACTATGACAGGATGTCATAAAATTAATGACAAAAGTTAAGCTACAAATTTAAAAAATAGCCAGCTAGGTTCGTTAGTAGTCTAAATACTTTTAAAATGACCAAAAAGTAGCACATTAATTCTACAAAACAATGAGAGTTTTTGTTTATTTGACTGTATTCAATTTTATTTATTTCTGCAAGCAATCATGGCATTGTTTTTTTATATTATAAGAATAACAAAAATAAAAAAGACATTCCTTCAAATTGAAAGTTATTCTTTTGAAAATTAAATAAGATAAATTAATTAATTAAATTTATTAAGACCATATAAAATTGACCACCTTACTTCCCAGTCCACATCCGTAATTTTAACAACCTTATAAGCATAATTTTCAAATGAAAATTTGCAAACATAATTATTGCTCTATTAAGAGAAATGACAAAATTGAAATATTAACATTTATTGATAACAGAATAGTTAAAATAGTCAACAAATACATCAAGACAAAAGAAGAAGGTATTATTACTCCAATTATAATTTTAACCAAACAAATATTTTAATGTAATAATTATTTCTTTATAAAGTACACAACCTGTTTTCGACTTGAGAATGAGCATGAATAGAGTCTGCTACAAATAATGATAAAGAACAATCTCGCCAACAAATAAAACTTATAGTGGCTTAGCTATTAACCTGGCTAGAATCCATCATCGGAGCAAAAAAGTTGAAGTACAAAACAAAGAAAGACGTAGAGGTCCCACTTACGATATTAGGTATGTATATTAGATTTCTAATATCTAGAGTCAACTCTTCTTCCTGTCATTACTTCAAAGGGTTTGCATTGATCATGGCTTCTAGCTAGGTTGAAAGCACTTTGCCAATAAAACTTTATAATTTGTTTGAGAACTTTTCTTTTTCATTATTTAAAACCTTATTTGTTAAAAATTTTGATATTGAAGTGTGCAAAACTTTATTGTTTTATCTTTTTTATTTATTGTTATTACAAACTGCATCTCATCATTTCAAAATTATATTTATTTAAAATTTATTAATTAATTTTTGAAAACTTTTAAGCAGCAAGATTTTCTCCAAGTTACTGTAGAAGAGGTTATGCTAATGTCTTGTTGCCTGTCAATGATGAAGGTTTTTTAGACAGACAGAAATTTGTACAAAAGAATAACAAAAAACTATATTATCTCTTTCAGGCAAAAATAAAACAACACTGAGAGTTCGTTTACATGACATTTTGACAGTTGATATTCATCTTTCATTCTTATCTGCAAACAGATATATTACTAGTGGGGGTATAGCCTAACTCATTACATTGAGAAGCCTGAAAACATGTTTTTGGGGCTCTCAGAGGCTCTGTGTAACATCATTTAAACCTCCTTTATAATCTTTACTTACTGTAAGGCGCGGTCGAATATCTAGAACGTTGGATCACCAACAAACTATTTTTATAATTTTTTTTCAAAATGTTCAGTAATTAGCTGGATTTGTGATAAATTAAGCCTATTTCCGTAATCTGCACGCTCTTTTGGTTAATCTCAAAGAGCAATTACATTCACTCAACGATTTATTTTTAATCTAACTTGGTACATACATAACTACTGTTAGACGTCAATGTTGACATGTCAAAATATAACACAAAATATTGACGTCTAACAGTAGTTATGTATGTACCAAGTTAGATTAAAAATAAATCGTTGAGTGAATGTAATTGCTCTTTGAGATTAACCAAAAGAGCGTGCAGATTACGGAAATAGGCTTCATTTATCACAAATCCGGCTAATTACTGAAAATTTTGAAAAAAAAATTATAAAAAAAGTTTGTTGGTGATCCAACGTTCTAGATATTTGACCGCGCCTTATTAAGATTATAATAAATCAATTGAAATCTATTATACACACATTGTTTATGGTTTTTAGCATTATAAATGTTTTACTGTATAAGTTACTGTAATTTTTTACTGTTTATTAGATTACATTAATAGTCGAGTATGTTCAGATTACTTTTTTATGTTTCAAATTCATCCGATAGCGTTGAATTTTAACTGCATTAGGAAGTAATATATCTCTATGCTTATCTCTATGTTGTTATCTTTATGCACTGTCAGCCACTATCCCTCCTTCATTGCTTAATATATAATTATAAGCAATATTTAGTATATTTATTACTTAAAGTAGTAGATTCTACTGTTCATCTTTTAGCTCAGCAATAAATTTATATTATATTTATGTTTATAATAAAGAGTAAGGTGACAATGCAAGAATATTATTGAGAATGAGTGAGGTTTTGCATATTTTAGGAACATAAGTCTCACTCAGACTAAAAAAATGTTTAAGAAGGTATAAAGTGTTTGATTTGGCAAAGTTCTAATAAAAAAGAGCAAATGAGTTGTTATGCCTAAAGCCTGTATTCAAGATACCTCCAGCAAATAATTATAAATAGCATAAAATATGATACCAGTAATTAAAAATAATTTTTAAAATATTATGCACTAATTACTTGAACTCTAAAGGCAAAAGGTACATTATATTTAACTAAACGTTTTACAAACATCAAAAATAATACTTTTATATTTTTAAAGTCTTGGATTAATAAAACAAATAAATAAAATAGTTTGTTTTAATATAAATTAAATAGATTTAAGAAGTAATGTTAAGGATGGAGAGGTTAATTAGAAATGATAATGATTTGATTGCAAGAGTAGACTTGAAATTTAAATAACTATAATTTATTCTTTAAAATGATTATATGTATATTAGGAAAGGCAGACAACTTGAAAAGTTACATAATCATCATCATGTAAAGTTATCATTAGGGTTACATAATCATCATCATGTAAAGTTATCATTAGGGTTACATAATCATCATCATGTAAAGTTATCATTAAAGGTTATCATCATCATCACGTAAGTTATCATTAAAGTTACATATAAGAGTTTTATAAGTTTAAAACAGTTATTTAACATATTCCCTCTAAACAAAGGAAAAAAAGAAATATAATAATAATATTTAAGTAATAATCTAGTCAGAGGATAATAATCATTTAGGCAATAATAAAGCAGAAAGTAACAATTTTTTATAGTGAACTCTTTTAAATAATTAAGAGAAATGAGTAAAAAATAAAACATAAACTTTTGGTATTTTAGTTTCTAATCCAATATTAGCTTAAAAAATAACACATAAAATATTTGTATAATACAAATATTTAAAAGAATAGCATTAAATACAACTACTGGTATATTACCTATTTATTTCATTTGATTTCATCTTTGATTTTCTCATATTTGATAAATAAATTATGATAATAGTGTGAGTAAACTATTTTTTACTTTTAAATATATAAATAATAAAGAAAAATAATTCTGGCTGTTCCCAATATACATATTTTTGTATAATGTCACAATGAGAATATATATTCCTTCTACTAATATTTTTTCCGTCCAACTCTGCATGCCATAATTGTGAAAATGATATTATGATTCATTATAAAAACAGAAAGATAAATAACAATGAGAATTTTATTTATTTTCTTTTATAATATCATTATCATAAATAATTATAATGTATTATGATTTTATAATAAATGATTATAATTTGATAATAAATAATCAACTTATACTGAAACAAATATCTAAGCTTTATAAATAATCAAAGGCGCAAATATAGTCAGAAATATAGAAGTGCAGTATATAGAGAGAAATATAGTCAAAAAACTCTAAAAGAAAAATTTACTTTTGGATAGTTTAATTATTGGAATATGAAGATTCTTAATAACTTAACAATCCAATAGCACTTAATAATCAGTAATTACATTACTAGTTTAATACAATTGTTTCATTGGTATAAATAAATTTTATTTTAACTCACAAAGTAAAATTTTAATTTTAATTCTTATGAATAAATAATTATTTATGTAAATAATTTATAGTAAAATTATTAAAAACATTTTTCATCGCCTCTCCATCTTTAATCCATCAATGATAAATCATAATTGAAAATAATTAAATTAATTATTTACATTAAAAATTTATTTATTTGAGTAACAAAAGTAGATTATTCAACTTAATTTATAACGGTGTTCGTAAAAAATATAATAATAGAAGATTACTTAAAAATTAACAATAAATAAGTTTTAAGATTAAGAGATCAAACGTTTCTAACCACATAATTAACTAACAGATTATCATTTTATTTTGGTTTTAAAAGTATGATTACATTTTTAAAATGTTATTTTCCTTAAAATAAATTAGTAAACTAAACTAGGCCATTCTTACAACAAAGAAATTAAATTATTTGTAGTTTTAGAAGAATAAGTTAAAATTAAAG
The DNA here is from genome assembly GCA_018340805.1 of Microvelia longipes. Lineage (NCBI taxonomy): Eukaryota > Metazoa > Arthropoda > Insecta > Hemiptera > Veliidae > Microvelia > Microvelia longipes. Next base: position 18,729,048 of record JACMZG010001908.1, read on the forward strand.
CTAAGAAAGATAATGGTAACGTAGATTGATTAAGTGGTTTTTTTTTCAAATGCTCTAAAAATTTGTTTTTTAATATTATAATAAACTGAGTAGGCTTCCATCTACTTGTCTTCAGTTGATAATGAATCAAATGTTAAGCTTCTATTGTAGGAGGCTTTTTTATGGATGCAGGACATCATGGATGACAACACAAAGCTTTAAACTCGTATAGCCTCCCTATGGCTGATTCACATGGTTGGGTCCACTAGGTTGTTGCCCCATATTAGTTTTCTCTTCTAAGTAGTTGTTTAAGTGGCATACTGTAATGATGTTAGCAAATTTCGAACAGTATCAGTAAACCACTGTAATTTGTTTACATAAAATATGTCAAACAATAAAATCGGAACTAATTATAATATGTCCATGCGTATACCTTACAATCCAATAACTTCTCAAGGTAAATTTCTGAAATTTTTAAGTCATGATTTTTAAAGTTATTGTGGGTCATGATGTAGTAAATATTAAACACACAATAGGATTTGGGACGTTTGTAAAGATGACTTTTGTACCAAGTTTCATTCAGATCTAAAAAAGCATTATTGTGTTTCATAGAAATGTCTAGGAAAAAATCTTGTTAATAGATACATACATAAACTTAATCAATATATATTCTTGATCAGTGACTATATATTTTTGATACACCACAAATAAACAATTTGATAGTACAAGACCATCAAAGTATGACTGGAAATCTCCTCCACCTTTTGAACAGATTAGCCAACTAAATATAAAACAAATCAAATTATAAGCATAAAAATCATAGAAAAATCATGTATTGACTGCCATGCTGGATTTGGCATATGTGCACTTTTTTTTTCAATAACGCCCCATTAAATTTTACTCTAAACTCACACTAAATTATTTTCCTACCCTACGCCACAAAAGGAGGAAGAAATTGCACTTGCATTAGTATAGTTACAAGCAGACTTAATGAAAATAATTAGACTACCATTATCTTATCTTGATTAGCTTCTAATTTAAAATGTCTAAAGCTGTACAGTATTTAAAATATGTCTTTTTTAAATTCTTAAAAATGAATGGCAATAAAATAAATGCTTTACTTTTTATTTGTATTTTTATAATTAAAAAAAAATATTACTATCATGGTAGTGGTCAAAAGATTACATACAAACTATGTTTAAACTAAGCCAGCAATTTTTAGTTTTATTTCAAAAGGTCACTTTGTGGTAGAGACACTCTGATAAATATTGGGTTTATAATATTTTATCTTTATTTATTATGATAAAATTAAATCAATATCATTAAATGGTCACGCCTTATGAAAACTTACTAAATTTGCACTTAACTAAAAATATAGTGCTTTCACAAAGAAGTTATAATAATACAGAAAATTACGCTCAATGAAATAGTAATATATTAGAAATGAAACAATTGCTTTTGCACACTTTGAGTTCAATTTTATGCCACTGAAAGTATAATTGCAATGATAATAATAAAATATCACTTTAATTTTTAAAGAATTTAATCATACGAAGCAAAACAGAAATTAGAGGTGATATTAAACCATTTTAGGATCTTATTGCCAAATTTAGAACTGTAATTGACAATTTTATGTAATTGAAAAGATGTATTTGCTTGAATTAAGTATATATAAAATATTTTAACCAGTTTTCATTTTTTATTTGTACTAGACAATTTAATAAATATATAATTTGTTACTACCGAATTTTGCAGAACATGAAAAGGTGACAAGATATTGTGTCTCTCGCACAATTATATCAATAATAATAAAGCTAATATAATGATTATAATTTTATAGTAATTATTGGAAAACTAATTTAACACAACAAATAGTAAAACCATAATTTTAACCATAAAACTTAAAGTAGTAAAGTTTATAAACAGTCTAGAACTGCAGATTGTTAGTGAAAGTATCCAAATACTAATATCGCAGCTCTAAAATTTAGAGCAGCACCAGGCTAGTTGCTCCCAATTAAAGTTAAAAATAAGCCAAAAAGTTAAAAAATTGTAGATTTAACCAAAAAAACTGAGAGAAAAAAATATGATATTAATTTTCAAAAAATTTTTTTAGGAAAAGTTAATTTTTAAATTTAATCAAAAATATTATTCGTTTTAAAAATTTTTTTTGACTCTCTAGGAGTTTTAAATCCTACTGAGGGCCCTCGCCAAATTATTAATTAAACATAAGAATAAAAGTACAATATTTTTTTAAAAAATCATTGTAAAAATATTTTCGTTATGTGTATATGTATTTTTTGGTGGAAATAATCAGTTTTATTATTTTTATTAATAATACTTTTCTTATATACCTTCAGTAAAAGGCAATGAAAATTGATAAGTAAATGAAAATAAAAAACACCAATAAAACATTAGCTAACACTGATGATTGTATTTGTTTGAAAGACTATAGAGTTTTTAGAACTTATTTTTTGTTTGATAATAATAATACAATTTTTTTTTGCATAAAGTAGAGTTTGTATAAAAAAATAAATACATATATGCAACTGAACATGTATTAGATTATAACATCTTGTAGGGATTTTTTTTTTTGTAGAAAATGTGAAAAAATAGCAAAAAAATAAAAATTAAATTAGATTTATTATAAAAAGATTTTTTTAAAATAACAATTCCATAATACACACAATGAGATGAAACTAGGCACCAATGTTAGTCCTATACATGGCTACATGCGTGTCATATGTTAGTCCTATATCATGGCTACATGCGTGTCATGTCATACATGGCTACATGTCAAATCTCAAATTGATCACATTATTCCACTTTTGTTGATTTTTTAAAATGTTTGCTTTGTCATTGCAGTTTAATGATGTCATAAGAATTTTGACATCAGAATTAATCTATAGTGAGTGACCATACCTAAAAACAAGATATTGCTCCTTTCGGGTATTTTGTTCCCTTTTAAGCTCAGAATTATTCTATACTGACCATACCTTAAAACAAGATATTTCTTCTTTTGGATTACTTATCCCCTCTTAAACACAAAATTATTCTATAGTGACTTTACTAAACAAAATATTTTTCTTTTTGGGTATTTCATCTCCATTTTTGGCTAGTAACCTTAAACGCAATAAACTGAGAGGAGAGAGGTTATTATATATGTAAATACTTTAAAGATTTAAATACTCTAAATATTAAAATACGATTTAACCACAAAGAGAAAAAACCTCTAAAAAGTAACAACATTTAATTTTAACTAATAAGCGTAGTTAATCACAATCATATAATTCTAAAATATATATAAACATAGATTAACTTGTACAAAGGCTAAACATCAATTCTTATTACCCTACTATCGTTAAATATCTAAAGTTCTACAAAAACATCAAATGGACAGTTACTTTACATCTTTAGTGAAATGTAATATAATTTAATACAAAAAGAGTAAAGGCCAGACTAAAAAATAAGCAATAAGTAAGATAGTTCTATTAAATTATTAAAAAGTGAGCTAGTCAATTGTTTATTTTAATAAGGCATGAAGATATAAATATCGTATTAGCAACAGAAAGGAGAATTAGGTTAAAATGTGTAAGTAAGCCCCAACAATTGTTTCTCTCAGTTTTTGTTCAAAAATATAATTGGTTGTATATGTCCTACAAATTTTGAACTAATATCGTATCATTTTTTAATATTGTTGTTCTTCATTAAAAGGAATAACCTTTGAGGCAATATTATTAAAAAGGTTTCTGGGACGTTTCATTCATAGAAAGATGTAACGATTACAAAAATTATTTACATTTAAAAAGCAACCAATATATAGCAGAGTGTTTCGCACAACAGATTCCTTACTAGCGAAATCTAATCAAATTTACATACAAAAACATTATTTTACAAGCAATCGTTTTTACAAGAATTGCTTCGATTCCCATTAAATATAAGCTAAAAGATGTTTATTTTAACGAAGATCTAATTCCTCCCATTGATGTGAAGGGAGGTTCCGTTGACTTCAGGCATCCGATTCCTTTAAATCTTGTAACCTAGCTAGTTGGTGTGGTTCTAATTCGTCAGGTATTGGCTGCTGACCAGACTGGGAGTTGTCGGCTGTCGAGGGACCTGTTGTAGTTTCGTCTTCAGTGCTACTGCCCTCAGAAGGCAACTTACTACTACCTTTAATTCTACCTTTAACTATTTTTTCTACTGGTTTAACTGAAGTTTCAATGGTCCTTGAAGTTTCTGTCGGTTCGCAGCTAGTGCCATCTTGACAGTCTGGTTTCATACTGGTTTCTTGCTCTCCGTTCTCTACAGTTTCATCTGGAGGAGGAGGGAAGGGTTTGTCTGGCTCCTCACACATAGGAGTAGCAGCAGTTATAGATATCATGACTCCTAAACTATCATCACCCCCACTACAATCTTCTTTTTTAGTCTAAAATAATAACAATAAAACAATTTATCATTGTAACCCTCTACAAATCCAGAAAATATCATAAAGCATAAACACTTAAAGGTGTTTAGTAAAAACTATATCTAAGCACATTCTACTCCTTTATTATTATTCAACGGAGGTGTAGAACCTTTCGCAATGCTTGCATTTTGCAATATATTTCAGTAATGTATATCATTTGTATCTACTCCTAGAAAATAAATTTTCCACAAACAATAGGCTTTGTAACCTCCCCCAGCATCTCTCCATATGCTTAGTTTTAGCGAATTTATTTTGGGAAAAATTTGTTAGGATAGACCTCATATCGGGAGTATAATCTACTGAATCACAGGATAATTTTGCTCATTTCCTTTGAAAAATAAAAAAAAATGAGTTATGAGTTGTGCTTGATAATTGAGTAACAGCCTAAGTTAAAAAGCATAAATGGAGCATAAATATAATATATATATATATATATATATATATATATATATATATATATATATATATATATATATAATATATACTATTTTTTTAATCTTATCGCATCATTTTCAGATGATATTTGCTAAATAATGAAGGTATATATCATTTTCCCTAATCATAAAAATATACATTTGAGATAAATTGTAATATCCACAGTTAAATTGATAATTGAACTATGAGCTATTTGCACTTAAAATAATCAATTAATGTAATAGAAAAAAGTAACTTACCTGAACATCGTCATCTTCCTCAGCTAGTTCAGACATGCAAAGAAAAACAAAAACATCAAACACTCCATTCAAAAAACTAGATATTCTCTATGGACCTCTTTCAACTTACAGTAATATTATTTTTATGATGAATCAATACCTTTAATTTAATTTTAAATCAAACCATTTTCCACTATATTTTTAACTGTCGCAAACACTTATGATAAATTTAAAGGTTAAAGGTTGTCATTTGAAAACCAATATATGATTATTTCTGTGTTGCGGTACAGCAATTAATTGTTTTAGAAGGAATAAGGATAAAACCATAATTATTATTTGTATTAAAAGTAAACTTTTAATGCAGATTTTTAAATTTGGTGAAGGGATACACTTTTACTAAATTTCAAAACAATTGGCTCATTTTTCAAAACTTTTTAAAAAACGTATACAAATCATTTGATAAAAAAGTAAGATTCAATTAAGAATAAAGAATATTTTATTTTTTATTTATTTGGACATAAAAATGTCCAAATAATATGGTTTTCCTCTTCCCGCACCTCCCAAAAAAAGTTAAATAGTGGTACCTGTGATAGCTATTTGAACTACAGGAACAGCAGGATCCTCATCCTCCCCGAACTGAGTTTCATAGTGCTGCTGCTGATCTTGAGACAATTCCATTGAGAACTTATCACCTTTCTTACTGCTACTCTCACTTCCTATAAGTACAGAAAACATACATCAATACAACACATACAAACATCAAACTAGGAATCATACACAATATAATAGGATATTGCATACTATGCAAAAAATTTAATAATTTAATAATTTTAATAAAAGAAATGATGAATTGCAAGATAATGTCTTTTTCATATCCCTTATGTTAATATTTTATAGTTTAGCGAATTTGCTATTATTTTATGATGTGGAAAATATAAAGAGAAAAATTCTGGTGTGGAGGTCCGCAAGCTGTCAGAAATTTCTTTGATACGCGCGCTTTCTTGCTAATCAATCCTTTTTTGCTTAATTTTTTGGTATATATTTAATTACCAGAGCAGTAGCATCACAACTTGTTATTTAATGTTTTCAACTTTTTCAAAGTGCACATTTATCCTATACATTATACACATTTGCACTTATTTGAAGCTCAGTTTAAGATAATTTTCAGCGCATTTTCTTTAAAAAAAAGTAACAATACAATTTCAAATAATAACATTTGAAAAAAATAAATAACAAGTTGTGACACTACTGCTTAGGTTATTAAATATTTACCAACAAAATTGAGCAAAATTTGGATTGATAAGCAAGAAAGCATACATTTCAAAAAAATTCACCCAGCTTGCAAACCTCTGTGCAAGAAATATTTTGAAGTTATAAACTTAAATACTTTAAATAAGACCATAAAAAATTATTGATGGTACCCAGATTCGAACCTAGGAAGTCTTATTGACTCAGGATCAGTTTTATTGTATTCAGCACCCCAAAAAACATTGAAACAACACCCTACTTGAAATTATTTTGTTATTTTGGTTTCCTGTTATTTTCCAAGGGGTTTTCAACTTTTTGGTCACTTAAAGTGGTAGTATCAACTTTGGACCAGTTTCATTCGATTCAGCGTCTCAAAATACATATAAAAAAATGTAACCTTAAAATTATAATGATTTTTTGAAAATTTTGCTGAGTCAGCAAACAAGGTTAATGGCGCCACAACAATCTGGTTTTCAAAAGGGATCGTGTGATCCCTCAGTGTGATATTTTAAATAATAATAATAATAATATCCGTTTATTGAATTAAATAGCAAGGTACATATTACAATTTTGACATTAAATTTTTATATTTAATGCATCATCATGCATTTTATTCAATCAGCAAAGCTGAGGATTTTGTTTTTTACATTAGTTAAAATCAAAAAGAAGCTATTTTAAATATCTTATTCTAAGCTTTTACTTCAATTTCATATCTTCCTTAATATATATCATATAATTAATTTTGCCTCTTCATAGTTTTGATATATTCATATGCTCTCAATTTTGGTGATAAGAGTATCAAAAAAATAGTATTAAAAAAAAATAATATTTATCAATTAAATTAAATATTAAAATAAACATTTAAAATTAAATTTAATAATAATCCATTATGTATTATACATTCATTAAATATTTAACTACTCTATTAAATCTATCAAATATATCATAAATCTATTTAATATCTATTAAATATTAAGTAAATAACAATTCACCTATTAAATATATAACATAAATGAATATTCTATAGTTATTCAAAATGTTTTAAATTGATTATAGTATTTTTTGACGCAAACTTGATTTATATTATATTATTATATTATGTTATTTAATTTAACGTTTTAATGTATATTTATTTCTCTTGAGATAACACACTTGCACGTAAACCTGCCTCATTTCTTCCATTCAATCCTGTCCATCGCCACTCTTTTCCATAAAACTCCATCACAAACTTTCTTCATTTCAGCATCCCATTTCTGTTTTGGCCTTCCTTTCTTTCTTTTATCATTTCTAGGACACCAATCCATTATTTTTCTAGTCCACCTATCATCATTAACCCTTACTATATGTCCTATCCACTTCCATTTCTTTTCCACAATTACTTTGCCTATATCGTCAAAACCTGTTTTTCCTTATCCATTTGTTCGTCTTCTTATCAGTCCATCTTATCTTAAGCATGCTTCTTTCCATTTTCCTTACAGTAGTCCGCAACTTATGGACTCTTTTCTCTGTAATTGTCCACGTCTCGCATCCATAAGTGAGAACGGGCCTTACTACACTCTCCCAGAGTTTTCTTTTTTTATTGAAATCAACATCTGACCTAAATAAATTTCTATAATTGTTATATGCACCCCATGCTAGGCCTATGCGTCTATTTATTTCCTTATCCATACCATCCTTTTTCGCAACCAACTGGCCTAAGTAGACAAATTCTTGCACTTCTTGAACATACGTATTCTCTATTTTTATAGAAGCGTCGCCCTCATAGTTTATGCTTAATATTTTAGTTTTGTTAAGGTTTATTTTTAATCCGACTTTTTTTGCTTCAATTATGAGATCGTCCAGCATTACTTTAATTTCTGGCAATGTTTTCCCGATTAAGCAAACATCGTCTACAAATTTTATTTTATTTAGCCTTTCACCGTTGATCTGGATTCCAAAGTTCTCCCAATTTAACTTTCTGAAGACTTTCTCTAGTACAGAAGTAAATATTTTCCCAGAAGGGATGTCACCCTGTCTTAGCCCTCTTCCAAGTTTTACATACTTTACTTTACCATTATGCTCTATCTTGACTTCCGCTTCGTTATAAATGTAATCAAAAATATTTATGTATTCCTCCTCAATCATATTTTCTTTAAGTGTAGCCCTTACTGCTTCTTTAAAGACGCTATCAAAAGCTTTTTCGAAATCTATGAATAGAAGGAAGGAAGTAAGGTTATACTCTTCGGATGTTGAAATTATATTTTGGATCACGAAAATAGCGTCACTAGTAGAGAAGTTTGTTTTATACCCAACTTGATCTGGAGGAGAGTTAGAGTCTAATTGCTTACTTATTCTATTGTAGTGTGATATTTTACTAAGTTTAATTAAAAAAAAAATATCCGTTTAAAAGAAAGTGTATAGCAATTTAAATTTTTAAGATTGTCAAACTTTACAGTTTTGATTATTGGTTTCCATGATGCTTAATATACTTGTCAATTCTAGTTTGATTAATGATGACTTCAGTCCTTTTTAAATAGAACGAGAAATAGAAACACTGAAGATGTCTGGCTTTGCTATGCAAAATGTCTGTTCTTAATGTTTATGTAAATAAATAGACAAATTTTAAAGGACTGAAGTCTTCATTAATCCATCTAGAATTTAATTCTTAACAGTCCAATAACAATTTTGTTAATACTTGTCAATATTTAATTAATTCTTATTTAAAAAAGTTTTTTAAGAGAAAAAGTTTAATTTCAGAGCAAAAAATACAGAGTGTATTAATATTTAGATATTAAAAGAATAAATTTTTATAGTTAAGAATTTAGCAGTTTAAATTTTAAGAATGTCAAACTTTATTATTTTGATAATTTGTCTTGATAATGCTTTATATATTTGTCAATCTTGCTTAATAAATCTGAATCCTTAATTTTTTAGTACATGAAAAATTTGATTAAAAAAGATAAAATTATACCAAAAGCTTGACAAAATTGGTGTATTTTAATATAGCAGATCTATTCCTCATAAATATAATTAATAAGATGACAAATTTGAAAGCCGTTTTAAAAGAAAAAGTTTTAAGAAAAAAATCAGTTTGTTTCATGGCAAATTCCGCGGTTTGTCATGAAGATTTAGCTCTTCCGGAAGACCTAAATCTTTATAACTTCAGTGAGCGCCGTGGAATGGTCTACAATATTAACAACACCAACTTCGTCTTTCCACCAATTTATTGGTGGAAAGACGAAGTTGGTGTTGTTAATACCTAAATCTTTATTATTGGGCTCCATGAGGCTTAATATATACTGGTAAATCTTGATTATTACATTTCAATCTTTAATTATCTTTTATATAAAAAAATGTCAGCTGTTTCACTCAGTTACCAATAGCAACAGGTAAAAGATGGAGATAATCAAACTATTAGCCTATTTCTCCATCAACGTTAACCTAAAACTGTTATAATTGTTAAAGCTGAATGAGCTTTAAAATTCAGCTTTATTTTTGTCAAGTATTAAGATACTTACCTAATACTGGATTTGCCTCAGCCATAGGAGTAGGCTGAGTCACTATTGTCTGGGGTGCTAATAAAAAACTAGGTACATCAGGTGGAGTGAAGACAGGTGGTGCTGATCCTGGTGGTGAATCATCTCCCTACACACACAATCCTCATGTCAAACACTTTTAACTTCTCAAGTAATTATTAATTAAATTATTTAAAAAAAGGTAATAAGGTCATTAAAAAGTATATTAATGAGAATTTGAATTATATTTAAGTCCTCAAAATAAAATGTTTGCAACTGTCATCTTAAATTTGAAATAATATTTTATATTTCCAAAAATAATTTTTCTGAGCTTTATGGTTACACAAAATAGCAGGCACAACAGAAGAATAAAATTAGAGGTTACTTCCTTTTAAAAGAATTATTACCACTATCAGTAATTATTACTTTTACTACTATTACATTAAAGTATAATGTATATAGTAAAGTTTTTGTAATGATAACAATAAGTTATTAAAAAGTTTAAAGTATTGTAGTATTCCTAAATTCAGTTCTATTTATTTTCTAGGATAAAAATACTGCGAAAACAAATACTATATTATTCTTAACTATATTGGTAATAAAATCACATATTCATACAATTTTAAAACAGTGAAAGTAAATTTAGTACTAAATTATATGAATTATACAATCTCTTGAGGTTGTTCGATGGTATAGTCTGCTACCACTCCATGCTGTACTCTACTTCTACTAGTTATCTTCTAATAATACTTTCCTTTAAGATTTTCAATCTGTCAAAAAATGACTAAATAAATTAAAAATAAATCACATTCGCCACAATTGAGTAGTGCTCAAAACTATTCATTACCTGAGGAGTTAGAGGTTCTCCATTTGCATTACATTCCTCTACGACTAACGAAGGAAACAGACCAATCTGATCATCACACTGTCCCATCCACCACCCATCATCAACATTATCATGGACACATTTCTTAATAATTTTAATAATTTGTCCTTCAGTAAATGTGATCTCTTCATCACATGTTGCATCATAGTCATATATTGCAATACAATATTCTGTAACAGGACCACTTTGTGCTGCACTCTCCTCACTACCTGTTAAATCTGCAAAATCGTCATCAAAACATATGAATAATTCTTTCAAAAAGTCTTCTATGCATTAAAATTTGTCAGAATCAAAGTGAAAAATTATCTGCCTAGTAAACACTAGTTAGATTCTCTAAAAAATATATATATACATGAATGCATGTAAGTAAATGTAATGTATGTGTGTAAGTACATGTAATGTATATATATATAATTTTGTAAAAAGTAAGTATTTTTCTTTAATATTATTTTTAATGCATTTTTCCTGACTTTTTTCTATAGTGACATTTTTTTTGTATCTTAATGAAATCAATAAAGTTTTGTTCTCGTACACTACACTACCTCCCCACCTATATCATTCATACCACTTGTATCCTACCGCTATAAAATCATACATTAAATGTGAGGCTATAAAATTGTAAAAATCGTTCAATTTTCATAATTCAGATGTTATTCATTTCTACTGGCTACTAATAGTGCACAGTATAAATTTAACTCGATATATAAAGTAAGAGCTGATTTAGAGAGGGCTTACAAATCCGAGTCTGTCTCTTGGGTAAGGCTATAAAATTGTAAACATTTTCTGATTCCCCAAATTCAAATGTCATTCACTTCTACTTGCCATATTAGCGTATATTTTGGTTGAATATATTGTTCTATTTGTATTCATAAGTAGTGTATTTGTGGGTTAATATTATAGTAAAATTTTAGTATGTTAGTGAAAGACACTGTTTATCTATTTTAAATATAGTTCATAACAACTTACGCATAAGTTTATAATAGATTTATATTTTTATAATACTATCATATATAAAAGTTATAATAAATATATTGAAAGAATAAGGCAGAATATGGATGGGGAGGTAATGTAGTGTGTATGGTAAAGTAGGGTTGTATAAGTAGAAGAGTAGACTACCCCTAGACTGTAGGTTATATTAACCCTACAATGCATAATGCTTGCACAGTCGCACCTGACTGTAACTAAACCTAAATTCATGTTCACCCCTTAAAGAGACTAAAGTCTATCTTTTAGTTTAAAAATCCCCAAGGTTATAAGTATTTTGGGGATTGGCCAATCAGAGAAGCCGCTGCCAACCTCTCACTTAAAAAGAGAAAAAAAATCCCTACCATAATAACCGCTGTAGGGAAAAACCTTCTTCCCGGCAATCATTCACTTTGTTTGTGGTTCTTCTTTTGATTACATAGTTTTGAAAACTATTTTCAAATTAATCTTAAAATTATATTTTAAAATAAAACTACACAAAAGAAATGCAAAAAAAACATCGCCAAGAAAATACAGGTAAAATAACCTGATTAGTTTACATAGTTTTTTCCGGCTCCCTTCTTGCAGGGATTTTATTTCTTAAGAATCAGTGGTATCTAAACTGACCTGTCAAGATTTTTAAACTAAACGGTAGACTGTAGTACTCATACCTCTGACATCACACAAGCAGTCAAGGCTGTTTTCCCACCAAAAGATCATATTTGAATATATTTGTTGTTTTTTTCCTGTATTATCAAAAATACATTTTTTTCATTCTAATATTTTATAGTGTGTACATGACGTACTTTAAGATAATGCAATAAAAAAATTGTGCAAATACTCTATTTAGATGTAGAGGATGTAAAAGTATATAAAGTTTTAGTGACATTAAAGAATTCTAAAAGCAATGACTTTTTTGGGGTGAATTTTATTATTTTGAAAAATATTTCACGTATTATTGCTGAACCCTTGACCACACTTATCAATGAATGTTTTGATCAAGGAATCTTTCCAGATGCCTTGAAAATAGCTAGAGTCATTCCTCTTTATAAAAAAGGGGACAGAGATGATTATAGTAACTACCGTCCCATATCCTTAATTCCTTGTTTAGCTAAAGTTATTGAAATTTGTATAAAAAATCAATTAATTAATTACTTTGAAACCAACAAACTTTTTTATGAGCATCAGTACGGGTACAGGAAGGGATTAAACACTACTCAGGCTGTTACAAATTTTATCAATATTTGCATGAAGAGTTACGATATTCAAGAAATTGTTTTAGCTTATTTTTTGACTTCTCTAAGGCATTTGACAGTGTTTAAATAGAAATTTTAAAATCAAAGTTAGCATTTTATGGTTTTGATACAAAATCAATAAATTTGGTAATATCATACTTACTTGGGTGGGTACAATACATTGATTTAAATGGTGCTCAATCTGTTTTCTTAAAAATAAAACACGGAGTCAGACAAGGGTCTGTGTTGGGACCTATTTTATTTTTAATTTATATTAACGACCTTCCCCAAGTAATGAGGCACTTAGTTGCAGCAGCCTTTCTGTTTGCTGATGATTACGTTATAGTCCTTTCTTCTAAATCATCAGATGATTTTTAGAACAACTAAAATCTAAAGCCATGAAGTTTTAATTGATTGGTGCAATGCTAATAAAGTCAAATTGAATGAAAATAAGACTGTTAACTTTATGTTTAATTTTAAATCGAATGATCTTCATTCTTTTAAATTTTTAGGTGTTCACATAGATAATAAGTTATCCTGGGAACCTCATATCACACACTTAGCCAAGAGATTAAGTACCAGTGTATATATGCTTAGAAAAACCTCCTCATCTTTGTCTCTAAATTCATTGAAAAACCATTTATTTATGCTCATTTTTTCAGTATTTTATCTTATGGCACTATGATATGGGAAGTGCCCCCAGTGTTAATAGACTTTTTATTATTCAAAAAAGAGCACTTAGGGTTATGTTGAAGATTCCTCCTAGAGAATCTTGTAAGAAATATTTTTTAAATAATGAAATGTTAACTATCTATTCTCTCTATTGCTATCAGATTCTTTTATTTATACATAAAGCTAGAACTTCCTTAACAACTATAGAAAATATTCATTGTTATACACCAGACAGACTGGTCAATACTCTGTGGAAAGGTATAGGCTAACAAAGACAGCTAAGTACAACTCAATTCAAGCTGGACTTAAATTATACAATGTACTGCCTACAAAAATTAGAATATTAAATGAAAATGAATTTAAAAAGAATATTAAAGTAATATTGCTTCAAAATCCCTTGTACTCTATTTCAGAATTTAAAGAAATAAAATTTGATTAGGAGCGCAGATTTGATTTAAGACATTAAACCTATGCCACATCTATTTGATGAGGGTTTTATTTTAAATAGTATTAAGTGACGATGTAACTTTTGTGCATTTATTGTATTTTATGTTAATAAAGATTTATTTATTTATTTACAGTGACAAATAAATAATGAGATATTAATGATCAATAACTCTTTTAAATGTAAAATTGTAACAACCATAATTTTACATTCAAAATGGACAGTGAGTTTTTAAATGAACAATGTCGTGTAAATATAAAGGACTCATATGTATTATACTGAGACATATATATACACTGATATAGCAATAAATACCTAAGTTGGAAGGCTTATGTATTTCTCTAATGGTCTCAACTCCAGCAGAAACTTCAGATGGTTCTTCATCAACAGTGTAATCAACCGATGAGAAACTTATCTGAGATGCAAGCTGAAAAGATGCCTGTGCAGTATCTAACAATCAAAACAAGTCATTGTAAAGAAACAAATTAAGGTAAATATATAATGAGTGGCGGACTGAGCCAAAAAGACCCAAGGAAGGTTTGGTCTAAAAAAAACCCAAACCTTTATCTCAAGGGGCCCAATAGGGGGGGGGGATCTTTTATTGCTTCCCAACTGGAGTGGTCTTCTTTTAGCTATAGTACTAATTATGATTGTAGCCAGCTTAGTCCATTTATTTTAACTAAATCTTTATACACACATACATGTATATATGTATGTATTATATATATATATATATATATATATATATATATATATATATATATATATATATATATATATATATATATATATATATATATATATATATATATATATATATATATAATATTATATATATATATATATATATATATATATATATACATTATAAAATAAGTTGAAAATTTTGGTAGCTTATAACTCAAAAACTACTGAAAGAATCAAAACCAAGTTTAAAATTAAACTAATCATATATCAGAAGGAGTCA
Source organism: Microvelia longipes (assembly GCA_018340805.1). Taxonomy (NCBI): domain Eukaryota; kingdom Metazoa; phylum Arthropoda; class Insecta; order Hemiptera; family Veliidae; genus Microvelia; species Microvelia longipes. The sequence continues at coordinate 18,744,052 of JACMZG010001908.1, forward strand.
TAAAATATGTCAGATCTTGATCAGTGCTAAAATAACAGTAGAGGATTAGTGTAAATATTTTTTTTTTTTGAGAGCTTACAGCTCAGAATCTAATTGATAGATCTTGACTAAACTCTTAACTTAGAATGCTCATAGGTCTGAGTAGTTACCTTTTAAGTCTCATAGGGATACTTTTGAAAATAATATGGGTTTAGTGCAACAGAGATGTTAAGTGCTTATACATAGACTACACTCTACACTTAAATGACTCATAAGTTATATTGAACACATTACATGTCTCAACGAAATTCTTTCACAAATAATAATAGGGGATTTGTGTAAAAAATATGTTTTAGATGCTTAAAGATCAGAATGAACTTTTGAATGAATTGAACATCTTAACTATTTTAAAATAATACTATTTTGTTTTTTAAAGTAATAGGTGTTTTTTGCATTGTTCAATTCAGGGCCTATTTTGTTAAGAATATTATTGTATTATCATTAAAAGTCAAAACATAAAATTTAAGAATTCCATTTTTGATAAATAATGATAAATAAATAAATAGGGGACACAAATGCTCTCATGCTGGTTTAGAGCCCTGATCAAGTATGCTAGTGCCCTTTTTGGTCCTAGTCTTCCGTATGTGGCCTTTAAAAGTGCAGGTGAAATAAATAAGGGTCTTAAAGACCCTAAATGTAGGTAACACTTTCAGAATATTTTTAACTACTTTAAAAGCATTCATGTTTAGGAGATCTTAAGACCCTACCTTAGAGTATTTGGCCCCTTTGATTCTGGTGTTATGTGTATATTTCATAATTTATAATAAATAGATATGTATACATAATAAGTTTAATTATTTTATTAATTTATCAATAATTTTTGTTTTTCATAAGTTTATTTTTGGCTAAGGGGCTTTATTTTTGGAGGGCTGCAACCCTTGCCCTCACTGGTCAGTCCACCCCTGTATATCATATATAAAAATATAATAGGCATGTAAGTGCTAGTACCAATTAATATATGAAAAACAGGAGGCCAAGTGGAATTAATGGTTTTCACTTCCATCATCTATGAAAATTTGCTAAAATGGTGATTTTAGTCTTAAGTCCTTCAGCACTTCAGGGATTAACACTTAGCAGAAACCACCATTTTAGATGATATTCTGCTATCCATTGTGCTAAATGTGATGCTAAAAGTTGTTGCTTCATTCTAATTACAGCACATTTATAGAAAACACAGAGAGCACATGCAGTCTAAAAACTAAATTAATATCTGGTAAATTAAATCACACGCTGTTTTATGCTTTACTATGCTGTACATAAACAACATTTCTTACATACTATACTTCACATACCAAATGAAACATATTTTTTAAACTTATTAACACACTGCATCAACACTAGATACAGAAAGTGAGACTTTAATTAAAATCAGCTGTCAACCTGAACAGTCATCATACACTGGCACTGATTTTTTACTCTGGTAAAAACAAGTTTTTTACATCAATAAACACGGTAAAGAGACATTTAAAATGGATTATAATAAGTAATTTGGTAGAGTTTTAGATGTAATGGAAATATTATGCTAGTATTACGATTCCAACCGAGGCAAAATTCCAAAAGTTTTAAGTAAATCCAAGGGACAGTACTTTTTTATTTGAAAAACTAATTTAACATGAACAAAAATTAAATAAATTGAATTACCTAATTGTTGATGAGGGTCAGAAGTGGTTGGATATTCTATATCTAAGTAATTACTAGGTACATATCCTTCTTGTCCTTTGTAGTTTCTAGCTCTAATCCAGCCATCTCCATCTCCCTCTCCTAACACTTCTAGCTGCTCTGACTCAACCATACTTAACTCATCTGCATTTAGAGCCTAAATAAAAAGTATTTTATCACTATAATTTTTCTAAACAAAGTTCTTTATCAGCAAAGGTATACAAAATTTATTTTGTACAAACAAAAAACTCATATCATATTTATTAGTTTTGGGATAATTTTTGCTTATTTTCTTTGGAGAGAATTTTGTTTTGTTTTGGGATGAATTTCCTATTTTAATTCCAAATAAGAATCATTTTACAAATTTAATTATTTTAAGTAGTCATACTAAATTATATCATTTAGGCAAGAATTCTACATTGGCTGAAGTTAAAAGGAAATTTTGGATACCTCAAGGTTAAAAGTGTTTTAAAATCCTGTGTCCCATGTAAAAAAAATGTAAAGGACAACTTTTTGGCTATCCAAATTTTCTGCCATTACCTGAATTTAGGGTTACCAAAAGCTTGCCCTTTCAGAACACAGGTATTAATTATTTTGGGCTTCTCTGGGTAAAAAATTATGAATTAGAAAAGAAAGGCAAGGTATACAGCTGTCTCTTCACATGTTTGGTTACAAGGGCAGTACATATTGAAATTTTGCCAGATTTGTCAACCAAACACTTCTTGTTAGCTTTCTGGCGATTCGTCACAAGAAAGGGACAAGTTAAGTTAATAATATCGGATGACACACCTCAATTCAAATTGGCAAAAATTGTATTAAATAAAATTTGGAACACCGTTATGGAATGCAATGAAATAAAAAATTACTGTTCCGTTAATGATATCGATTGGAAATTTATACCCAAATTTTCTCCATGGGTGGGGGGTGTTTACGAAAACATTGTTAAAATTATTAAATATTGCTTAAAACTACATTAGGGCGACGATGTCCTTCGTTTTTCCAATTAACAACTATTTTAATCTATATTTATCAAAATTGAACCAATCATAAAAATTCTCGGCGGTTAGTTTATGTAGAAGAAGGTGTTGAGGCTTTGTCTCCTGCTCACTTCTTAAGCTTAAGAGCTACAGAGATAGTATTTTGGGCTGACTCTGCTCACTCCGGAAAAAATAGTCTTCTTGAAATGTGGAAGGAGGGAATTTAGTTCCTCTAGGAAGTCAGGGAAATATGGAAAAAACAGTACCTCCTCAACCTACCAGAAAAGCAGAGATTTTCAAAATCCGACAGTAACCCCTAGAAGAAGGAGATACTGTCCTAATAGAAGTTAAGACAGCCGTCCCCGACAATAATGGAAGGTTGGAAATGTACTGCCATTAATAGAAGTAAAGATGGTGAAATTGGAACAGTGCTCGTTAAATATAATAGAAAAGGTTATGAAATGACAATCCAAAGAAGTACAAGCCAACTTTATCCAGTAGAGGTATAAAAGGAATTTCTCAACTTTATCTTATCATCGCATGACTACACCCCTTCATCACAGCATCATTCCATTGCAACATTGCTTCAAAGTTGGCATCAGTGTTGCGACATAAGAAAATGTATTTAATATTTATATTTATTTGATTTTATGATTTTAATAATCTGTTGTCACTATTAAAATAGATGTTAAAAAGAATTGTATTCTTAAACTAAAATTAAACACGCTTCCACAAAAGGGAGTTTTATGGTTTGATGATAATATTTTAAGTTTTTTTGGTTTGGTTATTTTATCTTATTTTTATTTTTTTTGCAGAAGGATGATATCTTTAATGGTATTCCGAATAGGTTGATAAGAGTATTAATTAATACTTGGATGGCATAAATGTCAGGCCACAGAATTCTCGACAAACCTAAGAAAAGTTCTTAGAGTTTCCAAATCTAAGATATTGTAGGGGAATTTTCAGGAGTACCAAACAGAGTTTCCACAGCCTTTAATTATTAAACCTGGTAACTGTAAAGCATTGAATAGAGAAATCTAACCTGATAGAACCTAGAAAGTTCTTTGCCTAGTTTTTCTATTTGTCCATAGAAAGTAGAAAGCTACCTTATGTCTAATAAAATATACCTTTTAGAGAATCCCCGGTATTCAATGAATTATTAGTTTAAATTCTGAAGAAATGTGGTTGTAGGTCATACCACTTTGCCACCAATACTCAAGAGAATCAAATTGTTGGAATTGGGTAACTGCCCAATCTGTTTTCTAAATTTTAACTATTAATGTTATCTGATTTTCTAATGAACAGTATACAATGTGCTGTGTGAGTGGACACTAAAACTCGAAATTACTTTTAATAGGAGTGCTTCCCTATTAGCTCACCAGAGATCCTCACAGTTCAGGAGCCAGACCAGAAAAAACCTAACTCATTTAGTACTGCTTAAAGCCAATTTTTTTAAAAATATATCCTAAATTATGAAAAAAAAACATAGTCCCAAAAAGACTGTCCAAAGTGGAGGCCTTTGTATGAATGCACATGCTCAAAATTTTAGAAAATCACACTAATTAGAGGTTTCTGCACACTTCCCTAGGTTTTCAGGAATTGGTTCCCTGTTGATTGTGTGGAAAACTTAAAGAGAACATTTTTTAAAGCTTATAAAATTTCCAACAAATTGTGTGTTTATTCATCAAAATCTGATAACTACAACCAAAGTTATGGCATTGGCCAAACCAACAAAAACATGTTGGCAAAGTCGGTGAATTTCTTTCAAAAATTTACTTTAGTGCATTTTTAAATAATTTTTCATAATGGTAGTTATCTCAGTTTGACATATAAACACTAGAATTATTAGAAACTTTATTAGCCTTAAAAATGTCCTCTTTAAGTTTTGCAAACATCTAACAGGGAACTATTTCTTTTAAGAAACCTAAAATTTGTGTGATTTTCTAAAATGTTGAGCGTGTGCAGTCATATGAAGGTCTCCACTCAGGATAGGCCGGCTATATTTTTCCTTTATCCTTTAAGGTATATTTTCAAAAAATTTGGTATGAAGAAGTACAAAATGAGTTACATCATTTAGATCTGGCTTCTGGACAATCACTTTAATTAATTCTTAAATCACTTTCTTATTACCAATAAGTTATATTTAAACTTAAATATAACAAAAAATTCTACAACGCAAAAGAGGTTAAAGATAAAATAAAAAAAATGTTTTTTTTCCAAAAGTAAAACCCGTACACCAAGGAAGCCTAGTTTATAATGAAATACAACACATAGATAAAAACAAAATACATCAATAAAAACAAAATACATAGATAAAAAGTTTACTTACAGTATAAGTGTATAAAGCAGTACATTTATAAACAGGAACTGATGGATCTACAGGTGGTAAAGCAGTATCTAATGACTCCTGTACTGGGGCAGAGGTTGGTTCAGCGTTGTCCTCAGGACCCCAGTCTACTGCAGTAGGATCATCCCATCCCGCAGTTAACTGTTCTATCCTCTGCCTTTCTTGTTCAAGCATTGCTGTAACAAATTATTAGGGAATATTTAACCTTCGTATTGGAATCATGAGTGTCCCTTCTGATGTAATTGTTACAGTACAAGACCAACACTATGCTAGCATGAGTCCAAATCTAGCATAAGTCATGAAGATTTTGGCCAGAGTTGTATAATTAAAATTATAATTAAAATAAGGAAATCTAGTGGACTAGAGTAAATCAAAATTAAGGACCCTCACTATAGATTCAATTTTAGTGGTGTAAGGCATCATATGGTGTTGAGAGATTGATTCACAACTGTCTTAAGGGAGTGAGTGATATTGCCATATTAATAAAAATTCTATACTCCAAAGTATGGAAGTCTAAGAATAACAAACAGGCAGCAAGGAGCTATGTTGCAGGGAACCCAGTAGTCATTCAGTGTAAGCAGTTACCAGTCTCCATACACGGAAGCCCAGGGAATCTTTCTGATGAATGAATATACGCTTTAAAGAGAAAAATGTAGTAATAGGGTAGGGAGGCAAAGCCACACTATTACGGCTCGTAGTTAGGCCCTTTTTGCCAGCTTCGATTCCTTAATCTACACCACCTCAACCAAGAATCTCTTGGAAAGGTTGATATATTGTAGGATATCTCTCCTACTAAGAGAAGAAGCTTCCTATTCATACAAGAGGCCAACGCCAAATATGCGGGTACGAAGAGAGCTATACACCTCACACTCTGTAAGCATGTGAAAGGATGTCTTCTCATAATGGCCACAAATGGGGCAATTAGCATCTGAGATTATGTCAAAAGTATAAAGATGTTTATTCAATCTGCAGAGACCAGTTAGAATACTAACTCCATTCCTAAGGCAAGGCTTGCTGAGGTTAATTAGAAATTTTGTATTTTCTACAATTGCTGGTTAAAGACAAACATTATTGCTTGCCTTTCACCAGCAAGCAATTTACAACTCTCCTAGCATAACTGAACACAAACATATAATTATTAATCCTAAATAGAAAGTGGTGAAAATTTATGACAGCACATTATTATAAAATAAATAATATAAAAATTAACTAGAATCATATGTTTGAAAACACAACACTATTCAAATAAAGTACTTGTGTTATTTATTTTATATTTATGTACCTTCATAAATATTTAACATAAAATTGAAAGCTTCATAAATTGATTTTTTATTTTCTGAGGCCTCCCACCTAAATATTATTATCTTGAACTTAAGGGAGCTGGCGAAAAGAGTCTTAAAATTCTGCCTGATTAAGAACAAGTGGTTCTACCCCAGACTATATATACTGTGGTAAAAAGTCTAGATCCAGGTATTTAAAAATATTAAGCAACAAATTGTAAAACAAGTAGCTCAAATAAAAACCAACCAGCAACCTTTAGCAACTAAATAGTAAAAATATTTTAAACCAACTTGGACCAAACCCTAAAAAAATCAAGCTGACTTTTAATTTTAGTTGGTCAAGTAGCTTTCAACTTAACTTAAAATCAATTTGTTTCTAGAACTCATTGTACAGAGGACTCCCAAGTATAAGGAACTCCTTACTGCATTGTGATCATTAATATTTACAAACACTCTACTTCTTTAAGTAAAGTGTTTCTGTTTCTTTAAGAAGCCCATACCTTCCTGGTATATTATGCGCAGGTATCAAACAGATATTCCATCAACAACAGGTGACATTTTTATTTGTAAATTATCACCTGTTGTTATCAAAATAATAAAGGATTGGGCTCTTCTGGGAAAATAATAATACTCTTTACAGTCTTATTTTATATTTAGCCCTCTTTCATTGAGGTATTCTCAAGTAAATATTCACTGATGTAATATTAATAAATAGAAAGTAATTAATTAGATTTAATACAATCATAGAAAACGTCTTCATAAAAATTAAATAAACACAACTTAATTATTTCAAATAAGTTGTAATAATAATTAAACATACTTAAAAATAATCAAAAATAAGTAACGCCCTTGACCACTTAACTTATTTCTGATTATTTTTAAATATGTTTAATTATTATTACACCTTATTCGAAATAATTAACTTGTATTTATTTAATTTTGACAAAGAGGTTTTCTCTGATGGTATTATATCTAAATAATTACTCACCATTTATGAATATTACATCAGTGAGTATTTACTTGAGAATGCCCTGATGAAAGGGGGCGAAATATAGTAAGACTGTAAAGAGTATTATTATTTTCCTAGAAGTCCTAATTACAGTAATTAAAAAATGGGAAACAACAATCAGCAACCTAGAAAGTTGCTATCATATGTCCAGATATGCAATTATATCATAGATGCAGTGGACTTCTGTGCCTGCGCCTGATAGAAACAACAGATTCATTAACTTTTTTTTGATACATTTATTTATTTTAAATAAGAAATAACTCACCCCATTCTCCATCAACTTCAGCGGAGTCAGGACGCTCCTGTGGTTCTTCATGCCTGGACTCAGGTCTCTCTGCTGTTTCACTTCCCGTATCATTATAATCACTGTCATACATAGAATCAGAGCCACCAGTATCCTGAAATTTATAATCGTTCATTATATTATTTTATATTCATTACATTAGTCAACATTCATTAAGACTATCCTAATTATATTTTTTTTAATTCCCCATCCTTTTTACTTTTCCTCATTTACACTGTAGTTATATACCAAAAGTATTGTGTTTGCCCCTCTATGTGTTTGCCAAAAAAAATTGGATTCAATGGAGTTATCTATTTTAAGTGTTGAGACCTCCTGAGTGGTTTTCACAAAGTTTTATAACTGAATGTAAGCGTGTGTTTGTTTTTCCCTCTGGTATTCATCCTACTGGGGACTCTTTATTTGCAGCATTTTTCACAATTATATGACATGCTTATCAAAATGTAATATAAAAAGTGTTTTATTTTATTTCTTCTCTATTGTAATGCAGGTTTCATCTTCATCAAAATAAGTGTTCTTGAAAATTAGTTCATGTTTATTGTTCATTCGTGTTTATGGTTATTATTTTAAGCCATTTTTTATTTATTTTTCAAATAAAATCAAATTAAGTTAATGTTGTCTTGTTTTTTTTTCTGTATAAGTTGAGCTGTAGGTACTGGCCAGTTGTTTCCTGATGACATTATATATTTTATTAAAGGAAGTCTTTATCTGTCCAACATGTTACATTCATACATTAAGTGTAAGAGAGACTAATGGTAAAAACTCGTGAGTGTGTGTCTGTTATAATAGCATCTCTCAGTGTATTTATCCTAGAAAGTTGAAATTTGGTACAAAAATCAATCTTCAGTTCTAGTTGTGTTATCTGGAAAATATTATTTTATGATGTCATTAACCCGCAATTATGACAGCAAAAATTTTGATATTTCATAAACGTGGAAATTTTTTCCAATTATAAGACCAACATATGTGCCAAGTTTCATCTCATTATCAGAATTAGTTTAATTTTTATCAAAGTCGGGGTTTTTAAATAATTGTAAAATCGGAAAACAATCTAATTGAGTTGAAATTTGGTACAAATATATCCTTTTATGTAATAAATAAGTATAAAAGGTTTTAATATGGCTAGTATATCTATGGCTTTTGTGGGATCATAACTTCTTCCATGCAATCAACATCATAAACATTATTTTCTGTTTTTTTCATAACATAACATTATTTTTCTTAAACAATAAAGATTTATGTTGTTTAACACCAATAAGACAAAAGTCCAAAAACCAGACACAAAAAAACCTGAACCTGCTAGATTGATATATTTTGGCTCCCTGATAAAAAAATCAGGTAGTCTGCCACTTCAGATCGGGTAATTTTGGCCCATGGGCCCATCAAAGTCCGAAAAATGGCTCAAAACCAATTTTTTGCCCTATAGCACTGTTAAAAGAGTTAAAATGGCTTTTATTTTAAGTTTATTAAATTTGTAACAAATCAATGTTTTAACCATCAAAAATGGTTTTATAAACTGTTCAAATATTAAAAAATATCTAATTTACACCGCAAAACACACAGAAACCATTACCTACAGTTTGATAGGATATGTCTGATTTTATAGTTTGCTTATATCTCATACATGATAACATAGATAAAATGAAATTTTAAGGTTTTATTTTCTCTTGGGATATCAATTAGAGATTTTTCTTGAATTTTCAGTAATATTTGAACAGTTATATCTCTGGTTCTGTTAAACCACTTTGGATGGTTAAAACATTGATCTATCACAAATTTAATAAACTTAAAATAAGAGCCCTTTGAAGTTTTTGCTAAGGGGCAAAAACTGAATTTGGGATTTTTTTTGGACTGTGGAGGAGCCCAGGAGCCAAAATTCCCTGATCTGAAATGGCAGACCACCTGATCAATCAAGGTGATTTGGGGCTCCTTTGACATCTTGGGACCTTTGGGGCTCGACTGGTCACAAAATTTGCAGGGGGCTCTTGGACTAAAACTCTCAGCACTAAACCAACTAACCTCTATTTCCAAAAATTTTCGATACAATCATAATCATAGTCTCCTTTAATAATTGTTTCATTAAAAAATAAGTAGTACAAATCTAAACACTTACCCCTGTTGCAGAAGCTTCAGTCCTCACAGACATAGAACTCGAAGATCTTGGCATATCTTGTAAATTTAGATTTTCTATTTCTTGTATATATTCATCCACATTAACTAAACAAATCAGAAATGAAATAATTAATAAAAAGTGACTTAAAATTAAAAAAAAAACCTGCATACAAGAATAATTTAGTACTAAGCACTAAAAAAATAATTCTGTTTTAAGCAATTAATAGAATAGTATTTTTTATTATTTAATTTATTTATAACATAAACAGCCTTTTAAAAATTATTTTATTAAAAATGTAAAAACTTAAAAACATTTAAGCTCGGTAGGCTTTCAGTGTTCATATTAAAAAGAAACAACATAAATTTATAAAATCAAAACTTTTAATAATTCGAAGAGAACTTAAACCGACAGTAAACATTGAGTCAAAAAAAATTTTTCTAGCAAAAGGTTTCATCAATTTGAATTTAATAGATAATAACATGACTGCAAATTAACTATTAAGGGCACATTATATGTCAAATAAATTTGAATCTTTCTAAACATTTATTTTCTTCTCAAATTCGTCTCATAATGTCATATCATATTCACTCGTAACTCATTTTCTCTCAAAAATATAAAGTACTACTTTATATTTCAATAAAACTCATTTATTCTTATGTTTTTAGGTTGCCCACACTGGGCCAAAAAATGATTACTCACTTCCTCCATTCTTTAAACATTCTATTCTGGCTTCAGCTTTCACTTTTCCAGTCTGCATGTAAAGAATTATCAAAATTTCAATTACAAATTATACAAAATAACTGTATCGTAGAATTCTGCATGTTCTTTGAAATCAACAAAGGATACTTAAAGGCCGTACCCTGGCCAAAAAAATATCGCCAAGGGGTGAGGCTGTCTTTGCCTAGCTAACAACCAACTAACTCAACTCTCTTAAAATAAACATTTTAATGGTTTCTATTTTGTAAGTAGAGCAGAATACACTAATTATTCAATATTTTGATAAAGACACTTAATATTACCAGCAACATTTTTTTATGTATGTTTTATAGACATGAATATGCTATGTAATTATAGCTAAATATAGTCATTTAAATCAGTTGAAATTTATTTATAAATGTCCCATCAAGTGTCTTTATCAAAATATTGCTCATAATAATGGAGGCTTATACTAATATTCATACACTAATTATTTATTTTGCTTGAAATTTGAAACACGCATTATTGATACTATTACAAAGGGTCTCATCATATCCAATTTTTAAAACCATGTCTAGAAATCCTACTTTCTAGACATTGGCCAAATTAGGAATAATCAGAATGTTCTGAATAATAGTACATTGGAGTAGACTAATATTGCAGGAGTTACTTGCAGCATACAATTTGAGTAAGTAACTGTAGGGCCTCAACATTAATTATTTTTAGCATCTCGTCAAGATAAAAAAGTGAAGTTATTTGCTTTCATAGAAGTGAGATAAAAATAGCAATAAAAAAAACTTTTAAGTATGTTATTTTTGACATGGCTTAAGACTTTTAGACATGCAAATTTAAACTGCTCAAACTAATCTTCATGCCACCCACTAATCAGAAAAAGTTTTTACATGTTTTCAACATTTAGTGTAAAACTTAATAGAATATTCTCATGTTTCATAGAGTAGAATAAAACAAGCTTTCGGCCTGTAGCCACTTCACAGTCTCAGTGCTTCAGGCCTAGGCCTCTCTGCGGTGTCAATGGACTTGGGCCACTTCCAGGCCTGAGTTCACCAATTATTATACACCTATTGTATATATAATAAAATAAACATATGTTAACTCATTGGTAATGAAGTCATAATTAAGTTATTTGTCAAATGCACCATTTAAGATGAACCAACTGAGCTGAAACCAGTGTCAAAACGCTTCAGAAAGCTTAAGACCATAAGAATCCACTTCAAGATCCTTCCGCTTTGCGGGCCTGCTTGGCTCCCCAGTTATTGAAAAAAAAATCATCAGTTAAATAGCTTAAGCATTCTGTGTATTTCTTGCTTTTATTGTATTTGTAAGATTGATGTATTTATTAATTTAATTATTTCTTTCTTAGTTATTATTCTTACTTTTTTCCACTTTAAAGGTGGATTTTTTAACATTTTTATTATAAAACGTTGAAACCCAACTTTTGAATTCCTAGTTAACAGTTGTTAACTGTTTCTTGCCACATCACTATGGGAATCAATGTGAGGAATATAATCCCAAACTCTTTAAAATATATAACTTAAAAATCATCAAGAACTATCGAAACAAATTTGAATAATTTAAATTGATTTTCACAATTGGAGTGAGATACCTCTCCATACTATAACTCTTCCTCAAGTTATTGCTTATTTTAGTCTACATCATATTCATTCTTCCAAAGTACAACCGTTATTTTTTATTATTTGTGAATTTTGATTTCAGATGTCATTTTTATATGATTCTTAAACATGGCTGCTATGCTTAGAGTGTGTAATATTTTATGTTTATTATTACTCATATGTTTTTTACATTATTTATTTTATATATTTTAATATATTTATGTGTATGTCTGTGGAAAATTTGTTTAACAAAAAAATATTTTAAACATAGTCGAATATTATTTTCTATTAAAAATACTTTATTAATTTAAATGTTATATTTGATTTGTCTCTGTTGTACCTTAATTTAATACTGCCTTAATGGATATTAAGTAGTATAAATCCAGACTCCGTACTGTTCACTTCTATAGTGTTTATACTGTGTTATTTATTGGCGGTGTTTTTATTAGACTATGGCCCCTACATCAGCAGGCCAAAGAACCTCTCGTCCTAAATGTTTTTCATGTACGCGAGCTATTTTTCCAGCCCAAAACGTCCTAACCTGTGTTAATAAATCGTGCTCTAAAACGGCTCACATCGAATGCGTCAATGTCAGACCTGAAGACATGGAGCTGATTATTAACTCGTTCAAATGCCCAGCCTGTAGGTTCCATACTGATGAATCTATTGCTTCTCCCGCAAAAAACGGTGAGTCAAAATCTGGTAATTTAACTCCAGTTGTAAACCAAGGTGAAACCCCTTTTACAACGACCGTACAGTCCAATGAGTCATACATGAATGGTGAATTGTTAAACCAGATTCTAAACAATACTGCTGGCCTGTATGATCTTATAAACAATCTGAATCAGCGAGTTTCGTCGCTTGAAAATCATGTTCATTCGCTCACTAAAGTTAACAATCATCTTGTATCTTATATCAAACAATGTTGCCAACCTAATGTACGTAGTTACGGAGAAGTATTAGCAACTAGCCTAACTGACCCCACTACCTCTCAAACTCCAGACGGAGGTCCAACTGATGACAAGCAGATTTTTGCTAATCGAGATGGTAATGACGTCCCCACCACGTCTCAGACAGGAGCGAGTATAGTAGCCCCACGGCAACTTTATACTCCCAACGGCGTTTCCCCTCTACCTCACGGCTCTTCGTTTCAATTAAAACCTTACCTTAATGAGTTTAAACAACCTAATAATAATACCCTTATTGTACGACCAAAATTTCAACCTAGGAAAAATCGGGTACATTTAATTGGGAAAAATACGTCTAACTCATTGGTAACTGTTAAGAAAAGACTTGGAGTGTTTGTGTCCAGACTCGAAGTGAATTGCAAGTCTAATGATATTTGTTCGTACATTAAGGATCAGCTTCAACTCGATGACGTCATTGTCACGAAACTTAAAACTCAAGCTACTACCTATTCATGTTTTCATCTGTCCGTTCTATCGGAGGATTTCGATAAAGTCCATAATGCTGACGCTTGGCCCATAGGTTGCGTTGTCAAACAGTTTAGAGGAGTCCTACCCAAGTCTTTGATATTTTCAGAAAACACAAACCAGGAGGAGGTTGATACAAATTAATCGTAATGGCTTTTACAATCTTTTATCAAAACGTACGCGGCTTGAGGACAAAAGAAGCCGATTTTTTCTTATCCTCAGCGTCCTGCGACGCTGACATTATTGCGCTTACCGAAACCTGGTTTAATTCAACACATTCGTCATCATCTTATTTTCCCGATGTTTATAGAGTTGAGCGTACAGACAGATATCTCGAGTCTAAGGGTTTATTTAGACGAGGAGGTGTCTGTTTTGCTGTCAACCAAAACATATCTTATCGTCGTCGCTCTGATTTAGAGTTTCCCAATAAAGACGCGTTTGCATCGAACTCTATGGTCACAACTTAAAACCTATGTTATTATTTAATATCTACTTACCTGACCATTTATCTAACAATTTGATTGAAAATTATTTTGATTGGATATCTAGCAACATTCCAGCCAATAGCGATGTCTATTTCCTTGGTGACTTTAATTGTCCAGATGTAGACTGGAATACTTACTCATATGTTGGTAATAGAGGTACGAAAGAAGAGCGCTCAAAAATAATATTTAACTTTTGTACTTCTCTTTTCTTGAAGCAAAGCAACCGTGTCTTCAACTCATACAATGGCTTACTTGATCTAGTCTTATCCAATCAGACTAACTCAGTCGTCTCTCGCCTACACGATCCTTTTTTCAACGAAGATGCTTATCACCCAGCATTAATAATAAAAGTCCAAGGTAAAACCCAGGGCAAGTTCCAGCTTCCTCCTGCATCCTTCCGCGATTTCGCTAGCGGTGATTACCGAGGTCTTTATAACTTTATCTCTCGCCAGGATTGGACTTCAGCTCTTCAACCTGAGGATGTTAATGAATGTGTGAAGAATTTAACAGACATTTTAAATGTAGCAATTAATAATTTCATTCCTTTTAAAAATTATAAAAATCCAGGTACCCTTCATGGTTTTCTAATGATCTCAAATTTCTATCACTAAAAAGAATTATTATTCCCGTAAATATCATCGTACTCATAGAACAATATATATGAATTATTTTAATATTTTCCGTCGCCTTAGTAAAAAGCAATATGATATTGATAAATCAGCCCATAATGCAAAAATTGAAAATTCTCTTAAGTCCGATCCAAAGCATTTCTGGTCCCATGTTAACAAAGTGAGAGGTGACGAAGTTCACTCTGAACCTGAAATTATATTCAATAATAATATTGTCGATGATACTAGTGAGAAATGCAATATTTTTGCTGACCATTTTCGTTCCTCTTTTGTTCCTTCTTCTGATTATGTTCCTAACCACACTAACCATAGAGCTCTTCTCAATCCTATCATAATTCCTCAGTGACTAATACTCAAGTCTTAGAAGCTATAAATTCTATTAAAGCTAAGCGTAGCTCAGGAAGTGATAGTATCCCATCCTTCTTAGTTAAAGGCCTAGGCTCCATTATCTCTCCTATCCTTACCTCCATTTTTAACAAAAGTTTATCTACTGGAGTTTTCCCTTCTTTATGGAATTGTGCCCTAATAGTTCCAATTCCTAAAAGTGGCTCCCGTTTCTTCTGTTTCCAATTACCGTCCCATATCCATCTGTAATGTGTTTTCTAAAGTTTTTGAGCGTGTTTACATACTTACCTTAGTCCTATAATAGATCCCCTCCTTAATCCTAACCAGCATGGCTTTCGCCCTTTACACTCTACTTCCTCGAATATCGTTTCTTTCCTTTCCGACGTGGGTCCTATTGTTGCAGCTGGTGGTCAAGTAGATGCTGTGTACTTTGATTTTGTCAAGGCTTTCGACCGTGTGGACCACGGCATCCTTCTTACCAAACTCGAATCCTTAAACTTTGACCCCATCCTTCTATCCTGGTTCAAATCTTATCTATCCAATCGTACTTGTGTTGTCCGTCTTTCATCTTGTCTCTCCACTCCGTATGTAGCTTCTTCTGGAGTTCATCAAGGATCAATTTTAGGTCCTCTTCTTTTTAATATTTTCATTAATGACCTAGGTAACAATTTCAGCAGTGAATATAAATTTTTGCAGATGATTTCAAGATCTCAAAGAACATTTCTAGTACCGCATCTTGTCACCAGCTTCAAGACGATATTAATCGAGTTCAGGAGTGGGCCTCAACTAACAACATGGAAATCCATCCTTCTAAATCACTTGTCATTTCTTTTAATCGTTCTAAGTCTTCTATACAATTTCCTTACAGTCTAAACAACAATCCTCTTATTAAAGTCTCGTCAGTTCGCGACCTTGGTGTTTGTCTAGATGAGAAACTCTTATTAAAAGAACATGTCTCAGACATAGTAAATAAGGCTTCTAGAAACCTAGGACTTATTACGAACATTTGTCGTGGTCTTTCTCTAGATTGTTATCTTCATCTCTACAAATCTATAGTCCGTCCATGTCTCGAATATGCAACACCTGCCTGGAATAACTTGCCTCAAGTCATGTCATCTTCCATTGAAAACATCCAACGAAGATTTATTCGAACATGTTACTTTCGATACTTCTATAGGCGTATTTACTATTCTTATAACTCTATGTGTAAGCGTTTATTCCTTCATCCTTTATGTGTCCGTCGTGCAGCAAGTGATTCCCTCTTTTTATCTAAGTGTATATCTGGTAGCCTTATTTGTCCGAAAGTCCATGATCAAGTTCATATCCTTCCTCCAAATCGTCGTGTTGGTCGATTTCTTTATATTCGTGATCTATCCAATCTTAACCCTATTGTCCGTTGTGTGTCCTCTCTCAACTCCTTGCCCATTGACTCTACTAATGTCCA
Source organism: Microvelia longipes (assembly GCA_018340805.1). Classification (NCBI taxonomy): domain Eukaryota; kingdom Metazoa; phylum Arthropoda; class Insecta; order Hemiptera; family Veliidae; genus Microvelia; species Microvelia longipes. The sequence goes on from JACMZG010001908.1 coordinate 18,760,440, forward strand.
TTCTCTCACTAGTGTCCTTAAAGTCGTTTCCCTAATGGGGGATCGTCAATGGTCAGTTTAGAATTTTTATTCCTTCTATTTATTTCATTAAGAGTTTATCTATCTCCAAGATATTATTATTAATTTATGTTATTTAATTGTAAGTTGTTTTGTCCCTTTTTACCTCAAATTTTTAGCAATTTTTAATCCTTATTACCATTTCTAGTTCTTTAAGCGAATTTCCAAAGGAAAATAAGTTTATTTTTACTTCTAGTATCTAAGTCTTAATTACTGTGATATAATTGTTAGCTCAAAAGTATTTGTGTCTTTTTTTATAATGGTGTAGTGACTAGTGAATTAGTGAATTTAGTTTTAGTGTATAGTGATTTTTTTTTTAGTCTCTTTGTTAATAGTATCATTTTTAAGCCTTTAATTATTGTAAGTTATTATCGTCTAACTTTTATAACTAGTCCCAATCAGATTTTAGCCTCTTTTATAAATCATTTTAATGTTTTTGTTATGTTTAACTATGTTATCTCTATTATACCTGAGCGCCCTTGTTTTGGAATTATCTGTTGAGGCTCATTTTAAAAATTGTATAAATAAAATAAATATAATAAATAAATAATATTTATTATCAATTTATATTATTTTGTACTTTCTATCCAATGAAAGAAAGAAAGAAGAAAAGAAAGAAAAATGACTTTTATTTACAAAATAGGCCAAAATAATACCTACAACTCATAAGCCTACTCCAGGGTCCGTGGACTGGACCGTCAGGAGGACTTAGCTCCCCATGGTTCCATGGGAGCCAATTTGTCCTGTATGTCTAGAACAGTAGGCTCACAAGGGCGGATCAAGAGGGAAGGGTCTCTATTCCATAATAACTCCCCACACACTAACACTACTGAACCTAATAAGTTTCAACTCTCCAACGTGAACACAGGAGAAATTATGCGTTACACAGGTACATACACACACACTGATAGTCAGAGAGCATAATGAAATCCATTCAGAACGGCATGAATGTGTCTGAAACAGAGAATTATGATAAAATCTCTGTTTTTGAATTTGAATGACACCTACAACTACGGTAGTAAGTGATGAAAGGTAAAAAGTATTATAATATTATCAAATTACCTCCGCTCTCCTTATGCTATTTCTTAAATCTTCTATTTTTGTATCGATGTCAGGTCCATTCGGATCATTAGGGTCACTCTGGAAAATAAGTCGCACAAGATTAGGATGACAATGAAATAAATATAGAATTAGCATTATTTGCGAATACAAAATAACAATAATTAAATAAAATTATAAAAAAAGCTTTATAACAAGATAGAAGTCCAAAATAGTTAAGATTTAATTACCAAGCACTTAACCAGAAGTTCTGGTCGTCATCAGAGTAAAACTTGTTTTACGTCATATCATTACCAGTCCATTAAAATTCTCTTGTTCATTTAATTTATTTATTTATACATACAAAAGATTTTGTATGTATTTCAAACGTATATGCGATAAAGAATATAATAGGTATCAAATGTCGTAAGGTAAACGAGAGAGTCAGGTAGAAAGTGGGGGCAAACTCGGTGCTGGCATCTATTGGCAGCTCTGAAACTATCTCTTCATACCATAACATTCTTACCATTTTTTAAGTTAATATTATGAAAATTTCTTGTCTTTTATAAACATTTTAACGACATGAGTATCTACTTGAAATTGGTCATTATTAAATAAAGCAAATATTTGGATTGATCAGTTGGATTGGATTGGATTGGATTGATCAGCCAGAAGGAGTTTGCAAAAAATAAGAGGACAGTGGCGCATTCTCATAGTTGGCGTGGTGAAACAACTACACTACTTTAATTAGCGCTAGTTAACACTTGCGCTGTTAACTGGCTACGGAACTAATCTTTACTACTCCAAAATAATAAATCTCAGGACCATCTTTCATAATCTATATATTCTTTGATAAACAATTTTAAATATACATAACAACATGTACATAACATAAATATTACATAAAATGTTTACCTTCTGTCCAGAATCCTTCAGTTGTAGTAAAGTTTGTATTTTGGACTGATATTCGTGAATATTAGCCGTTTCTCGTTTAATCCTAGTTGCCCATCTCTGAGCTTCCCGTGCTAATGTGGCTGCAGCAGAGTGATGCTCAGCAGTCACGTGATCAACCACATCACCGTCACACGGTTCAAACGTGTATTGTATATGTTGCTTAAGAACTGGATACGTAAGGTAAACACATTGTAAGTTATATTCACGAGTCAACTGCAACAGATAATAACAATAATATGCATAGTAAATAACTTAAACTAATAGTCCAAGAGCCATGCCAAAAAAATGTTACTAATTTTGTACCACTTCAAACCAAATTTTTCTGAAAATATTCCTTAAATTATAAGGAAAAGCATAGTTTGCCTATCTAGAGTTAAGCACTTCATATGAATGCGCTCGCTCAAAATATTATAACATCGCCAAATTTCAGTTTTCTTGCAATAAGTGGTTCCTTGTAGGTCATGAAATCATTTTAAAGAAAAGCTTATGAAATTTTCTATAAAACGAACGTTTTTTCGTCAAAATCGGATAACTAAAACATAAGTTATAACATTTGTTAAATGGACAAAAAAATGCACAAAAAGCCAATATTTTTTCAAAGAAATTCGCGGACTTTGCATAAATTAAAAGAGCCATAACTTTGGTTGTACCAATCCAATTTTGATGATTGAACACTCGTTTTATAGAACATTTTATCAGCTTTAAAAAAGTTGACACAATATAATTGTGCGAGATGTTTTGCAAAACTCGGTAGTATCAAAATGATATATATTTAAAAAAGTGTGTATGTATATAGGGTTCACACTTGCCCTGATTTATCTATTAGTCTATATCATTAGCGCGGGCTCAAAATTTTAAGAAATAGCTCAAATTTTAGGTGTCTTGAAATAAGTGGTTCCCTGTTGGTCGTAAGCTAAATATGAAGAGGAGTGATTTAAAGCAGATAAATATTTTCAATAAATCGAGAGTATACTTGACAAAGCTGGTATTTAGTATCATAGTATTTGCAAAATGACTTCAAAATGCATAATATGTAGCATTTATTTAAATAGATTTATTTACTTTGCAAAAATTAATTATTTTTTGTAGATTCACCATTGACATAACTTTGTTTGCAGTTCCGATTTTGATAAATAATCACTCGATTTATTGGAAATTTTATCAGCTATAAAAAATTGTTCTCCCCGAGTTCTGAACACGACCTACAGGGAACCATTTATTCCAAGAAACCTAAAATTTGAACGATAGGGATAATCAGATTATGTTTTTACAGTTCCTCATTTATACCGAAGATATATAGGAAAAGTAATGTGTTTTCAAAAAATTCAGACACCGGAATGTCACTGGAATTATCCGTTTCAGGTGTTTTTCAGTCCTCCAAAGTGGATTTCAAAAATGACAGCGAAAATTTCGAAAATTCATAAAAAGCGGGAAAATGATGCGATCAAATTGAGATTTGGCACGTATGTAGCCATGTATAAGACTAAAATTTGAGCTAAGTTTCATCCTTTTATCACCATCAGTTCAATTTTTATCGAGTAACTTGTGTACGTTTTTCAAAAAATTGAAAAACATCGGAAAATAATCCATTTGAGTTGAAATTGGTACAAGTTTGTTTTTACTTAATAAATAAATATACCAAGTTTCGTTTCAATACGGCTCGTACATCTATGATTTTTGCTTTATTATAAAAGATAAGCAGCGACGAGCGTGTTTAGAGCAAGGTTGGGTTACCGCTGGGAATGAAACTGATGTATTTACTATCTGAGGACGACTTGTGTATTCCGAGGACGAGCGAAGCAAGTCCGAAGTAGGGAGGATGAGCGTAGTGAATCCGATGTGATGAGAAGTTCTGAGGTACCCGTACCTGATTATTTTTCCGTACATCGATATATCCGTAACCGATATTATAAATATATATTAAAAATATCAGTAACCGATATTTTTAAAACAAATATTGGTTTGAAGCAGTAAATACTGAATACTGAGTCACGTTTTTTCAGGTTCGACTCCTGGAATATTAGTTAAATTTGGTAAACAAATTCGAGTTTTCTATTCGCTACGGAGTAGCGAATAGAGAAGTGCTTAATGTGCAATACATGGCTGTTTCCAAAAATTCTCTTAATAGTTCTGCTATTAAGAGAATTTTCGCCTAAATGGCAAAAATACCCTCCTACTTCGGACTCCACTTACATTTCCTGAAAAGGGTATTTGGCAAATGAGGTTAACAGTTATTGTTTTAAAGGATTCAAATAAATCCTGTTAATGCTTGAAATTGCCTTCAGTAAACCATTGAAATGCTTTTTCTTTAAAAACAAAAACTTCACGAGGAAGAAAAAAAAACTATTTTCTCTAAGTTTGGCATGGAACTTGGCCCCATGCGAAAGAAAATATAAAATCCAAGCCTCCTAGATACGGATAATTTATTATACCGCCTACCTAATACATTTTTTCACTTTAGTTTTTTCACTAAACTTTTTAGAGCGATATTTTTCCCCCGTTTCCGTTTATGATAAGACCAATTTTTGGTATTTTTTTAACCCGTGTAACAAAATAATAATAAGTAAATGAAAAAGGTACCTACAAACTGTAGACTAAAAGAGAGTTAAAAATGCATTGTTAAATTTACGAAGAAAATATCTAAGAGATAATATTTACCGCCAGCAGAAAAAGCAATTAAATAACCTTGATAATTGCAGTAAGTATAAATATCTGAAGACCCAGGACAAGTTCCAAATTAACGCCATCCTCAACAGGTTTGGCAACACTCAGGTTAATATAAGTAGAGATAAAATAAGCATAGTCAACATAAGCAGAGTTAGCATTGGCAGAATTAATATAAGGAGAATTTATATAAGCAAAGGTAAAACAGCATTTTGGTTGCTTCGCTACGCCTCGACGGCTCTAGGGGCCGCTTCGTTGCACGTTGTTGTTATCCTGAATCTGTTTGTCGTATTTTTATGTTTATTTTTTATAATGAGTAGCATTATGCCCATAGATAAACAATATTAACATATTTAAGAATTATGTTAATATTATATAACATAGATTATATATATTATATATATTATATTATATATATATATATTATATATATATATATATTATATATTATATATATATATATATATATTATATAATATATATATATATATATATATATATAATATATATAATATATATATATAATATATTATATATATTATATATATATATATATATATATATATACAGGGTGTACAAAATAAAACTCCTTCCCGAAAGGAGGTGGTACTACACTAATTTCCAACAAAAAAACTTCATATTAACTATAGTCAGATTTTCAACCGTTCTCCCACAAGGTCAAGTTTTATGATTTTAAAAAACGCGTTGACTTAACTTCATAAAATGACCAATTGTGGCTAAACTATAACTGCTAGCTTCAAAATATTGGTTTCGTTGGAAAGCTGAGAAAAATTTGCTATAAGACCACTCACTTGTATTTTCAAAACAATTTAACATAACAGCCAAAAAATTTGCATGAAAAATCAAAAATTAGTAAAATTTTATGATTTTCCAAAAATTTTGAAGTTACTTTGATGAGAAACTAGCAAACTTGAGACCCTCTTGGTTTTAGGAAAAACTACCTTGTTTACTCCTCTTTAAGTCAATACCCATATCATTATATGTTGATACGGTGATTTTTTCAGAAAAAGCAAAAATAGGTTAAAAAAAACACGCTAAAAATGACTCTTAGAGAAGTGATTTTTGTATAGTAGTCCAAGAGCCAGACGCAAAAAACGTGACCGTCTAGCCCCAAAGGTTTAACCCAATAGATCGACTTATTCTGGCTTCCTGATAATGAAATCAGGTGGTCTGCCGTTTCAGATAAGGGAATTTTAGCCCCGGGCCCCTTTAAAATCCGAAAAATGACCCAAATTCTGTTTTTCGCCCAATAACGGTGTTCCTATTGATTTTATCTAAAAAAGTTAAAAGGGTTGTTTTTTAAAGTTTATTAAATTTGCGTAAATCCATTTTTAACCATCAAAATCGGTGCAGTAAACCGTGTATTTTTAAAAAAGAGTATTTTCTAAAATTCAAGTTTTACCTATCTTTCAGCATTATATTATGTCGGTCATTAAGTCATCACATATAAGCTGTGCTGACTTCTTTCTCTAGAACAACTCTAATTACCTGCAGTTTACAGAATATGCATGATTTTTAAGTCTGCCTAATTCTTAAACATGTTAATATGGAAAAACATGTCATTTTAAGGTTTTTGTGCGTTTTTGGACAAAAATGTATGCTTTTAGATGTTTTTTCGGTAATCTTTCAACACTTGTATCTCCGGTTTTACTGCACCGATTTTGATGGTTAAAAATGGATTTATCGCAAATTTAATAAACTTTAAAAAACAACCCTTTAACTTTTTAGATAAAATCAATAGGAACACCGTTATTGGGCGAAAACAGAATTTGGGGTCATTTTTCGGATTTTAAAGGGGCCCCGGGGCTAAAATTCCCTTATCTGAAACGGCAGACCACCTGATTCATTATCAGGAAGCCAGAATAAGTCGATCTATTGGGTTAAACCTTTGGGGCTAGACGGTCACGTTTTTTGCGTCTGGCTCTTGGACTACTATACAGAAATCACTTCTGTAAGAGTCATTTTTAGCGTGTTTTTTTTAACCTATTTTTGCTTTTTCTGAAAAAATCACCGTATCAACATATAATGATATGGGTATTGACTTAAAGAGGAGTAAACAAGGTAGTTTTCCTAAAACCAAGAGGTTCTCAAGTTTGCTAGTTTCTCATCAAAGTAACTTCAAAATTTTTGGAAAATCATAAAATTTTACTAATTTTTGATTTCATGCAAATTTTTGGCTGTTATGTTAAATTGTTTTTGAAAATACAAGTGAGTGGTCTTATAGCAAATTTTCTCAGCTTTTCCAACGAAACCAATATTTTGAAGCTAGCAGTTTAGTTTAGCCACAATTGGTCATTTTTATGAAGTTAAGTCACGCGTTTTTTAAAATCATAAAACTTGACCTTGTGGGAGAACGGTTGAAATCGGACTATAGTTAATATGAAGTTTTTTTGTTGGAAATTAGTTGTAGTACCACCTCCTTTCGGGAAGGGAGTTTTATTTTGTACACCCTGTATATATATATATTATATATATATATATATATATATATATATATATATAATATATTATATATATATTATTATATAATATATATATATATATATATATAATATATATATAATATATTTATAATAATATAATATATATTATATTAATATATAATATATATTATATATATAAGATAATATTAACATAGATGGTTCACTCCCGAGTGTAGTAGGAACACTCATTGACAAGTTTGTGTGTTTATGATTTAAGTTGGGGGCCTCATCACTAGAGTCTTGAGAGCGCTAGTAGTAAAAATTATATTTGCTCTATTCTCTACTAGATTCTGCTGTAGTATTTTTTTGTAAATACAAACAGTTGCTAATCGTTTCGTAAAATAAAATAAAAGTAAACAAAGATCTATGGTATGCTGTAGTATTCGCGATGTATTTTTGTTTTTCAAAACTTGGGGCCTCATCACGCGAAGCAGCACCATCGTTTTCTTAAAAAAGTAACAATAATTCATTTTTAGTGTTTTAGACTTAACATTTAAATTTGCTATCTAAATGTAACATCTCGGGTTGGTGCAAACGGATAAGTAAAGGAAACAAACAAAACTTGAAACTCTGACATTAGAGGTTCAAATCCAAGGGGGGAAAACAGAATGGGTAAAGTAAGAGTGAGAAATTAATTTTTTTCACTTTTTACCAATTTATAGAGCTTTCTTGGGATCACTCATCCATCGACTCCTCATCATTCTAGCGCTGAAAAGCGGATGGAAAAACTTAATTGCCCTCAACAGCTCGTTTGGTTGAATAAAAATAAATAAATAAAAGTGTCAGAAATAAAAATATCACCAGTGGTACAGTCACCACTAGACTGTACTACTTGAGCCTCCTGCATCCCATCAACTATTTTTTTTTAAAAAATCTTTGAGTGAGCCATCTATGTTAATATTGTTTATCTATGATTATGCCACAATATTAGCGAATTTTCATGTTCATGACAAGGATTTTTTTAGTTTGTTTACATATTGTTATATGCGTCAAAAATAAAAAAAATAAAAATGCTGATAACATTAATTTGACTTCGTTTCTTTGTTTGCTTAATATAGTAAACCGTTTTTTTGTAGTGAAATTTCGTTGAATAAGTATTGTAACAACCATGTTGCTTGAGGACCAACATGGTTGTTGTCGCGAGCGAACAAGAAGCTTATTTTAGGATTTTCTTTTGTAATTATTTTAGAGGTAAAATAGCAAACAACCTTCATTAATGACTCAGCAAACATTTAACATATTTTCAAACACGGAAAAATCTTATCCTATTTCAAAGATTCTTATCACGCATTTAGTCCTATATAAGATCTAGAAAGGTCGCAAGTTTCATTACAATACCTTGTTTATTCTAGAATCTACTAACAAAGAGATACATTAATAACGCATTTTCATTTATTTCCAGTGAAAAAATGAATGACCAAATGAACACTACACTTTTTCAATTTTTCTGTCCCCGTATTTTTTACACTCCATTATATATATTTTTAAAGAAGAAAACGTTTTCTGAAGCCCTTTAACTTCAACAGTATTGAACCCAAATCACTACAATAAATTTGCAGTAAATAAAAAAATAATAATAACAATTTGTGTACAAGCAAAAAGCAAATACAAATTATTTCATATTACGTATAAAAAGCGTCTAAATCTTTACAGAGGAAAATCCCTTTCTAGAGCGTAAGAACAGAAACCTCGCCAAATGTATTGCATATATGCTTCCTTTATTGTATTAGATTTTAAATAATTTACATCATTGTTTACATGAGTTTATACGAACTGTAGTAAAATAAATTGTATACTCAACATCTTATTCTGCAGCATTTGCATACACTATAAAATAAGCTGACATAATTTAAAGCACACACAGGCACAGATTTTTAAGTCCATTAGCGAAAACTGTCCCGCAATCTCAACACAATGGTACATATTTCACAGTCCTAATACTGTCCCGTAATCACATCACACAGACTTCACAGTCCAGTAGCAAATACTGTCCTGTAATCACAACACCCAGATTTTACAGCCCAGTAGCGAATACTGACCCGTAAACACAACCCAAGGGCTTCACAGTCTAGTATCAAATACTATCCCGCAATCACAATACAAAGACTTCACATACCAGAAGCAAATACCGTCCAGTAAACAAACACAAAGGCTTCACAGTCCAGTAGCAAATACTGTCCTGTAATCACAATATAAAGACTTCACATACCAGTAGCAAATACCGTCCAGTAAACACAACACAAGACTTCACATACAGTAGCAATTACTGTCCCGCAATCACAATACAAAAGACTTCACATACCAGTAGCAAATACTGTCCGCAATCACAATACAAAAGACTCACTACCAGTAGCAAATACTGTCCCGCAATCACAATACAAAGCATTCACATACCAGTAGCAAATACTGTCCCGCAATCACAATCAAAGACTCACATACCAGGTCCCATGATCACAGCACACAGATTTTACAGTCAAGTATCGAATACTGTCCCGTAATCATACACAGTCACCATCAGTGTAAATTATCAAGAGGAATTTTTACCATTGAATAAAGTTTTAGCAGTTTTTTTTGTAACAGAAAATCACAAGGTCACTTGTAAGGAGAAAATTTCCACCAATGATACATAATTTAAGAAATGAAGCTTAGATTTACACAGCAAGCATTTTCTATCAATACTCCAGTCTAAAGAACCAGCATAAAGTAAAAAAATAGAATATCCCTTGCAATAAAGAGGACCAACTCACTCCAATAACCAATACCTTTCTCTCCCAAAGTAAACATCGGTAAAATACCAGGTCCTTTTCTCCCAACTACTATACCCTAACTATACTATATTCCCAATTTTATATTCAAATATTTAGTTACATTGGATTACAATTATTGTTATTTTTTCCTTCAATATAAAGAAATTTATATTGAAACTATAGGAAAACAGTTATACCTCTAATTGTTTCCTAAAATTATATAAATAAATTCATTTGTTGTTTAAAACTTTTTATTATGGCACGTTAAAAAATGTTTCGACAGAGTTTTTAATCACTCTTAAGTTTTTTTATTGATGCATTCTGAAAATGGTTAACATTTTGAATAAATTGGATACAGAAAAAAACATTTATTCATTTTTCAAATAAAATATGGCAATTCAAGAATTTTATTTTATAAAATGTGTGCGTGGCTTTTATACCAACCTGAGATTGACGCTCCTTGATTCTACTGAAAGATGTCTGCGTAGCTGTACATGTAAGAAGTTCTGTTCTAGCTATCAAATTCAGGTACTCTGAGACTTTATCATAAACGTGAGATTCCATAGCCTGAAACAAAGTATCAATTAGGTATAAGTAGTTAAAGTTAAGTGATTCAAATATCTTTGAGTCGACCTTCTGCTCACACGTTTTTTAGGGAAGAGATTGAAAAAATTGTTATTGACATTTTTTCTATGGTGTGTCGTTGTTTTATGTTGCTAGCCTTTAACATAAATACCCATTTATATATTATACATAATTTAAATAAAGGCGGTACAAAACCTAAATGAAAAAAATTCCAGGAAGGATATGGCTAAAGTAATAAATAACCGGGGGGGGGGGGTTAAATTAAAAGAGGAAAAGTTTGGATTCGATTATCGCAAGCTACTAAAAATTAGCGCTGCGGCGGACCGGTGCGGACAACTCGTGAACTAACCCCAAATAGCTTTCTAAAACTAAACTAAACTAAACTAGCTTTACTAAAGGTGCGCGCTAGTGTCGACCGGAATCCAAATTTTTCGCCATTGAGTCGACAGTCTTACAGTTTCAGTCGGGTGAATATTGCGCAAGTTTTTTGCAGAATTAGATTTGCATTCCAAACTGATTGCCTTAAGTTAAACATTTACAAAAAAATTAACAGCAATTAAACAATTAGGTAATAGTGGAACCTAAATATTTTAAAACGCAAACTAAAAACTGAAACTAGATTTTTATACGAATTTCAGCATATATCTAAGATACTCATCTATCTAGATATCTATCTATCTATCATCATATATCTAAGATACGATATTCAGCATATTCATAGATTAGAATGATAATAGACCGTATAGACCATTCCTATACGCTGTTATAAGTGCGCGCACATTGGGTGCCACCCCACGCCATACAATTTTGGGGAATTAAATTAATTACGGTGATAACAGACAAACTCACCTACAGAGAGACAACTTTGTACAACTACTCAGAAAGTCTTAAAAACACCTAAAACGAATATATCAGGTGAAACCCCGGTTTCGCACTTTTTTGCAAATAGAAAATTTACTTTTTCTATATACCTACGGTATAAGGAAAAGTAAAAAATAAGATTTAACTACGTTAGGCGCAGAAAGTAAAGGTGGCGAAACGAGGAAATAAAAAAAACAATTTGCTATCACGATGACTTCCTTCTTTTGAAAGATTAAGAGGGAAAAATAAAATAAATTTAAAATAAGACCAACGTTGATAATCGTAATTGGTTAAACTTAAAATTTATGTTATGTGTTAAGTTAAAGACTTTTCTTACTTAGTCCCGTTTATAAGGGGATCAAGCTCGAATAGTGCTGGTCTAAGCAAGGATTATATAATATCATGGTAGCACTGCTTAAGCCTTCTTACAATCCTCTTCTAAATAAGACTTTAAGTAAACTTATTAAATTAAAATAACCTCATACATTTCAAATATGGTTTACAATAAATTTATACTAATATAAAATGTTAGCTCTATTAAATTCGATTAATAAGTAACGCTCAAATTCATGAGATAAAAATATAATTGAAAGCCATAATAAATATGTTTATGATTATTATAATAATATAACTCATAAATAATTATGTAAAATTTTACAAGTATTTGTGTGTGCTTCTTATATTAGTCAACTAATATATTGGATAAAGTGGATGTAACATTTTATATTTATTTCAAGAGCACGCTATTTGAAAGAAAGACTTTACCATAATACCGACGTTCTTATGTAGCATTTACTAAGTACACAAAAGCAGGCGTCGTATTGATACGCATTAAATACATAAGGTTCTTGCACCGTATATTGTTTAGTCGATCGATAAAACTGAATCCCGCCAAAACATCGCGTCTTTTATAGTGAAGGTTTACCTTTGGTTATAAAGAAGTATAAATCAAAAAATGTATTTAATTAAATTGTGATTTCTTTGCATAATAATAAAGCTACACTAAAAAATAATATTCCAAAAGTTGAATATAAAAGTTCGACAAGAAGGTTATCCGTTAAATACGATCGTCTCTAAAGGTACAATACAGCTATGGGGGATCCATAATTAGATTCCATCTCCTTAGTTCTAACATATGCGATCGGATCCCCTCCGCATGGTTCATACAGCTAATATTAACGTATTGAGAGATCGTATCCAATACGATCCGCGGATCTAGAAGTGAGTGTGAACGGGGTACCTCGGAACTTTTTCTCATCACTTCGGATTCACTACGCTCATCCTTCCTACTTCGGACTAGCTTCGCTCGTCCTTAGAATATACAAGCCGTTAAATTAATTTTTCTACACGTGCTCGAACTATTTATAACGTCAATGACGTCATAAATAAAATTATTTATAGGATAGCAAGACTACACCTATGGACTGATTTTTGTACAAAGCTTCAACTTTCTAACATAAATACACTGGAAGCAACGATGATAACAGATAGACACACACACATAAAGGCAGACAACTTTGTGAAAACTACTTAGAAGGACTTAAAATCACCTTAAAAGGATATTTTCGGTATTTATGTTATATATGTCAATCAAGAAAACCAGAACTAATACCGATTATGTTAACCATACGTCGTAAATCATGAGTAAAAAATATCAGCACGATTTTAACACTTTTTGAATATTTGTGATATTTTTAAATGTTTTTGGGGTCATTGCTGTGGGTTAGAAACTCATGTATGCAAACATGGTGTTCAAATAATTTTAAATTTTAATTAGATAGACAATTTTTAATTAGATTTTGAGGCACATTCCTTAACAATTCGTATTTGCGAAGTCGAAAAGTATACAGAAACGGGCCAAAATGCGTAGAGAGATTACAAATCAATGCCATAGATATAGATGCAATGCTGCCCTCTTCTATTATTCAAGGATATAAAAGGAAACAAAAGAATACTTATAAAAGTCTTCAACGAACAATACTACAACAAATTATTATTTAAATTAATTATATAATTTATACGTGATATAAGAAGTATAAGTTGAAAATAGAACTGAAAAGTTTATCAGTTTCAAATATGATATGTTAAGTAATTTTAACTCTGACAGAATTATGTTGCCGCAATTATTATAACATCGAGTCAAGAGATAAAGAGATGGATGATTTTGGAGAGCGGTCTCCCGTCTGAAAGGAGCCTTTTGTTTTCAAGCTCCAAGGGGAGTCAGACATTGCCGTAGAGCAAAACTTTGAGTTCAAAATCAACTTTCTATCTCTTGAAGCTCGTCAGAGTTTTAAAAATGGATCGATTACAAAGCAAGTAATTATAAAAAGTTGGTTCAACCCTTTAAGTCAAGTTTAACTAGGATGCTTCCATCTGATAAACTTTTGTTAAGATACCGAAAATCATTCTGTCAGTAAATTAAAAGTACACGCACAAAATTTCAATAATTTTAATATTATATTTGAGAGAGTATGTCAGGAAAACAAGATCCCCTCCTCTGGTTAACAAATTATATACGGATTAATATTTTACTAAAGTTTTTATTTTAACTTTTAAAGCAGACATGAATACGTCGGCTCCCTCTTTTTAAAATTAATTAGTTTAAAGAGGGTAAAAATACTTCGTTAATAAAAGGATATGTTACGAGAACAAATTAGTTAAATAGATTTAATTAGTTTTAGCGAATTTCCGAAGTAAAATGAGCTAATGAGATTAGGCTCATGGAGGCGGTTTATTAAAGATTTATCATATTATATATATAATATATATATATATATATATATATATAATATAATATATAATATATATATATATATATATATATATATATATATATATATATATATAATATATATATATATATTATGTATATATATATATATATTATATATATTATATATAATATATATATATATATATATTATATATATATAATATATATTATATATATTTGTGTGTGTGTGTGTGTGTGAGTGCGAGCGTTTATTTGTGTGTATGTAAATGAAAGTTTGTACAAAATGTACAAAAATAAATCATACAAAAAGTTCAGAACCCAAGCACCGAAATTATGAAATATTTATGACGTCATTAACCCGCAATAATGACAGCAAACGTTCTAGAAATTTAATAATAATTAGAAATTTAGGAATCACCACCCGTCAATACTTGCTGAGGAAAATGAATATCTCCGGACTGGTTTCGGGTTAACACCAGCAAGACGATCCCTCTGACGGTGAGCTTACCTTTAGAAGACTCTTCGTGCTTAGTGAGACTAGAAGTTATTCAGTGATAAAACTTTATTAGTTAAGAGCTCGAGTGTGGCCCCTGCCAGCTAAAGATAGCGTTAAACCAAAACCGGTCCAGGGATCATATTCAACATAATGTACCGACGGTAGCTGATTCTTTAATTGCTTCTTCAACTTGCGGTAGGTAACTAAAACCCAAGAAATTTGCAAATATTGTGGCAGTATGCCACTTCCAAAGATAGGGTAAGCAAAGCAGCCACATTTGCGAAGATTGGGGGCAAAATATAGTTCGTTTAACTTGCATAGACGGAGTTAAATACACTCCCCATAGAGTTAATTAAATGCAAAAAGTAATGCGACATTAGAGTTTACATGACAACGCCCAACTTCATTAGCGTAATTCTATTGTTCATACATTGTTTAGTAAATTATGAATATATTATTTAAAACTAATTGAAATGTACTACAACGTTAAAAATCAAGTACGGGGTACTTAGGAACTTTTCCTCATCACATCGAATTAACTTGACTCGCTTCGCTCGTCCTAAGAATAAAAAAAATCACACAATTTATACTGCACCGTCTGCGGATTCGTTTCGCTATCCTCAGATAGTAAATACATTTGTTTTATTCTCAGTGGTTCCCCGTCTAGCCACTGATCTCGCTCGATGGTGATTAACTTTTATGATCCAACAAAAGTTGTAGATATATTTGCCGAATTCATTACAACTTACCTCAAATTTCAACTCAATTGCATTATCTTTCCGATTTTTACAATTCTTTAAAAAACGTAAATACGCCATTTGATAAACACTTATCTCACGCTTATAATGAGAAGAAGCTTGCCAAATATTTTGGCCTTATGATTATGACTATATGCGTGCCAGATTTCAAACTAATCGGCAAATTTTTCCGATTTGATTTCAGAAAGAATGTTTCTGAGGAAATATAAAAAGAGATCTTGTACCAAATTTAAACTCAATTTAATTTTTAAAATTAAACTCAAATTTTAACTCAATTAAATTTTAACTCAAATTAAACTCAATTTACTTTTCTGATTTTTCGAAAAACGTACACAAGTCATTCGATAAAAATTGAACTAATTCTGGTAGTAAGATGAAACTTGGCACATTTGTTAGTTTTATACATGGCCACTTAAGTGCTAAATCTCAATCTGATCGCATACTTTTTCTGAATTTTATGATTTTTAAAATTTTTTACTGAATCATTATTGCAGGTTAAGGATATCATAAACAATTAATTTCCGGATAGCATAACTAGACCTAAAGATTGTTTTTTTGTACCATTTTAAATTCTCGAGCATAAATACACTGGGCGATACGATGATAACAGACACACACACATACAGACAGACAACAGGAGACAGGAGATCTTAACCGGATAATTCACGTGAAATTCCGGTTTCGGATAACACCTGATTTTTTTTTTTTGGAAACACAACACCTTTTAGCGAATTTCCTTTGGAAATTCGCCTAATGGGATAGGCGTCATGGCGGAATTCGAACCTCGGACCACGACACAAATCCGTTTCAGAGGTCCGACGAAAAAATAAGTTTTGTGAGACTTTATATATATATATATTATATATATAATATATATATATATATATTATAATATAATAATATATATATATATATAAATATATATGTATATATATATGTATATATATATATATGTATTTCTAGACACTTTCTTGTAAACACTCTATCTTTCTAACGGATTAATATTTTTTAAGCAACTTGGTACAAAAATCAACCTTGGGAGGACACGAAACCCTATGGAAAACCAGGTTTTGGTGACGTCATTAACCCGGTTTGCTGTGTCAGCGAAATTTTCAAAAAATCGCAAAACTCAGGGTTAATATTTTTTGCCGCGAAAAAGGTCAATATTATGTTTTTTGAGGACGCTTAATCAAATAAAACCGGTCCGAAGTCGATACGACCACTCTAAGTAACCTAAAAATCGAAAAAACCATTGTAAATTACCGAAACCAAAATTTAGGTCGATAAAAAATAAATTGAGTAGGGTGTCGTTTTCTATGTAATTTTGGGCGCTGAATCGAATGAAACCGGTCCGAAGTCGATACGACCACTTTAAGTTACCAAAAAGTCGAAAAAACCACAAAAATTACAGAAAACCAAAATTACGGTCGTTAAAATTAAATTTCGAGTAGGGTGTCGTTTTCAATGTTTTTTGGGCCTCTGAGTTGAATGCCAGTGGTCCGAGTAATACGACACTCAAACTCAAGGTACCTGGGTTCACATCCTGGAAGGGTCGATAATTTTTTTATTGTTTTTTTTACCTATATATAAGTTACAACTAGAAAATAATTCTGGCACGGTGGTCCGCATGTCGGGCGAATTTCCTTTGGGAGCGTGTTTCCGTGCTTTTTACATTATATAAGTTTACAACTACTAAAAAATAATTCCGGCGCGGTGGTCCGCTGTCGGGCGAATTTCTTTAGAATGCGTGTTTCCGTGCTAAACAAACCTATTTCTTGCTTATGCAAGAAACCATGCCTATTGCGTGGTTCTGGTTCATGCTTTAGAACCTAAGCAGTTACTAATTGTCAAGCACTGCTCGTAACTCATTTTGTCTGTATTTCAAAGGAAATGCGCTAAAACCTTTAAAGATAACTAACTAAGCTTAAAGATAAGTAACTAGCTTTAAACTAGTGCAAATAATAGTGCCGTATTTCTAATTTTAGAGGCATAGTTTTGTAC
Organism: Microvelia longipes; assembly: GCA_018340805.1. Classification (NCBI taxonomy): domain Eukaryota; kingdom Metazoa; phylum Arthropoda; class Insecta; order Hemiptera; family Veliidae; genus Microvelia; species Microvelia longipes. The sequence continues at coordinate 18,777,839 of JACMZG010001908.1, forward strand.
AACCAATGGATAATTATGCACATTTCCTTTGGAAAATACAGACAAAATGAGTTACGAGCAGTGCTTGACAATTGAGTAACTGCTTAGGTTCTAAAGCATGAACCAGAACCACGCAATAGGCATGGTTCTTGCATAAGCAAGAAATAGGTTGTTTAGCACGGAAACACGCATTCTAAAGAAATTCGCCCGACAGCGGACCACCGCGCCGGAATTATTATTAGTATTGTAAACTTATATAATGTAAAAAGCACGGAAACCTCCAAAGAAAATTCGCCCGACATGCGACCACCGCGCCAGAATTTTCTAATACCTACGGTACAAATAAGGAAAAGTAAAAAAATCTGTTTTCAATCTAAATTTTCTAGAATGATTATATTAAGTATTAAATTTCAGGTACAACAATACAATATAATACGTTTGAAAAATCTAAACCAAATTTTTCACACTCAACGATCATCATTATTTTAAGTTTATTCTCGAATAAAAAGAACGTGATAACGATTATTTAGATTCTAGTCGAATGCTTTAACGAATTATCGATTACAAATACGAAAATATGTATTTTTACATCTGAAGAGACAAATATTGAGTTACATATTAACACATACAAAAGAATCTGTAAAGGGGAAAAAAGTATTCAAATCCTCTCCACAAAGATTAAAACATAATAATTCTTGGAATAAAAAACTCCTCTATTGTTTAAAATAAAACATTCTGTAGTAAACACCGGAGTAAAAGACAAAGCAAGACAAGCTTCACCAAGATAGCTTGCTTCCATAGATCCTTGCTCTGTGGAATAGACAAACTATGGCAAGATGAAATTACAAAGAATAGAGAAAGATACTAGGATAGATTAACATCTGGAGTCTATTGTATCAATCCTATTTAGTACATTTTATACAAAAAATGCATAAGAACATTTAAGATGCACAATAGTATGACACACGGTTAAAATCAGTTGACAGCGTGAAAAAATATTGTTGAGGAACCAATGAGGTTGGCCTGATATGAAATTGTGGGCATGGTTTAACATCCAGGACTAACCTCATCGGCTTATTTTCCTATGGTGTCAAATGATTTTGACTGTATGTCATACTGTAAACTTGAATTCTTAAAAATATGGGGAAACATGGTTTTAGGTTTTCCAAAATGGTCCCTACCCCTGGTAAATTGGTTCTTGTGAGTTCAAACTTACCATCATTATTTTGGTAACTATTACCCAAATATTATTTTTTTACCACTTTTGGTAACTACAAAAAAAGTTAAATTATAACATACCATAATAATGGCTATTGTTCAGAATTACAAGTATATATATATTTATTTGTTTGTAAACATTTAACCTGTCCCCCCTTTTTGTATATAAAGCCCGAAATAAATTGATTTTTATCAGTTGCTTCCGAACACTTGGCGACCGTGGATCACTAGAAGAACCTAGAAGGTAAATAAGTAGTTAGTTAGTGAAAATTTAATTAGTGAAGTTAATTAGTGTTTGAAGAAAACTTTGCTAGTTAATTAAGAAGATTTTCTGGAAGTAGCTCGATGTCTGAAGAAATTCTGAAAGCATTGAAGAAGGAGCGGGCACGCTGCCGTGCAACGTTCACCGCCAACAGACACAAGGTAGAGAAAGAATTAAATAATAAACCTACAAATGTGTCACTTTTGACAGAGTTATTTAATGTATTAGAGTTAAAATCTAAAAAGCTATCTGAAGTAGATTTAAAAATTAGTAGCTATTTAGACGTTGAAAACTCAGATTACAACTCAGAGATGGAGACGATCGAAGAGTATGAAGATAGCTTTGTAATAATTAAAACTAAGGTAGAATTAGCTATAAAGAATATCGGCTCCTCTCAAATTAGTGGACAAGTCCAAGAGGCAAAAATTAGATTTCCTAAAATTACGCCTCACAAATTTAATGGTGTTAGAAATAAGAACGAGAAGACACTTTTGATAGAATATAATGTTAATATAAAGTTAACAAAAACATTTAAAAAGATTATTAGAAAAAAAGGAATAATGACAAATTAAACAGATACAAAGGGTTGCTAGGCAACCTGGGATTATCTATTATTTTTAAATCATTATGAATAAAAATAATGTTTCATTTGTTTCTTCAACACGCCCTCTCAAATGAAGCATTATTTATATTAACATTTTTTTTTAACAAATTTAATTAAGTAATAAAATAACTTGAAACAGCATTAATAAAAGGAAACGACTTTATAGTTTCAAGTTAAATTTTAGAAACAAGCTGAAGCCTATGCTTCTCAAATAAATGTCTTGCTAAAGGTTTAGTTAATGTATCAGCTAATTGATCATTACTGCAAATGTATTCAATTTTTATTTGGTTCGTTGAAACTAATTCTCGAATGAAGCTATATTTAATACTTAAATGCTTCATTCTTTTGTGAAACTCGGGGTTATGTGCTGTTTTAATAGCACTCTGGTTGTCTTCATAAATAGTTGTTGGTATTCCTCCAGATATGTGCAAATCATTGAGAATTTTCTGGAGCCAACAAGCTTCAGTAGCAGCATTACATAGAGCAATAAGTTCTGCTTCAGTTGACGAGAGTGACACAGTTGGCTGTTTTCTGGAAGCCCAAGAGACAATATTGTTGTTGAGTAAGAAGACGTAGCCTGATGTGGATTTTCGATCAATGGAGTCTCCTCCCCAATCAGCATCTGAGTATCCAGTCAATTGGTGTTCAGTATCACCTTTAGAACGACGGTAAACTAAACCTAGATCTTTTGTAGCTTGGATATAGCGAAGTATTCTTTTCAAGGCTTCCCACAGGGCTTGTGATGGCGAGTCCTGGTATCTGCTCGTGAAACTTAGAGCTGCACTGAGATCAGGTCTAGACCCTAACATGAGCCACATTAATCCTCCTATAAGTTGATGACAAGGTAGGTTGGTGTTAATTTCTTCTTTTTCTTTATCAAATGTAAATTTAGAATCCATAGGTATTTTAATTGGTTTGCATTCAGACATATTGAATTTGTCTAAAAGTTTATTTGCATAGTGTTTTTGAGACATGGTTAACACACCCTCTTCACGGTTGTAGTCAATTTTTATACCAAGAAATTCTTTTGGTTCTCCAAGATCCTTCATTTCATATCTTGAAAACAGCTCGTTTTTAACTTTGTCTATATGGATTGGATCATTACTAGCAACCAGTATATCGTCTACATATATAATAATGTATACGTATCCGGATTTGGTTTTCTTTGGTAAATAAGCAGTTATCAGCTTTACCTTGCTCAAAACCATGTTCTTTAATTTTGAAGTGAGTTCAACGTTCCAGCACCTGGGCGCTTGTTTAAGTCCATAAAGGGATTTTTGCAGACGGCATACTGCACCAGGTTTATCAGAACCAGAAGGTAAGCGAATATAGATTTCTTCCTCGATTTTACCGTATAAGAAAGCTGTCTTTACATCAAGATGACAGATATGCATTTCTTGTTGAACAGCATTGGCTAAAAATACCCGAAGAGTGCTGAATTTCGCAACTGGGGCATAAGTTTCTTCATAATCCACCTTCTGTAAAAATCCTTTTGCCACGAGTCTTGCCTTATAAAGAGGGTTTTCTTCACTTCCTTTAATCCTAAATACCCACCTAGTTGTAATTATATTTTTATTCGCAGGTACTTCAGTGCAAACTGTCCATGTTTTTATTTTTAGAGAGAGATTTAAGTTCTTCATTTATGGCACGCTTCCACTGTTCTTCATCTGATCTGCCAAGTATATCTTCAAAATTGGTAGGTAAGTCATAATTAAATGCGTTCATTGCAAGTGCTGACATATCAAAGTCCTGGTATTTAATTGGAACTTTTATTTCCTCTTACTTCTAATTCTTTCTGTTTCAACTTGATTGTTATCAATGACATTATCTTCTTCTTTATCATTTTCATTAAAACTTTCAGAACCTGAATCTAGTAACTCATTACTATTCAAAAACTGTTCTTCATTGAAACAAACATTGCAAGATATAATAATTTTATGCTTCTCTGGTGACCAGAGACGATAGCCATTCTCTGAGTATCCCATTAAAATACACTTTCATTTACTTTATCGAATTTTTTCTTTGAAATTTTTGAGTTACCACGTATGCTGTACAACCAAAAGTTCTTAATTTGGAGTACTTAGGCTTCTTGGAATACCACAGTTCTGCCGATGTAATTCTTTCTTCAACTGCCGAGGTGTACGTTCTATTTAATAAGAATGCAGCTGTACGCACTGCTTCATTCCAGAATGTTTTGCTTAGTTTACTGCCGAGAATCAAGCTTCTTGCCTTTTCAATGAGTGTTCTATTCAGTCTTTCAGCAACACCATTTTGTTTCGGCGTATAAGGTGATGTGAAAGTAAGTTTTATACCTTGTTCCGAGCAAAATTCTTGAAGCGAGTTTGACATATATTCTTTGGCATTATCACACCTAACTGAGTGAACTTTGTAGTTTGGAAATTTGGTGTTAACATGAGCCATATATTCTCTAAAATATTTATCGATCTCAGACTTCTTTTTTAAAATATAAACGACACTAAAGTGAGTATAATCGTCGATAAACGTCAGGAAATACCGCGAGCCATTCCACGAAACAGGTGTTATTGGTCCACATAAGTCTGTATGGATCAACTGTAAAGGTCTATCTGTTTTAGGTCTGTGACCAGTATGAGGAGCTCTCATTTGTTTCGATTCAATACAAATCTCACAGAAATCTTTTTGTTTCAAAATTTTCACCTTAGATATTAATCCATCTCGAACCATGTCTGATAATGTTTTATCTGATATATCACCCATTCTCTGGTGCCATATTGATTTAGGTAGAGTTAAACAAGCTTTGTTGTTGTCATCGACTAAATTAAATTCTATCATGTAGAGCTGCTGGTTTTTAACGCTATCAAATAAATGCTTTTCTTTAGAAGAATAAACACTAGCTTTACCTTTATTAAAGATTATTTTTAATCCGCAACTTTCCATTTCTTCACTGACATCAGGTTACAGATAACTCGGAGAATAATATACTTCTTTGATGGTGCACATGGTTTTTCCTCCAACCAGAGCTTTGATCGAACCACAGTGAGTTGCGCTGATTTTTTGTCCAGCTTTAGCCACACCGATCACTAGTTCGTTATCAAGTCTCTTACAGTTTGTTAAGAGTTGTATATTGTTTACTAGATTCTGTGCATCCAGAGTCTAAGATAAAACTATTTATCTGATTGTAGATGAAGTTCTGATTTATTGGCAACAGATAGAAATGCTAACATTATCATCGTCCTCCTCGTCTGAGCTCCTTCATCGAGAGCATAGCGAACAGTCGATTTAGGTTTAAATTCTTTCTTATATTTATTTTTATTTTTAAACCAGCATTGCTTAGAGGTATGTGAATATTTTTTACAGTGTTCACATTTAGGCTTTCTATCTTGCTTAGCATTAAAAACACAATCATTGTTTTGATAATTCACATCAGAAATAGAAGATTTTTGAATAAGTTTTTGTTCTTCGTCTAGCAGACGACTTTTGACAAAGTCCATTTTTAGAGTTTCTAGAGTTTCTACAGTTACAGTTTCTATAGCAGTCACCACAGTATTATATGTTTCAGGCAGTGACAGCAATAGATAACATATCTCTGTTGTACTGTCTATAGTACCTCCCGCAGATTTAAGCTCTCTGACGTAAGAATCAAATTTTGAAAAATGATCCAACAGACTTCCATCAGTAAATTTAAAAGAAATTAACTGTCTTTGGCAGTACATGATTGTTGCAATTCCTTTTCTATTGAAAGTATTTTCAAGTGTCTCCCACATTTCGTATGCTGACTGTTTATCTTTGATATATTCAAGATGGCTGTCAGCTATACATGTTGTTATTAGTGACATACACTTTCGATCAGATTTAAGCAAAGCGATAGTTTTCTTACTTCTTCCTGTTTCATCTTCAGGCGAAGAAATTGGTTCCTCAATGCAATGGGCACATTCGTTTTCAGCCAAAAGCATTTTACCCTAAACTTCCAATTATCGAAGTTTTTTCCACAGAATGGAGTTATGTTCCTCTCTTTCTGCATCATTAAGAGTTATTTGAGGACTATTCTTCTAGTAATGATAATTAAAACAGGAATACTTACTTATTCTGAAGTTTTAAAATAACTTTTTTTTTAAATTATCTGATCGATTGATTAAAATGTCTACAACTTACATACATTGTTTCAAAACGCGTGAATGAGGCCATAACCTGTTAGAAATAAGAACGAGAAGACACTTTTGATAGAAATATAATGTTAATATAAAAGTTAACAAAAACATTTAAAAAGATTATTAAAAAAATAATGACAAATTAAACAGATACAAAGGTTGCTAGCAACCTGGGATTATCTATTATTTTTAAATCATTATGAATAAAAATAATGTTTCATTTGTTCTTCAACAAATGGGGACTTGAGAAAATTTATTAGTTTTTGGGGGACAATTTTAAGAAAATTGACAGCGACCAATATTTGACAGATGAGGAAAAATTCCAATACTTATTGCAAGAATGGAAGATAACTCTCCAGCAATGGAGTTAGTCCTAGTTTTCCTCCCTCTGGGGAAAATTATAAAAAAGCTCTTGCCCAACTAAAAGAAAAGTTCAGGAACCTGTTGAAGTTGAAGAAAACGGAGAGGAGGAAGGAGATGAAGTTTTAAAAAATTGAAACAATGTGTAATTTTTAACATCTTTTTCCCCCATAGTTTTTAAATCTCGTTTTGATTTATAAATAGTTAAATTTAAAGTAAGTTGAGTTGCAATTAAAAAAAGTAATTCGGGTACTTCCTTGTAGGGCGGAAGATGTTCAGAATTACAAGTATATATATATTTATTTGTTTGTAAACATTTAACCTGTCTCCCCTTTTTGTATATAAAGCCCGAAATAAATTGATTTTTATCAGTTGCTTCCGAACAGCTATTATAAAATCAGCATTAAATCCTAAAAGTCTAAGAGCCAGGCCTAAAAAATGTGACTCATTTGTACAACTTCAAACCAAATATTTCTGAAATATACTTAAATTATGAAGGAAAAACATACATAGTCTGCCTATCCAGAGTGGAGCTTTTCATATGATTGCGCTTGCTCTAAATTTTATAAAATCGCAATTGTTTCAGTTTTCTTGCAATAAGTGGCTTCCAGTTAGTCGTGTGCAAAACATGAAAAGACCATTTTTTACAGCTGATAAAATTTCCTATAAAACGAGTATATTTTCGTCAAGATCAGATAAATACAACTAAGTTTTGACATTTCTTAAAAGGCCCGAAAAATTCACAAAAAGTTAATATTTTTTAAAAAGAAATTAGCTGACTTTGCATAAAATAACAATTTTTTTGGTGTTTTTGAGAGAGAATAACATTGGTTGAAGCTATCTGATTTTGATGATTAAACACTCGTGCTATAGGAAATTGTATTAGCAGCTTTAAAAATGGTCTCTTCGTGTTTTGCACAAGGCTTACAGGGAGCCACTTTGTTGCAAGAAAACTGGAATTAGTGCGATTTTATAAAATTTTGAGCAAGCGCAATCATATGAAAGGCTCCACTCTGGATAGGCAGACTATGCTTTTCCTTCATAATTTAAGGTATATTTTCTTAATAATTTGGTTTGAAGTTGTACAAAATGAGTCACATTTTTTTCAGGTCCGGCTTATGGACTGTAAGCATTTTGTTAACAATATCACCACATTGCTGAAATTAAAACTATTTCTATCTTGAGGTTTAATCAAAATCGATGATATGTGTCAAACAATAGCCTGAATTTTATATAAAATCTTAAGTATGTAATATTAGCCTAAATATATGGCAAAAGCGGCCCGAAGGGGCAACGCCGCGTAGCAGCAATAGGCCGAAGACCTGCATTTTAAAAACCCCAAACTAATAATTCAATAAACCTTTCATAATGCAGAGAATTTAATAAAAGTTCCAAAACTTATTTAATAAACTATTCTTCATAAACAATTAGTAAATTATACTTAATAAACTTATTTAAAAAACTATAATTAATAAACTTATTTAATAAACTATACCTAATAAACTTATTTAATAAACTAAACCTAATAAACTTATTTAATAAACTAAACCTAATAAACTTATTTAATAAACTATACCTAATAAACTTATTTAATAAACTATACCTATAATAAACTTATTTAATAAACTATACCTAATAAACTTATTTAATAACCTAAACTAAATAAACTTTTTAATAAACTACACTCAATAAATCTATTTGAACATTAAATTGTTGCTTACCTGAATGGTTTGTTGGAAATCTACAACGAAATACCTAGTTTGGTGAGCATTAGCAGATGCTAAGGCGAGTAAATAATCGTTTCTAGCGCCTGAAGATTTCTCTTCTAGAACTTCTCTTTTTGATGATACCTAAACAAATAAAAAAAAGGGATGTATAGCTTTAAAAGAAAACTAAATTTTCAGCCCTGTATAGCACAAAGCTTCTATACCCATTTAATTTGAGCGAATTTCCTTTAAAAGAGAAAATAATCACAAAAATATAAGTTTCACAAGACTTTATATATATAAAAATTTTCGCCGGGAAAAAGTTTTTTTTCTTTTTGAGGCGCTGAATCAAATGAAATCGATCCGGCGTCAATACAATCATTGTGATAAAAAAACGACAAACCATAGTAAATATCCGAAAACCAAAATTACGGCCGGTAAACAAAAAAATTTGAGTTGGGTGTTGCTTTCATTATTTATTAGAACCTAAATGGAAAAAAAGCGGTCTGAAGTCGATACGACCACTTTAAGTGACAATTAAATAAAAAAGTGGTAACTAACCGGAAACCCGAAAACCAGACAGTCGGTAAATAAAAACATTTCAACTACGGTGTCAATTTCGATGTATTTTGAAACTCTGAGCTAAATGAATACGGTCCGCAGAGTCAATTCGAGCACTTGAAGTACTCGAAGCTAGTGTACGTAACCTGGTTCGAATCCTGGTAAGGACAGTTATTTTTCATTACATTATTAATTATTTATTGATTATTATTCCTAATTGTTTTATTTATATTATTTTTCATTAAATTATTACATTATATAAGTTTATAACTACAAAATAATTTTAGCGCGGTGGTCCGCATGCCGGGCGAATTTTCTTTGGAATGCGTGTTTCCGTGCTTATTAATCCATTTCTTGCTTAATTTTCCGACTTATGCTTTATAACTTGAGCAGTTCCTTAATTATGAAGAACTACTCGTTACTCATTTTTTTGTATTCTTCAAAAGAAAATGAAGAAGAAAAATTAACTAGGCTAATTAGTTCAATAATATTGTTTACTGCCATCTTTGGAGGGATAATTTTGTAAAACTAATTGGTTAAATTCGCGCATTTTCTTTAAAACATTAAGAAAAAACTGAGTAGTACATAACAAATGAGTAACTGCTCAAGTTATAAAGCATAAACTTAGCAAGAAATGGATTGATAAGTACGAATTTACTCATCAAAAGGAAATTCGCAAGGCATGCGGACTACCACGCCAAAAATTTTATATCAGTAAATATGCCTCATAATAGTTTCAAATTTAAGGGAATGAAAAAGTTAAAACAAGAGGTCTTCAACCTTCTGAAAAGAGAAAGCGTTCGAATGTTATCGTGTCCCATAGATACGTCTAGGAACAAAAATATTGTTTATACACACACAAACATACACAAAAATATTGTGTATGAACAAGATTTTTGAGTCTCACCTTCCAAAATATCTACCTCTTACCCCTACCATGACCCCGACCTCATTAGCTCATTTCTTCTTTGAAATTTCACTAAAAATCATTCACAACCGCATACATATTACAGTCTCTTCCACCCTCCCCCCTCTTCATTTTTAAACAGTAGAACATACACCTTGAAACATTGGGGAATCTTCAGTAAGAGTATAGTGACGTTTATTTATTGCATTGACCATTCGGGCACTGCTGCGTACTGTGCCCTAATATTGAAAAGGACCCCATATTGTTTCTAGCATATTTCAACCTCATAAGCGTGATGTTATGATGAAAATTCGCTAAAAAGTACAAACACCATTGTTTCATTTAATTATAGACATAAACTTAGACGGGGTGTTGAAACAGGAAACACAGTTTGTTAAACAAATTTCCTCTTAGAAAGTAAAAATATAGGGAACGATAGATGAAATGAAACAGAGACTGGAATCAACCAAGTTTCAAAAATAAACCCTACGGAAACGGAATGACTATGTTTTCAATAAAGCTGTATGACGTCACGGCTATTACACTCTGTTTAGTTAAAGATAGAAAGAGATTCACTTCATGACAATGTTTCAAGGCTAATAGTGCTATGTCCAGAGTAGGAGCTACAGTTGATGTTTAGTCAAGCCCAAGTCTTATTGTATATAGCCGTTGATTTAGACAGAATATAACGATAAATAAATTAATATATTTCTACTTTAATTAGAACAAACAATTAATTTCTAACAATAGTATAGAGTAGTAAAATTGTTAATTTTATAATTTAGTGCCAAATGGAATAATTAACATTGACAATGTTCGAGTAAGAAATTTAGTTTGACTCAGACAAGAAGTAAAGCAGTTCCTTAAAAGAATAAGTCGTAAGTAAAAAGCATTTAGATAAAATATAAATAAATCAGTGTATATGTATAAATATTTAATTTATTCTAACTTATTATTTATTTTAACTAAGAATCAGCTCGTGTGTTACCACAGATTACAATCTTATATTATATATATATATTATATAATTAATATTATTATATATATATTATATATAATATATATATATATATATATATAATTTGTGTGTGAGTGAGAGTGTGTTTAGACGTTTCTTGTCAACACGCTATCTTTCGAACAGAAATATATATTTTAATCAAACTTAGTACAAAAATCAACCTTGGGGAGGACACAAACCTAATTAAAAAACAGGTTGTTGTAACGTCATTCACCCGGTTTGCTGATTCTGCAAAATTTTCAAGTAATGTGTTAAATTCAATAATATTATTCTTCGCCGCGAAAAAGGTCCTCATTTACGTTTGGGGCGCTGAATCAAATAAACTGGTCCAAAGTCGATACGATCATTCATAGTGACCAAAAAGTCGAAGAAACATTGGTAAATTACTAAAAAGATAAGTCACGGTCGGTGAAAAAATAAATTTCCAAGAATGGTGTCGTTTTCAATGTTTGTGGAATAGATCCGATAAGATCACTTAAAGTGACCAAAAACTGTTAAAAAAACTATTCTCGATCACCGGAAAACCTATATTAAATACGGCTGTTAAATGACATTTCAAGTGGGAAGTCGTTTTCGATCATTTTCGGACCAGTGAGTTGAATAAACAAGAGCTGTCGCCTCTTGTAGCCTTCTGTGGCCGCTTTGCCATAGAAATGCCAAAGTGTGGCCACATGGTTGTCGTACTTTATCAGATCATCATATTACTAGTTTATATAATTGGCATACTACTACGATATAAACAAATTTATTTTCAAGTGTATTAGTCAAAAACAGGATTATGTCAACCAATAAAACTAGAACTAATACTGATAACATGAAATTTATTATATATATATATATATAATAATAATAATGTCCGTTTAGAGCCTTGCGGCTCATCAGGGATAACCCCTGCGGGAACCACCTCGGGTGGTAGTAGCAACCGTTACCCCCAAAGTGAATTCTAAAGTTGGCGTTATATATCTAAACAATAATCTTCTATAAACTGAGAGCGTAACCTGGATGCGAACCCCAGACCTCCGTGGGTGTCAAAGGTCAGTGAGACTATAACGCCTAACGACCTCGGCCACGGAGGCGTTTTATATATATATATATATATATAATATATATATATATATATATAATAATCTGAAGGAAATCTATAGCCTACACGCCTAAGCCAGGGGATTTCAAGGTGGGCGATATCACCCCCCTGGGGGCGATAAAGGATTCTAATGGAGCGATGAGTCATAAAGGGGCTATTTAGGATAAAAAAGATTAGTTTTCAATTTAAATTTAGAGAAGCAGTTAACAAGCACGTCATTTGACAAAAATTTATTCATGGCCATCTATGACAAAAGCAATTATTCCAAATGGAATATTTCCTCGCTTCGCTCAAATTCTAGATTGTTTCTCATAACTGTTCATAAGTACTTCATAAATTTTGAAGGAAAAAACTGTTTATGGTTACGCTGAAATTGCAAACGGGAACCCCCATGAAAAATAATTGCTTAAATACTGAAGAGAGAAAAAATGTATAATCATCTGAATTTAATTTTGATTATTAGAGAGTAGTAAAAGTCACCCATTTTTCATTATAGTGAAACAGTGAATTTTATGGAGAGGCTTATTTCTTTGTTCCTTATAATGCAACATTTTCATTGGCTAAGGAATTATAATGAATCATTGGGGATACCGCTAAATATTAAAGAAATATAACAAATAGTTCTACATATGTGATGTACACCCACGCATAATCAAATGTGTACCCACTCAATCCGTGAAATAGTGGCGAGAGAGCGGTGGAACATTTAAGAATGTATAAGGGGGCGATGAGTGATAAAGGTTAAAAACCACTGGATGCCAATCAATCTTTTTATGTATAGAGTAGAGCAGTTATTACATTAACCTAATAGAATTAAGGACTCCCTTAGACAGAATTAAAAATCTAGTCCTCATTTGCATCAAAAATATTATATTTTAGTTATTTACATTTAATTTTTTCTCCTATTTATATTTACATTTTCTTTTTTCAGGAGCTTAACAATGTCTATACTCGTAATACTGCTGTGTTTGGTCTTAGGACTGTTATTTATTGTGTATAAAAGATGGTCATCCAGGCTCTACAATCATTGGAAAGAGCGAGGAGTGGTGCACCGCAAGCCCTATCCATTTGTAGGTAACTTTATTGATAACGTTTTAAAAAAGAAATCATTAGGCGAAGTTATGAAGGAAATTATTGAGGAATTCAAAGGGGAGAAATACATCGGACTTTACAATTTCATTACTGCTGATTTAATGATCACTGATCCCGAGATAGGACATTCGATTATGATCAAAGAATTTTCACATTTCACCGACAGACTTCCTGAAGTAAAAGAAAGGAGAGCTCTTGATAAGCATTTGATGTTTATGACAGGAGCTGAATGGAAAGGAGTACGAAGCAAAGTGTCCCCAGCTTTCAGCTCGGGCAAATTAAAAGCAATGCTTCCTCTTATGGTAAATTGCTACGATTACACAGCAAAATACATTGATGAAAATTTAGACGAGAATGATTCGGCAGATTTAAAGAAAATTTTAGACACGTACATCATAAGTGTTTCGGCATCAACAATCTATGGAATGGATCCACAAAGATTAGCAGATCCCCAGAGCGAATTTACACAAACGTTGGACAGTTCCTCAAAAGTAACATTCAAAGCATTTCTCTTATTAACATTAAATATTTTCTTTCCTAAAGTGGTTCAAAAATTTGATCTTTCGCCAATGGGCAAAAAAAGAGAGCAATATTTTATAGATCTTGTTTTAAATACGTTTAAAGAAAGAGTAGATTCGGGAGTTGAAAAAGATGATATAATTCAGATGCTTCTTCAACTCAAGCAGCAGAAAAAAATTGATGTCAGTCAGTGGATTCAGGAGGACGAAGAAGAATTAGGAAGCGAACCATCTACAATAACTGAATCAATAGGTAACAATAATCAGTTATTATACGAATGTCAAGCAGTTTTATGTATGATTTAGTCGAATAAACCAGCATAATGAGATGGAAATAGGTATAACAAGAAACAAAAGAAAATGGGAAATGTGAGCACAAAATAGTATTAGTCCAGGAGCTTGACCTGGAAAAACGTGACTCATTTTGTACAGCTTAATACTTTTTTTAAAAAAATGTACCTTAAATGATGAAAAAAACATAATCTGCCTATCATATGATTGTGCACGCTGAAAATTTTAGAAAATCAAATAAATTTTACATTTCTTGGAATAAGTGGTTTCCTGTTGGTTGTTTGCAAAACTTAAACAGAACATTTTTAAAGCTAATAAAATGTTTAATAATTATAGCGGTTATATGTCAAAATGGGATAACTACTACTAGTCGTGTACATAAACCATGAAGGGAAACATATGCGATTTCTTTCAGACCTGGAATGTAGTTCATATTTTGTCCACCAGGTAGTTGTCTCAAATTTTCCAATTGGCGCAGCCATCTGGTTTTACCTTTGCAAATGTAAACAAACATTTTACGGTATCCTTTATAGTCCAAGAGCCCAGGGGTGTTTTGTTAATAAAAAGTGTAATGGCTGGAACCGGTCTCAATTTTTCGTAAATACCTTCCTGAACAAGGATCTGCAATTTTGCCGACTCGTATCGAATGGGTGTCCCAGGCAGAACGCACTTTAGGGATCAAAGGTTCTCCCTGGGACACCCATCCGATACGAATCGGCAGAATTGCAGATCCTTGTTCAGGAAGGTATTTGCGAAAAATTGAGACCGGTTCCAGCCATTACACTGTTTGTTAACATGGGTGGTAAATTTGACCTGAAAAGTGCGTTCTGCCTGGGACGCCCATCCGATACGAATCGGCAGAATTCCAGATCCTTGTTCAGGAAGGTATTTACGAAAAATTAAACCCGTTTCCAGCCATTACACTTTTTATTAACTTCGGTGGTAAATTTGACATGTAAAGTGCGTTCTGCCTGGGACACCCATCCGATAAGAGTCGGCAGAATTGCAGATTCCTTGTTCAGGAAGGTATTTACGAAAAATTGAGACCGGTTCCAGCCATTACACTTTTACAAAACACCCCTGGGCTCTTGGTCTATTACAGGATGCTCGATCTTCGTCACAGATTCATCGTGTGTTCAAGATGGTTTCCCAACAAATCGATCGCAATCCCAACATCAAAAAGAACGATATTATAAAGAAAATCAATTTTAGGATTGTAGCCAAAATTTACGGGAACCCCATAATTACTTTAAATTTACTTAAAGTCAAATCTAAGTTAACCTCTATTTATAAAATTTCGTTCAGGTAAACAGAAATTTCAAAGTAAATAATACTGGCGCGGTGATCCGCATGTCTGGCGAATTTCCTTTGGATGCGGGCACTCAAACCCAGAGTACCTGGGTTCAAAGCCTAGTAGGGACAATAATTTTTTACCGTTTTTTTACCTAATTAAGTTTACAACTAGAAAATAATTCTGGGCGCGGTGGTCCGCATGTCGGGCAAATTTCCTTTGGATGCGTGTTCCGTGCCTTTTACATTATATAAGTTTACAACTACTAAATAAATAATTCCGGCGCGGTGGTCCGCTGTCGGGCGAATTTCATTTAGAATGCGCGTTTCCGTGCTAAACAACCCATATCTTGCTTATGCAAGAACCATGCCCATTGCGTGGTTCCGGTTCATGCTGTCAAGCACTGCTCGTAACTCATTTTGACTGTATTTCCAAAGGAAATGCGCATAATTATCTAGTTGATTGTACAAAACTATGTCTCTAAAATTAAAAGTACGCACTATTATTTGCACTAGTTTAAAGCTTAGTTACTTATCTTTAAGCTTAGTCAGTTATCTTTAAAGGTTTTAGCGCATTTCCTTTGGAAAATACAGACAAAATGAGTTACGAGCAGTGCTTGACAGCATGAACCGGAACCACGCAATGGCATGGTTTTGCATAAGCAAGATATGGTTGTTTAGCACGGAAACACGCATTCTAAATAAAATTCGCCCGACAGCGGACCACCGCGCCGGAATTATTTATTTAGTATTGTAAACTTATATAATGTAAAAGGCACGGAAACACGCATCCAAAGGAAATTTGCCCGACATGCGGACCACCGCGCCAGAATTATTTTCTAGTTGTAAACTTATATTAGGTAAAAAAACGGTAAAAAATTATTGTCCCTACTAGGATTAGTTACTTTTTTGAACCGAGGTACTCTGGGTTTGAGTGCCCGCATCCAAAGGAAATTCGCCCGACATGCGGATCACCGCGCCAGTATTATTTTTTAGTTGTAAACTTTTATTAAGTAAAAAAAAACGATAAAATTATCGACCCTTCCAGGATGTGAACCCAGGTACTCTGGGTTTGAGTGGTCGAATTGACTCCGCACCACTGGCATTCAACTCAGAGGCCAAAAAACATTGAAAAACGACACCCTACTCGAAATTTAATTTTCAACGACCGTAATTTTGGTTTTCTATAATTTTTGTGGTTTTTTCCACTTTTTGGTCACTTAGAGTGGTCGTATCGACTTCGGACCGGTTTCATTCGATTCAGCGTCTCAAAAAACATAACTATTGACCTTTTTCGCGGCAAAAAAATATTAACCCTGAATTTTGCCGATTTTTTGAAGATTTCGCTGACTCAGCAAACCGGGTTAATGACGACACAAAAACTGGTTTTTCAATAGGGTTCGTGTCCTTCCCAAGGTTGATTTTTACCAATTTGGTTAAAAATATTAATCCGTTCGAAAGATAGAGTGTTACAAGAAGTGTCTAGAAATACATATTATATATATATATATATAATATATATATTATATATATATATATATATAATATATTATTATATATACATATATATATATATATATATAATATATATTATATATAATTTATATATATATATATATATATATATATATATATACATATACATATATATATATATAATATATATTTATATATATATATATATATATATATATATATATATATAAAGTCTCGCGAAAATTTTTTTTCGTCATAGGGACCTCTGAAACGGATTTGTGTCGTGTCCGAGGTTCGAATTCCGCCATGACGCCTATCCCATTAGTCGAATTTCCAAAGGAAATTCGCTAAAAGTTACTAATAGAAACTCTAAACGTTAGTATACTTTTAAGATACGAACGATATAAGTAAAAAATCGGGTACGGGGTACCTCGGAGCATTTCCTTATTACATCGGATTCGCTACGCTCATCCTCGCTACTTCGCTCGTCCTCCGAATGTACTAGTCGTTAAATTTAGTCTGCAACACGTTTTCGGACTCACTTCGAGATATTATATACATCTGCTTCATTCCATCAGTCACCCATCCAGGTACTGACTATGCTCGATGCTACTTAACTTTTATGATCCACCAAAATTCATGGATGTACTTGTCGTATTAATACGAAACTGAGTGTATCTTTATTACGTAAAGGTATAAACTTAAACCAAATTTCAACCTAAATAGATTATTTTCTGATTTTTTACATTTTTTTAAAAAACGCATACAAGTCATTCGATAAACTAATGCTGATAATGAGATGAAACTTGGTTATGTTACTCTTATACATGACTAAATATGTGCTAAATATCAATCGGATCGCATTATTTTTCGCATTTATGATTTTTCGAAATTTTTGCTCAGTTATTAGTGCAGGTTAATGACGCCATTAAAAAATTCACACACACATATAGACAGAAAACTTTGCGAGAACCACTAGGAGGCCTTAAAAACACTTGAAACGGATAATTCCGGTAACATCCCGGTTTTGGATTTTTTTTAAAAACACAATACTTTCCTTATATAATTACGGTACAAATGAGGAAAGGTAAAAAAATAATGAAGTTAAGATCAAGAGTTAACACGACAGTTAACTCAAGTAAAGCCATCTTTTCCCTGGCTTGACCTAGTCTACTCAAATCTTTCTCATTCCTTAGGTATCCGACAATATATTGGCTGAATTATACTGCAAGTAGATTTAAATACCTGTGTAGCGTAGAAATCATTACATCTTGATGTCGACAGACGAAAAATGTTACTCCTTTGACTGAAATTGACCGATTGCAACACATAATAAACAGTTTTCACATTTTTTAACAAATTTGTTTTAGAAATAACAGATGAGATACTTGTAGCGCAGGCTTTCATATTTTTAATGGCAGGAATGGACCCATTGAAATCAACGATGGGCATGCTTCTAGTAGAAATGAGTTCAAATAAGAAAGCACTCAAGAAAGCAAGAGAGGAAATCCAGTTCTGTATGGATAAATACGATGGACTAACCTGGCAAGCCCTTAAAGATATGAAATATTTAGATTGGTGTATAAATGGTAAGAAAACAGAAACATTCCTACAATTATCACACTGTGAAAGTTAAACGCAATACTATCCTATTTAAAATTAAGTAATAATAAACAATTACCCTTTTAGCAAAGTTTCGAAAGAAAATATAATTTTATAAAGAAATCTAAAAAAAGATCTTTTTTGAGTAGTACTAATTGAGCACTTATTGGACCATTTTTAGGATGAGAACCAATCATATTGTTATAGAGGTTTAGTAACTTTTCACCTCCGAGGAAATAATGAATGTAAAAAACTCCTAGGACGTAAAAGTAATTCATATGTTGCCGCCATTACTGTAATGTAGCGTGTTCAAAAAACAATCTGTGTTAAACCTTCATGAGCGTTATTTAAAACGTTCATTTTGTTTCTGTTTTGTTCGTAGACTAATTTTTTTTTCGTTTTTAAAAGGTGTACTAATTGACAATTTTTGTGTGTTTATTTGTAAAGCTTTTACATTTTTGAGTAAAAGTGTGAAGCTATGGATGAATTTAATGACGGCGATAATATGGAGTTAATAATAATTGGACGTTCTTTTTCAATTAAGTATATAGCGCAGTTTAATGAGTGCTATTTTTTGATTTTCTTTAATGAGTGCTTTATTAATGAGTGCTACCTCAAAAAATAGTGCATGCCATCCGGCTAAGAATGTCTTTATGTCTTGGCCATTTTTCCCGACTCGCTTCGCTCGTCGGTAAATCTAATTGCCGTGACATAAAGACACACTTCTCAGCCTTATGGTATAAATAACTATTAATTAACTTATTATTAAATTTCATAGTATATCAAAGAGTACAATTACTCTAGTACTAAGAGTTTTTTACTTCTATAAAATAATAAAGAAACATTAAGGTTCATGCATGATGCTAATGAATAGATTACGAAAGTGATTAAAAGAAAAAGATGATAATAAGTAAATGACAAAAGTGATGACAATGAATGAATAACGAATGAAATGGAAATAAATACAAGACGTAAGAAATAATAATGAATAAATTTCTAAAATTAAGTGACGATACATACGTTTTCATGCAATGCTTAGTGATTTAATTCCCACCCAACTAAAAGCTTTTTTACTATCCTAAAATATTTTCCAACAAAATTTAAAAGAATATAATATATAATTATATAATATAAAATATAATCCAACATAAATATAACATTTAGAAGAATTTATAAGCCATCTTGTTTAACTTTACAGAAACATTAAGACTTTTTCCTCCAGGAGAGTTCATCATGCGATACTGCACTAAGGACTACACTTTTCCCGATGGACCGACAGTACTTAAAGGTGAAAGAGTTGTTGTGCCTGTAACACATATCTTAAGAAACGCTGACTACTTCGCAGACCCAGATGAATTTATGCCTGAAAGATTTGAACATTCACCACCACCATGGGTCTTTCAGCCGTTTGGATCAGGGCCAAGAATGTGTCTAGGTAACATTTATATTAAAACTATCGTATGAATCAAGTCCGGTACCCCAATGGTAGAGCCCTCGCCTTTCAACCTGATGGTCGAGGGCTCAAATCCAGCCGGGGGAGGACCTCGATATGTATATACCGTATAATCGGGAGGTCTTGAATTTATGGCCGACCAACCCAGCCAGAGTTTACGTAGTTTCCTTGGCTGCTAAACGCAAATGCAGGGTAGGTTGCTGTTTTATCTGAGACAAGCCTGGACCCACGTTTACGTTGTCTCCAGCTCATGAAAGTTAAGGTTCCACAGGATGGGGGAGATTGAAGGCTGGAAAGATATACTGAGCCTTCGTATGTCCGAAAACTTAGTCAAAGTGAAGGCGGTGACATGAATAACGTAAGTGACTAGGAACGAAATGCTCGGCTTTTGAAGAGAAACGTCTCCTAGTAGCACTAAAAATGAGTATTG
This sequence comes from Microvelia longipes, assembly GCA_018340805.1. Taxonomy (NCBI): domain Eukaryota; kingdom Metazoa; phylum Arthropoda; class Insecta; order Hemiptera; family Veliidae; genus Microvelia; species Microvelia longipes. The sequence goes on from JACMZG010001908.1 coordinate 18,797,817, forward strand.
CACACGCTCCGTCGCAGTTGCTAAGTTTCTAATAGTGGCGCTGGACTGGCCAGAGTGGCGAGCCCTAGCTAGAGTCTGGTTGATGCTAGAGGACTGATGAGATTGGTGAGACTGGTTGAATGGGCGGGCCAAGTGAGACTAAGTGATCAGAGGAGCTAGTAAGACTAGATGAACTAGCACACATTGAACTGGTAGTCGGCGCTAGTCAGAGCGGCGAGCCTAGCCAAAGACCAGCTGGCCTAGATGAACTAGTCGCAGGCACTAGCCACTAAACTAGTTTGGATAAAGTCGCTTGGATGGAGTCTGGTTAGGCTAGATGAACTGGGCACACTGTGGACTAGACATATGTGCCGCCATGTAAGGAGGGTGTGCTTCCTAGATGATTAAGCGTCTAGAAAATCTGGGGTGGATTAGTTGAGTGAAATTTGAGCGAGGGAAAACCGCTCATATGACCCTACGGGTTTAATCATATAGAACATAAGAACAGGAGAAAAATCTGCATACCCAAACATGGTATACATACAATAAATATTTTAGTTTTAAGGCAGGAGGTATCATAAAATGGATCCTCAATTTATTTTGCGCCAAAATGAATTAAGCTGCCATTAAGGCAGCTTAATTCAAGCAAGCAACTTAATTCAACGCTGAGGGCCTCCAAGCGACCCCCAGCGTCGACAGGAGGCCTTTATGAGCACTGAGAGAACACGTTCATCTAATTAAAACGTTTCATTACTTGACTAAGCAATAGATGACAAAATAAGATTAAACCATGCAAGAGAAAGAGAAACCTCCGATTTGTCACCAAATAATATACGAAACGTAGTATCAGCATTAGGTAATCGGGAAAATATACATTTATTAAAGACCTACTAAGTAGCTATTAGAAATTATTGTTTAATAATATGTACAATTCTTTTTGATTTACTATTTGTTTCAGCAAGGAGATTTGCACTTCAAGAAATGAAATTATTTGCAGTCAAATTAATCAACGACTACGACATTAGTTTAGATTCAAGAACCGAGTTACCTGTCAAAACTGACAAATGGTTTTTCCTTCGCCGAAACGAGTCTGATATTTACATCAGATTCAATAAGAGGGTTAAAATATAAACCAACAAAGTTGTTTGTAATTTTTACTAGAACTAGCAATAATACAATGACTGTCAGCTATCAATAATGCGACTGTCAGCAAGGAGAATAAAAAAACATTATAATTTTAAATTCTTTCAAAAACAAAATATGATTAATAATAATACTTTAAAAATAAATATTTTAATTAATTACATTATATAGGTAAAATAAATAAAATAATGATAAATCATATAGATAAGTTTTGTAATGATTGAGACGGTATATGTTTTCTCGAAATAAAATTCTTAATAACTAGAGAAATTTAACATCAATTTTTTTACACCCAACTATAGATACAACTAAAGACAAAGGATCACTATTATTGAGTTTCAATTACTCTACTGTGATTAATAGATCGTTGGATAGGATATAGTTAACTGACATGGATCCTAATGACCATGATGGATCATTATCATTACGAGATATAGACCATCGTTGGTTGAGGTATACATCATCGTGATGATCATGGTAGATTCACCATGGGTTACAGACCACAGAGCATCGAAATTATATTATAATCTATCAATGGATACAGACCATCGTTGGATGGGATATAAATCATCTTGATGATCATGATGGACCCATCATAGGATAGATACCAGCGTTTTTTTACCACAATATCTTTTCGTTCAGATAAATCCATCCCATGCTTGGAATAACTTCCTGGTATGACATCAAACAACAAATTCCGTCTTTTCCACAAGAATATCTATATTTAAATAGCAGAGCCGGCTTTCGGCTTTCGCCATCAACTGTGCCGGAAAGGTGAGTCTTTATATGTTGTCCGAAGTCTCCGTTAAGTTGGCTTGGAGCAGACTGCTCCAAACCAACTTTTGTTTTATTTATTTATTTGCTTTTTTTTTCTTGGTTTTAACAATTCTTATTAGCCTTAAGAAGTACATATTTTTGAATTCGATCCATAAAATACAAAAATTATTAGTTTGAAGTAAGAAGAAATTATATAAAACAAACAAAAGTAGTGTTCTGTCAATAATAGAGTCAACCGGAATAACGATTAAATGAAATGTCTTCTAAATCTATAATATAAATGTATTCATTTAATAGTAAAACCCAATATTTCACAACTTGTTGAATATGTATAGTTAATATAGTAGTGACTAAACTATACTAATTAGTCATAGTTTACGTAGTTATAATAAGGCTCAGAAAATACTTCAAAACTTCTTGTAGGTCTGTGGGGGCGACAAAAAAGTCTTTACTATTAAAACATTTTCTTCTAGAAACACATGGGAGAAAAATAACTATCTGGCATCTATAGACATCAAGGCCAACTGAGGAGTCAGAGTGGGCGACTCAGCCTCCGCTTCAAATCACAATAACAAAACGAAGTATTTCTAAACTAAACTTAGTGTAACTTAGCTCCAAAGCAAGACCTTATCTAAAAATAAACCAAAGAAATTCAATAGTGAAAGTGAAAACTACGAAACGGATACCAATTAAGTTTACATTGATTTTTTATCACAAGAAAAGATATCAAAATAAGTAAGTTTTACGAATTTTAAACTTTTGAAATAATTTAATCGCTATTTTCCTTTCTTAACCGAAATTACCATACTTATTTTCCAATGAATTATAGGGTGAACCAGTCCATGACTTGGATCATTTATTTGATTTATAGAGCACAAAAATCTATAAATTAGAATGGCTTCGTCGACAAGGAGTTTTATAGGTATATATTCATACATAATATAGGTATTATATTATTAGGTTATATTTATTCATACATGTTATTGAAATTCATACAGAAAAAGTTGACAGACTAGTAATAATGCTATTACTTAGAGTTAGGATATAAAGCATAATCCAAAAATTAAGGAGCGGAGGTTCGCAACATGGGCGAATTTTCTTTGAAACGCGTGCTTACATGCTTAGCAATTAAATTGCTTGGTGTATATTTAATAGCCTGAGCTATTAAATATACTTATAAGCTTATACATAAATATATTACATAATAAATAATTATACTTAAATATACTTCTAATAAGCTTAACAACTTGTTAAGAAAATGCGCATATTTATCCCATAGATTATACACTACACAGCATGGCATTATTTGCACTCATTTTAAGCTCAGTTTATGCTACTTTTTAGCGCATTTTCGGATTCATTGAAAATGTTGCTGACTCTAAGTGACTTAGGAAACAGTGTTAATAACGTCACAACAACCTACCTGAATTTCTATAGAGTTCGTGACCTACCAAAAGTTAATTTTAGTACCAAGTTTGATTTAAAAATATTATGCTGTTCGAGACATAGCGAGTTTACAAAAATCCGCTATAATACTCACACACATTAAACAACATATATAGTATATATATATTATATATATATAATATAATTATTATATAATAATATATATATAATATAATAATATAATATATATATATATAATATTTATAATATATAATATATATAATATAAATATAAAGTTTAAAAGCATTTCGTTATAAGGGACCTCTAAAACGGATTTTGGAAGCACTCTCAGCCTCCACCTCACGAGCTATCTCATTAGCAAGGAAGCAAGCACTTCAAACGAAATTCCGCTAGCTTGACTGTCACGATATTTAGGGAAAAATAGGGAGGCTTAGTTTCATTTTAAGAATAAGAGTAAATATTTCATTTGTTTCAGACATGATTCTTATAGCTATTCTGTTAATTACAGTAGCTAGCGTCTTATACAATTTATACCAAAGATGGGTAGAAATTTACGATCGATGGAAACAACGTGGAATCGCTCACCGGAGACCTTATCCATTGGTTGGTAACCTATTACAATACGTGTTAAAGGGCAAACCAATATCCGAAATTATACTAGAAATAGTTGATGAGTTTAAAGATGAAAAGTTCATTGGGTTTTACAACTTTTCTTCGCCCGATTTAATAATTGCTGACCCTGAAATCGCCTACTCCATTATAGTCAATGATTCCGACCAATTTTCCAACAAACCAACTGAAGAAATGCAAACAAAGTGGAGTCGATTAAAGAAACAAATATGTCCAGCCTTTACAACAGAAAAGTTGAAAGATATGCTCTCATTAATGCTAGAGAGTTACGAAAATACATCACAGTACATCGATTTTATCTTGGACGAATATGACGCCGCGGATTTAAAGGAAATAGTAGAAATGTACGTAGTTGGTGTCATCGGATTTTGTATATATGGGTTGGAATCATTCAAATTAGCAAATCCGTTAAATGAATTTAAAAATAAATTAAATTATTTAAGAAAAATGAGAATTAAAGATCCTCTTTTGACAACTATAAGTGAATTATTTCCAAAAGAGATGAAGTTATTAAATATTCAAGAGTCTGCTAAAGAACCGGAAGCGTACTTCAAAAATTTAGTGTTAACAACAATAAAAGAAAGGCTGGACTCATGTGAGGTAAAGAATGATTTTATTCAGATGCTACTTGAGCTTACGCATAGTGGTGAAATACCAATTGATGAACGGGATCGTGTGGATAAGGACGGATTGGCAACTTCTCCTATCAAGACTCCTGAATCAGGTAGTATTTTTATAGTCAAATAAATTGAATGAATGAAAAATTTGTAATTGAAAAAAATATTTTAACCAGATACTTCTTAAGCATAAGCATCTTGGCAAAATAATAATTGATCAACGGGATAGTGAAGATGAGGACGGGTTGGTAACTTCTCCAATTACTACTGAATCAAATAGTATTGTAGTCCAGGGATAAACTTTTATTTTATTTACGCATACAAACTTTTGCTTAATTTAAAATCTTTAACTAGTTACTCACTATAATAACACTAAATACTTATGAAAACCACAAACCAAAAACAAATGAGTAAAAAATTTTAAAAAAATAACAGATAAATGAAAAAACAGGGGTTGGCTTGCTTAGTCATTCAAATTAACAGCAATGCCAATTTAAATTTTACTTTTAATTTAAAGACAACAATGTTTTTTTTAAAGAATACCTTTCGAGGAATAAAAAATTATCAAGTTATGATAGATATAAACATTATCTTTGTTATATTTCATCTTATTGCGAATCTCTCTTTTCTTTTTAGTTCTTTATAAAATAAAATTAATAAATAAAAATGCATGAATAAATATCATAAAAATGCATGCATTTGTTGTTAAAATTATTAATAAATGCACCGGTATATAGTAAAACGATAAAAACATAGGTGCCCGGACTAGATTCTAGCAATGAATCATTAGATTTCCAGGTAAGTGTCAACCAAATAGTGCCAAACAGTAGAGCGGAAAGTAAATCCCTTTCCGCCCAGATTTTAATTTCCGCCATGATTTTTGTTCCATCCCTTATTTTCAGAAACAGTCCATGATACGGTTTTTCCTCCCTGAAAATAAGGGCGGAAATGATAATTGTTTCTCCCTTCTAGAGGAAAACACTTTTGTCTATACTTTTCCTGTACTTTACAATTATTGCCTTGGTGGGGAAAAGGGCATCACTTCTCCTCACTCTCCTAATCGCATTATCTAATTTAATTATTGCCAAAATAATTATTTTTTTAAAACATTTATCACATTAGCCATTTTGTATTAAATATTATGCATAATGGCCAGCCAAAGTGATTAATTAGTTGCTTTGGACAACCATTTTAGTAATTATGCAGAATGACTAGCTATTATACATAATATCCAAAAATGAAAAGTAAAAAGTGAAAATTAAAAAAAATCAGAACCTTCAAAAATTACCTGATTGGACTTGAATTTTATACGCATGGACTAAATATGTATTGTTAACAAACGTAGGATGTTAAATTGTATCATCAGTTCTAGTTGTGGTTTTATCGATTGACATTCATTACATATTGTAAACAATCACATTTTTTGACTAATATATTGAAAGTTCGCTTATAACTGATAAAGAAACAACAACCATGGGGCCAAAGGAAGGCGCGGGGATCGCAAAGAGCACCCAGTGCCAAAGCCGCGTAGGGGCTAAAAGGTTCGGCCTCTTATTTTGTTAGGGCGCTACATCGACTTTAAAGTAAACCTGGTTTCAAGATATCAGTAATTTTTTTTGTATATAGGGTCCAATGGTTCTACAGTACTATAATACACAGCTGTGTATTATAGTATCATAGATATGAGCTATGATAAGGTCTTCATTTTTCAAAGTATATAGGGGATTTAAAAAGAAGTTGATTCATTAAAATTTGAGGAATATTTAAAGAAGGCCGCCTCCGTGGCCGAGGTCGTTAAGGCGTTAGTCTTCACACTGACCTTTGACACCCACGGAGGTCTGGGGTTCGCATCCCAGGTTACGCACTCAGTTTATAGAAGATTATTGTTTAGATAAATTATCGCCAGCTTTAGGATACACTTCAAGCGTAACGGTTGCTACTACCCCGGGTTGGTTCCGCAGGGGTTATCCTGATGAGCCGCTTTTAAATATAATTTTCCTTTGATATAAGTCAGTTTATATGAAATATCCCATGGTAAAAGTTAGGAGGTTTAGAAAATTATTTATTTTTAATTACTCGAAAACCTCCGCATGAGGTAGCTTACAGGTTACCTTTGTCGAATTGTATATTCTAAGCTTCTGTGTTACCATCACCATAACACCTTGATTCAGTACGTTATACTAAGCCCATTATACTTTGGATCATAGCATTTTAAGAAGTTTTGAGAAACTGTGACTCTTAGTTCCTTATCACATAAAAAAAAACTGAAAACACCATATAATTTTAATTTAAGAAATATAAATGATTTTTTTTTAATTTCAGGCATAGCAGACGATGATTTGGCGGATCTGTGTTTACTTTTCATAAATGAGGGTTTTGAAAGTTTGAGATCAACGATATCTATGCTAACTGTAGAGTTATGTTGCAATAGAAAAGTATTAAAAAGAGCAAGAGAAGAAATACAGATTTGTATAGATAAATACGATGGACTAACATGGCAAGCTCTCAGGGATATGAAGTATTTGGACTGGTGCATTTCAGGTGATATCAAAACTAATAATTGTAGCTTTTTACTTTTCCTCATTTTTACCAAAGGTATATAAAAAATATAATGTGTTAGAAAAAACATCCGAAATTGGGATGTCACCGGAATAATCCGTTTCAGGTGTTTTTATGACCACTAAGTTGTTTTCACAAAGTTGTCTGTCTGTATGTGAGTGTGTGTTATCATCGTGTCTCCATCTCCTAGTGCATTCATGCTAATAAGTTAAAACATAAATTTCTACAATATTTTGAAATTTTTCAAAATTTCAATACATGAAAATGTTCAATATTTTGGGTAGTTGAGGTATCCGAAGAATAATTTCGTTAAGACGACATCAACCCGCGACAATGACTCAAAAATGTCGAAAATTCTTAAAACGCGAAAAAAATTGTTGATCGGTTCAAGATTTGGCACTCACGTAGTCATCTATAAGACCAACATAAGTGCAAAGTTTTTATTATATTATCAGCGTTAGCTCACTTTTTATCAAATGACTTGTATACATTTTTTAAAAAAATGAATAATAATTCAATTAAGTTGAAATTTGGTACAGGTATATATATATATCCCTTTACGCAATAAATAAGTATATTAATATCGTTTCAAAACGGCAAATGTATCTACGGATTTCGTTTTATCATAAAAGTTAAACAGCATCTAGCGAGGTCAGTTCCTGGATGGGTGACTGCTGGGAATAAAACGAATGTACTTACGTTAAACTGTCTTAAGACGTGTGGTAGTATAAGATTGCTTATTTGTACGCTATACCGCTCCGCCGGCCTTTAAGGTGAGGTGATGGCTATATTATATTATATTAATATATATAATATATTATATTATATATATTTATATATAATTATTATATATATATTAATATTATATATATAATATATATTATATTATATATATATATATATATATATATATATATATATATATATATATATAATATATTATATAATATAATATATATAATTATATATCAAAATATCTATATATTTTATTTAGTTATAGGTGATTCAAAACAACTTATAGCTAGCCCAATTTATAGCTTTCAATCTATATTACCATTACAAATTTAAAAAAAGTCGAATAAGGTTTTACTTGTAGTCTGTGATTTTCTATTACATTTTATACTTAAATCTAAATGTTACAGAAACGCTAAGGCTTCATCCAACAGAAGAATTCAGATTTACTATCAAGTATTCAACTAAGGATTACACTTTTACAAACGGACCAACCTTAAAGAAGGGCGACAGAATAATCATACTTAATTCTTATAGAATGCATGATGCTAATTATTTTGCAAATCCAAATGACTTTATCCCAGAGAGATTTGAAAACCCTTCTCCACCTTGGATATATAGTCCTTTCGGCAAAGGAGCAGAGACATGTATAGGTAAGAATTTTACAGTCACTTCGTATTCCCATAAAATTTTATTTTAATCAAATTGTAAAATAAATATATATATTAAAATAAAATTTTAGGATACGTCTTTTATAACAGTACAAGTTCAAACAACCAGACAAATTTATCTTGTTTTAACACCATGCAAGACGTTTATACATATATACACATAATTTTGTTTTACCTGAATGTGGATAAGTGAATTCAGAATGCCAGTCCTTTCCCTTAACCTATTCATACAGATGACCTCATTTACTAAGTTTGACTCTTTTTATAATTCCCTCATACATCATTTGATACTACCGAGTTTTGCAAAACACAACACAAAACACACACACACCCAAACACTCACACAAAACACACACTATTATATTGTGTCAATTCACTCATACCTTATTCAAAAACTAATATTTTACTAGTTCAGCGAATTTTGAAAATGTTAAGATTTTTGCTCATAATTTTCCTAGTTTAAACTGCCTAGTAAAATAAAATATAAAATGCAACGAAGAAAACGGTTCCAAAAAAATTAACCAGAAAAAAATAAACCGAGAAAGGAGTACTTTGGTACATTTCATTATAACTTTGGACTTGCTTCGGTCAAAATTAGAATAAAATATTGATCTAATGTCTACAATTTATAAACTGGAAATGTAGGTCTGAAATGGCTTGTTACGCACAGAAGCTTCGCATGCAGACCTCCGGGCCATAATTATGTTCATCTAGAGTATTATGTTAGTAATAATAATGCATTACTATTTCTATAACTATATTTTTCTTTATTAATATAACTCAATTTTTCCTGTATTGGCTAATTCGTAATTAAACAAAAAAAGTTGTTAAAGGATTTTTAACCATAAAACAAATAAGATGTGTTGTAATTCTTTTTATACTTGAAAAAACTCTTTTAAACACATACATTTTTCGCAGCTTAAAGTTTTACCCTTTAGAGACCTCATTCTCTCTTTTCTCTCCAAACACCACATAATTTCTTTAAGAGGGGAAAAAACTTTTAATGTTGAAAAAAAATATTTTAAATTCTTTTCAGTATAATCCAAATATAATATAGGTTTCCTTTATAAAAATGAGTCAATAGTTGCTTGAAAAAGGTTTTCATGTTTAAAAAGGAAAAATCCTGAGTATTAAAGTCAAATTATAGAAGGAAAAGTTTCAAAAGAAACCTTTAAAGTATTAATAACTTTAAAAAATCTACAGAGATTTTGTTGGAAAAAACTACTTATTCAGGAGTGCACATAACCATTGATTTATAAATGAACTTGAAAATCAAAATATAAAAATTTAATGTATTAAAATAATCATGATATAAAATTGATTTGAATTAATTTAAATTAAGATTGATTTGATATAAACTTATAATTGAAAATCTTTCTAATATTCGATTAATAAGAATGGAATTCTCCTTTGCTTGATACTTAATTTATAGAGCTTGGTTTTATCTGAAAATACTGCACCACAGTAAGCTCCCAAATATAGACTTCATCTTGGTTTTTAATGGAATTCTCTACTTATTTCTGATATATTTGAGACTTTTATAGTATGACACGCGGCTAAAATGAGTGGACAGCGCGGGAAAATAGTGTTGAGGAACCAATAAGGTTGGCCTAATTTAAAATTGAGGGCTTGGTTTAACACCCAGGAATAACCTCATTGGCTCCCTCACATTATTTTTCCACGCTGTCTACTGATTTTAGCCATAAGTCGTACTAGTATTATTATACTTCAAAAATAAATAATTCTAGCTGAATTTAGTTTTTATACTATAAATGATAATTTCATGATCATTTCTACTTTCCTACTTACTAAATGGAAGGGGATGCATTGCATCAGCTAACAACTTAAAACTCACACTAGTCATCAATTTTTCACGTTTTAGAACCGACAGATCCCAAAATTAAAAAATCGGGTACGGGATACCTCAAAACATTTCCTCATCACATTGGATTCGTAACGTTCATCTTCCCTATTTTGGACTCGCTTCGCTCGTCCTCAGAATATACAATTCGTAAAATGTATATTGCAACACGTCTTCGGACCAGCTTCGCGCATCCTCAGACAGTAAATACATTCGTTTTATTCTTAGGGTTCATCTATACAGCTCTGACCACGCACAATTACTACGTACACACAGCGTATTTAACAGGCGATCGTATTGGATACGTATGCAGTACGGTCAACTAACTTCATGGTTCTTACAGCGTATTTGTTTACGCTGTTAACTGTTGCTAAGTTATTTGGTCCAAAACGGTAATATTGAAGTGAAATAAAGTGAAATAAAAGTTCGACGAGAAGGTTATCCGTTAAATACGATCGTCTCTAAAGGTACATACAGCGTATCGAGGATCCATTTAGATTCCATCTCCCTAGTTCTAGTGTATCGCTCGGGGATCCGAGCGATCGGATCCCCTGTATTGTTTGGTATTTTAAAATATAGTAAATAAAGCTGTACAATTTTTTCACACTACTGGCATATCGCCAAGAAGAAGAAACTGATGATTGCCTCACAGTTAGAAAAAGGCCCTTTAGTATAGCCAACCTAGTAACATCACTTTGAAAAGCCAATGACCGTCTCCACCTAATACGACATGACTTGGCGGGACAGAAAAGTTGATTTCCCTAATTTTTTGTACCAAAGACTAGGCGGAGATTATTTTACCACGTAAGTGGTTTTTTAGTAAGATACACTAAATTTTTATCTCGAGTAGGAACACTTTTGTGTTCCCATATACTAAGTTTATGCCTTCAGAATTGTCACGTACTAATTCTTGAATATTTTATCACAAAATTCAAATTTGGATGATGGTGTTCATAATATTCCAAGACCTGAAAAAATGTGACTCATTTTGTACTACTTCAAACCAATTTTTTTCTGAAAATATACCCTAAATAATAAAGATATAAAAACATAGTCAGCCTATCCAGAGTGAAGCCCTTTATATGATTGCGCATGCTCAAAAAAGTCGGCGAATTTATATGAAAAAATATTGACTTCTTGTGCATTTTTTTGGCAATTTAACAAATGTCGCAACTTTAGTTGTAATTATCCGATTTGGACAAAATAACACTCGTCAAAGAGGAAATTTTATTAGCTTAAAAAATGTTCTCTTCATGTTTCCCACGTGACCTACAGGGAACCACTCATTGCAAGAAAACAAGAATTTTTGCGATTTTCTAATATTTTGAGCGAGCGCATTCATATGAAAGGCCCCACTCTGGATTAGCAGACAATGCTTTTCCTTCATAATTTAAGGTATATTTTCAGAAAAAAATTGGTTTGAAGTAGTAAAATAAGTTACATTTTTTAGCCCCTCTTGGACTATCATACTTACTCTGAATTTTTAATCAATCAAAATTGTATTCTTGTTTCAGCAAGAAGATTTGCACTACAAGAAATCAAATTGTTTGCAGCAAAACTCATCAATGATTACGATATGAGTTTGGATTACAGAACGAGATTGAAAGTTAAAACAGATAAATGCTCCTACCCTCAAATAAACGACTCAGAAATATTTGTTAAATTTAATAAAAGAGTGAAATTCCAGTAACTTATGTAATCAGGAAATAAATAAGATAATTTATTAGAGAAGTGACAGTAGGGTTCCTTACTCATTTATTTTAGCGAATTTCCAAAGAAACAATAAGCTTGTAAGGTTGTGACACGGTGGGAGGAAGGAAGGAGATGGTCATTTTAAAAAGGGGATTCACTCGTAAAGGATACATTATATAATCTACATATATATATATATATATATATATATATATATATATATATATATAATATATATATATATAAATATATATATATATATATATATATATATATATATATATATATATTATTTATATATTTATTTATTTATATAAAAGTTGAAAATATATATAAAAGAATATAAAAACTTAAGAGCTATTAATAAAAGAATTAAATTCCAGTTCCAATAACTTAATTCCAACAAATTTCCAACACTTTGCTATTAAAAACTTAAGAGAACGGGAACTTAATTATTCATTGCAGTAAAATAAAGGTTAACAATTTCGATTTCAAGACCATATGGTTTAGCACAGTAGAGCAATAAGTAAAGTAAGATTAAAATAAAATAAATATAGAATAAATAATTACAGAAAGTTAATTATTATAAACATATTTTAAACATATAAATACGCAAAACATTATCATAATGAGAGAAATATTAAAACTAAAATACTTTAAATATTATTATGATATTCAAGGGCTCTTATATTTGCAGGTAGTAAGTTGTACAGCTTTAGCCCTGCTTGTATTGAATTATATTTAGCTGTTCTTGTTGTGTTGTTTCTTTCTCAGCAGTCACCATACAGCACTGTGTGCGCTCAATCTGCATTAGTTTTATGAAACTAAACTAAACCCATAGATATACTTGTCATATTAAAACGAAACTTTGTGTACTTACGTATTACGTAAATGTACATGCTTGTACTGGATTTCACTTTATTCGCATTATTTGTCGATTTTTTAATTTTTTTTAAAAAAGGTATACAAGTCATTTAATAAAAATGTAAAAAATGCTGATAATAATATGAAACTTTTCACATATGATATTCTTATACGTAGCTACATGCGTGCCAAATTTCAATGAGATCACATGATGTTTCCGCGTTTTATGATTTTTTGAAATTTTTGCGGGTTAATGACGTCATAAAAAATATTTCCGATTAGCACAACTACAGCGGCACACTGATTTTGGTACAAACACTCTAGCACAAATACACTAGGAGCTACGATACAGACATACACACATATACAGACAGACAACTTTGCAAAAACCGCTCAGAAGGCCTAAAAACACCTGAACCGATAATTCCAGTAACATGTCAGTTTCTGATTTTTTCGCAAACACAATACTTTAGCTATATACCTACGGTATAAAGGAGCATAAGTAAAATTTATAGTGTTTGTTTTAACAAACACTTTTTTTGTTTATTATTTATAATAATGAAATATATTTCCACCTAACCATAGCCTTCGGTAAATAAATTTAAAATTTGCTTTCCAGTACTCAAACTGTCAAAATTGAAGGGAAATTGTGAGAGCAAATCCTTTCAATGAATTTGATGCTCTTATTAACATCAATAATAAGAGAACCATAAGATCAGATAAGTGACTTGGTCAAGTTACTTTTCAGTAAGAAAGTATAATAATACAATATTTAATAATACAATGTTAATGCTACAATGTTACAATGTACAATGTTAATAATACAATATTTTAATTAACTCACTCATAAGTTTATATTCTGTTTACGTACATTGTTTTATTTCATATATTAATTAGAATAATCGTATTTTTTTAACACAAAAATAGAAAAATTTTACTTTAAAGTGATAGTAAAATTATCTACCCTTTTAAAATAAGTTAATAAAGTAATATTAGTGAAAGTACCTTGGCACTGTTCTTTTGGAGGGATGTAATTGATTGAAAAAATGAACCTTTCTTCTTTTTTAACCTGAAACATAAACCTTTAGAATTAGCAGAAGTAGTCAAAGAGATTTAAGTAATGTTCTGATCTCTTATTTATTATGAATGAGGAAGATGCATACATTTTAACCTATGGGTTTTTATGTTTTGTATAATAAGGCGCGGTCGAATATTTAGAACGTTGGATCACCAACAAACTTTTTTTATTTTTTTTTTTCAAAATTTTCAGTAATTAGCCGGATTTGTGATAAATGAAGCCTATTTCCGTAATCTGCACGCTCTTTGGTTAATCTCAAAGAGTATTTACATTCACTCAACGATTTATTTTTAATCTAACTTGGTACATACATAACTACTGTTAGACGTCAATGTTAACAAATATGACATGTCAAAGTATAACACAAAATATTGACCTAACAGTAGTTTGTATGTACCAAGTTAGATTAAAAATAAATCGTTGAGTGAATGTAAATACTCTTTGAGATTAACCAAAAGAGCGTGCAGATTACGGAAATAGGCTTCATTTATCACAAATCCGGCTAATTACTAAAAAATTTTTAAAAAAAAATTATAAAAAAAGTTTGTTGGTGATCCAACGTTCTAAATATTCGACCGCGCCTTATATAGAAGCGAGTGCGTATCTACAACGCTATCATCGCTCATGGATATTTGACAGATTTTTTTTGTAATACAAATGTAACGTAACCAACCACTTAATTATAACCACTCATCCTATACCTGCTTTGGACTACCTGCTTCGCTCGTCCTCAGAAATACAGTTCCTCACATATAATATGCAACATACCTTCGGACTCGCTTCGCTCGTCATATAGTAAATGCATCCGTATCATTATCAGGGGTCACCCATACAGCACTGACCACGCTCAATGCTCCTTTATTTTTATTATTAATTTGATCCAACAAAAATCATAGATATACTTGTTGTATTGAAACGAAACTTACTGTACATACGAGTACATACTGTACATACGAGTACATACTGTACATACATACTCGTATTTATTAAGTAATGGTATACACTTGTACAAAATTTCTCAATTCGACAATTTCCCAATTTTTTAAAAACGTACACAATAAAAAGTAAACTTAATTTAACTGTGAATTTAAAAACTAAATTTTGAACTAATTTTAGGCGCCTTAAAAACGCCTAAAATTTCTATCATCTTGGTTTACGGGATCTAAAATTTTTAGGTTGAAGCCGGTTTGGATATCAAAGAAAAGAATTAAGTTTTAATTGATTGTTGTTCACCTTTCGTTTCGTTCAAATTATAAAATTATTGCTTAGAATTTGGGTAAATAGTTATTATTTTATTCATCTGCACCGTTTTTTGTAAAAACATGACAAGGGTAATTGCTAGTTTTAAATATTTTTCTTCAAATTAAGTACGTACATATATCATCTTATAATTGAGACGTGTGGATCCGATTTTGGGCAGTATACGGCGTTAAGATTACTAAAACAAGAGCTCTATTGATGCATTTTTTACTTTTCCTCATTAATACCATAGGTATATAGGAAAAGTTTTGTGTTGCGAAAAAATCCAAAACCGGGATGTAAACCGGAATTATCCGTTTCAGGCGTTTTTATGGCCTCCTCAGTGGTTTTCGCAAACTTGCCTGTCTGTATGTGTGTTTGTCTGTTATCATCGTAGCGCCCAGTGTATTTATGCTAGAGAGTTGAAATTTTGTACAAAAATCAGTCTACCGCTGTAGTTGTGCTACTTCAATAACCCACATCAATAACCCCCATTAATGACTCAGCGAACATTTCGAAAAATCATAAAACGCTGAAAAATGATGCGATCGGATTGAGATTTAGTACGCATGTGACTACGTTTAAGACTAACATATGTCCCAAGTTTTATCTCATTATCAGTATTAGTTCAATTTTTATTGTATGACTAGTGTAAGTTTTTAAAAAAATTGGAAAATGGTTTAATTGAGTTGAAATTTTGTACAGTAGGTACAAGTATGTACCTATAGGTCTGGTTGAGCTCTACTATACTAGGTAGGTAATAGTATACTATACTATTACCTAAAAAATATGTACTGAAAGTTTCGTTTCAATACGACAAGTATATCCATAATTTTTGTTGGATCATAAAAATTAAGGAGTCATAAAAATTGAGCGTAGTCAGTGCTGTATGGGTGACCGCTGAGACTAATAGGGATGGATTTACTATCTGAAGACGAGCGAAGCGAGTCTAAAGGAATGTTGCATTATAAATTTGGCGAACTGTATTTTTGAGAATGAGGGTAGTGAACCCGATGTAATGAGGAAAAGTTCCGAGGTACCCCGTATATATATATACCTAGAGAGGACATCTATCTCGACATCCGGCTGTTAGAGGTTCTGTATAACCTCATTATACCTAAGCGTAAATTAAGGTTATAATAAAACAATCGCTTTTCCCACTAAGTGTCTTTTTTGTTTTCTAATAATAATTTTTATGAATGATGTATAATAAAAATATTTTTAGATTACTTTGTTCAGGTTACATTTATGATGTTTCGAAATTCAAGCGATAGGGCCTCTCTAGGGTAATAATATCTCAATGGTTGCGAGTTCAAGTTTACCAATATTTTCTAGGTAATTATTAACTAATGTTGTAATTTTACTACTTAACTTTCTAGTAACTTTAGAAAGTTAAAATAGATATTAAAGTTACATGTAATGGGCAGTGTTGGAAACTACTTGATATTCCAAGAAACTTTTATTCAATTTAATGCTAAGCTTTAACTTTAAATATAAATTGATAATACAGTTTCGTTTTTCTATCAGCTTAAATTACTCGAAGCAGAGCCGGCATTTGGCAATAGTTTCATCTACAGTGTCTATATGTTACGCCACTATATCGACTCTGTTTAGTGTAAAGTAGACCATTCCAAGACGCTCACTAAAGTTAGGGTGTCAGCAATCTGAGCCATCAGCGCAAAAACCAAAATTGAAGCTTATTGGAAGAAAGACACATAGCCAATCAACCCATTTTACGATTCAAGTTATAAAAACTTCGATTGTAACAATTAAGTAGCAGTATAGGTATGGAACAATAAAATATTATTCATTTAGCAGAACTAGTCAATCAATCAGAAGCAATCAATCGAAGACTGAATTTAGTCTTCGAGTACTCTCTACAAGTAGAGACTGACCATCGACATCATAACATTTTTGAGATCTTCTGTGTTCTGAAATAGATGATTAATAACAATTATATAATAACTTAAGTGTTTAAACCGAAAGATAAAATAAATTTAGTTTTTCTTTAATTTCTTTTGGAGAAAACCGCTAATGAAGGGGGTGGCATAATTGAGTTTCGCGCATTTCCTTTAAATTTGTATAAATAATTTGCAAGTAATCACACAATTAAGCAAAATAAAGTTTTAAACTATTTATATGGTTAGTTTTATTCAATTATAAACCTGCTTACTTATTTTATAAAAATATTGAAGAAAGAAAACTTACTTTTCTTCAATATCTCTTGCTTTTTCTCTAACATCATGCGCTCCATGTTCTTCATCAAAATAAAATTTCTTAGTTTTGTCAACTTCCTGAACGCAAGTTTGAAGCTCTTTTTGTATCACAGCTAATTGATCTAAACACTGAAAATAAATGAATTAGATAAAATAAAATGGTTTAAGCAAATACAAAGAGAATAATCAAAATACCAAGTATATAAATATACTATAAAACAATTCTGCAATTAAGGAACAAAGTGGGATTAAAAATAGTAAAATTCGGTGCTCTAAAACAGTAATCCTTTAACTTTTTTGAACACGGACTGGTTGAAAAACAAAATTGGAATTCAGGTTATGAAATTTTAATACATTTTTATAAAAAGTCGAAAAACAGGCCTTTAATGAAAGGTCTGTTATTTTACTAACAGACAGTTAACAATTACAGTTAACAAGAATATGATAAAATATGTACTTGAAAAAAAAAAATCAATGGA
The DNA here is from genome assembly GCA_018340805.1 of Microvelia longipes. NCBI lineage: Eukaryota > Metazoa > Arthropoda > Insecta > Hemiptera > Veliidae > Microvelia > Microvelia longipes. The sequence goes on from JACMZG010001908.1 coordinate 18,815,761, forward strand.
AAATTAAAAATATAGTGGAATATATACTTCGAATTCATTTGAAAAACTCTGAAACATATTTCACTATAATTCATTTGAAATATAGTGAAATATATTTCACTATGATTCGTTTAAAATATACTGAAATATATTTGACTTAAATGCGCTTCTTTCATTAATCTCCGTAATGAAGACCTAGACCAATCAAAATGATCCATGTTTCTAACGAGGAGTTATGGAACAATGTATTTTTAAACCTACATCGGAGATATTCAATAAGGATATTCAATATAGCCTTTCTTTTTCGTGAAGGTTTAATTTTACTGTATTTAACTTCTTCAATGACAAAAATGGATTTTTAGTAATCTGGTTGACTAAATTTATTATTTTTTCAATATTAAATTTATTCATAACTAAAAATTCGTAATAAATGTTTGAAGAAGGGATAAGAAACATCTAAAACATCTTCACGTCCCTGAGTATCATGCATTTCAATACATCTCTATGTATTAAGAGAGGGTATGTCCCCTCAAGTAATATATTGTAGTAATAGTATAATATATAGTAGTAATATAGTAGTAAGTAATATATATAATATATATACGAAAGGACCCTGCAAAATTCTAATAGAAAACAACTCTCAGTCAAATTCTTTAATATTTTGCATTAAGATAGTATATTACTTGCTGATAGAAAGTGTACACAACCTACTCTCGCACAATTAAATTGTGACAACCTACTTTCTTAAATCCCTCTACCCAAAGTACCAGTTGCTTCCCAAATATAACCCCTGACCTCCTAAAGCCCTTCTATATCCTCTCTCCGAACATATTACACAAAGAAATAACTCTTCGTGATAATCAATGAGACCTTTTATAAGAAGAGAATTAGATATACGATTAAAAGTATTACCCAGTCGCAAGATGATTTTACAAAGCCATTGAAGGCCATATGTTCTTACAAAGACACTAAAAGCTTATTACCCAGCCATTGAAGCCTAGATGATTATAAAAAGCTATTGAAAGCAAGATTTTGAACCAACTGAAGAGCTTGAAAATTTAACTAGCATCCCATATATATGACATGGTTTTGTAGTTATTTTTCCAATCATCAATCCAGTGTCCGTACATAAAATTTGTTGTCTGATCTATGTACTGACGTTTCTGGGTTCCCTCAGGGATCCATTTTTGGCCCACTTTTATTTTTGATTTTTATTAATAACATCTGTTATAAAATTTCCTGTTACTATGAACTTTCTGCTGATGATTTAGAATTATATATGTTATTGGATAGTTTTGATAATTGTCGCAAGTTACAACGTAAAATTCATATGGTACTGAGTTGAGCTATTAATAATAAAATTGAGTTCAATGTCAGTAAATCCAATGGAGTTTCGTTAGTGCGTAGTAACTGTGTTCGTGATCTCAGTGTCTTGTTAGATAATAAACTTAATAAAGTTTAATAATGTCATATTATTTATTACAGCAAGAGCTCTCCGTTATATTTCACCTAAATTATCTCTTGAATCTACTGTCACTCTTTTGCAGTATTTAGTTTGTCCTTTATAGGAGCATGTACCCGTTCTAATGATATCAAAGATATTTAGCGTATTTTTATTCGTTCTTCCATTTTCGCAAAATGTATTATTCCTATAAACCGTAGCGATCTCAAAAGAGGAAAGCTTTCGGAGCTCTGTGCTCTTCGGCTGTACTAATGGCTGGTTGGTATGTTGAATCAGAGGTGGTTCGTCCTCTTGGTCAGCGTGCTGGCAGACTTTTGTACACTCCTCATTTGTCCAACCAGTCCTTTTGTCCGCTCTGTATCTGTTATTCATTTCTGGTCCTGTCAGTCAAATAGTTCCCTATAGTAAGTTCCCTGTGGGTCGTGTGCAAGACAAGAAGAAAATATTTTTAAAACAGATAAAATGTTCTAAAACGAGTGTTTAATCATCAAAATCGAATGACTACAACCTAAGTTATGGTTCTTTCAAGAACACTAAAAAATGGTTAATTTATGCAAAGTCAGGGAATTTCTTTGGAAAAATATTAGCTTTATGTGCATTTTTTGGCAATTTAACAAATGTTATAACTTTAGTTGTATTTATCCGATTTTGACGAAAAATACTCGTTTTATAGGAAATTTTATCAGCTTTAAAAAAGTTCTCATCATGTTTTCCACACGAGCTACAGGGAACCACTTATTACAAGAAAACTGGAATGTGCGATTTTCTAATATTTTGAGCGATTGCATTCATATGGAAGGCTCCACTCGGGATAGGCAGACTATGCTTTTCCTTCATAATTTAAGGTATATTTTCAGAAAAATTTGGTTTGAAGTAGTACAAAATAAGTCACATTTTTTAGGCCTGGCTTTTGAACTATTATTAGCTTTATAAGGTTTGACTGTATAACTGCAGAGCCATAAAATTAATATAAATAATGGTAAATGCAAAGATAAATCGAATTTACCTTTTTGGCAACCATTAATTTGTGTGTCCTGAGATATTTTGCATCGTCTGCTACATGTTCGCTAAATACTTCGACAGCGGCAAGTCTCGCCCTCGCTAATTTTTCGTTTTCTTCTAATACTAATCTCCATACATTCCACATATTCCTGTAACACATGATTTATAAAAATGGAATTGTTAATTAACTTGGATATTAAAATACAATGATAATAAAAGTTCATAACAGTTGTGCTTAAGAAATATAATAGAATCCTCCTACTTGTTTTATAATAGCTATATACAAAATATATAATAAGGTTATAAATATAATAATTTTTATTAGATAAAGGTTAAATTCCCAGTCTTTCTCTATACTAGTAGTAATAACAAAATTACCCGGGTAGAATTCATTCTCATTCATTCAAATAAGAAAAGCGAAAAACCCCCATAAGGACTTTAACAATGATCACCCTTTCGTTATCGATTTCTTATCAGCGAATTGCAAATAGCTTTCGAAAGCTTGCTTTTAATAAGTTTCTGTTTCCTATGTGCTAATGATCCTTATGTTACAATATATATATATATATATATATATATATATATATATATATATATATATATATATATATATATATATATATATATATATAATAACGTTTTTACGGGCATATATATTTGGTGTCAGAAAGCCAAACCGAAAAGTTCCCCGAAGTTGTCAACCAAACAAACCTCATAAGCATAACATAATATTCGCTATTAAATTTAAAATATTACATTTTGAGAGTTTAATCAAACCTTTCCAAGTAAATTTAATTATAGATAATTTAAATATTAGCAGAAAATTTACTTCAAATTTCTAATTTAACGAAGGAAGATTTAAAATAAATCAGTGAAACTAAAACAAACTTAACAAATAATAATTTTAATATTATTATTTATACTTATTTAACTTTATAAACTTTTCGGGTTAAAATCAATGTAAATTGTAAAAGAAAGGAGAGAGAAATTAAACCCAACTGACAGCCAATTTCCAGATACTAATCAACAACGATTTTCAACCCTTTTGAAAACCATTTACTACCACTGTGGACTAACTGTGTTTTTATGTAAAAGTGTGGAATAATCAGGATTTATCTGTATACACAATACAACTTTGAGCTAATATAAGTAAATTTTTAAATTTAGTTTAGAATTTCTTAACATTTAACTCTCAGAGTTAAATAATCAGTATTTATCTGTATATTCAATACAACTCTGAGCTAAAATGGACAAATTTCAAATTTAGTTTAGAATTTCTTAACATTTAACTCCTAATAGCTGTGTTTTATGTTACATATTAAATTAAGCGAGAAATGTGCTTCATTATTGTTCATCATTACAATTATTTGACGAAGAAATTTTAGATTTAAGTTTTTCTTCTTTCACACCCAATAAAAAAAAAAAATTAAAATAGCATGCCCCCTCTCCAAAAAGGGGCAACAAATTACTACCAAAAATAGTAAATGTAATACGGCTATGGTTTAAGGAAAATAAATTTTGTATTTATTTTCATCAATTTTTAACTTGATTAAAAATAGTTAATTTTGTAACTAGGGAATAAAATAAACCATTTTAAAAATATAAATAAACCCCGATTTAAAAAATTGGCTCCAAAGGCGAAGCCGTAACAACCAATGTTAATTAATCTCTAAGCAAAGCTCAGGAAGTAATATAATTTATTCCTGAGTCGCAGGCGAGGTAAATATTAGCATTTTGCTCCCGAGGTGTAGCTGAGAGAAAAGAGAGTTTTTCAAGTGTTTGGTCTACAGTTTTGAATGGGTCAGAATGAACATATTTTATGACTGACTCATCGAAATCAGTTCTCAAAAACATTGAGGAGTAAGTGTAAGGAAAAATTCGAGTTTTATAACTCGGAATTTCATCGATAGAGCTTGACTGAACTTTAAACTTATATATACCCATAGGTCAGAATGAACGCACTTTATGTGCAATCATTTTATACTACCGAGTTTTGCAAAACATGAATAGTTGACACAATATAATTGTGCGAGAGACACCTAGGAAATGTAACAAGGAAAATGCAATGCAACATCTGGGAACTGTTCCATCATTCGACATTCGTCATCATTGATGGCTCGACATAATGTCATGTCCCACTCTGTTTCGCTACGTCTAACTCATCAGGGCGCCGACAGAGCCTGAACTCACTCTGACCTTCAATTAAAATTCCGAAGAATATTATATGAAGTATTTAACAGAGACGTGCGGTGCTCTCTGAACGCCATCATGCTTGGCAAGCAAAACATATATCATTTGATACTACCGAGTTTTTCAAAACATAAATAGTTGACACAATATAGTGTGTATGTAGCCTCTGTCGTTGTTTATGGTGTGAAATAGTCTCTCGCACAATTATATTGTGTCAACACTTTATGTATCATCGAGATCTTTTCTAAAATAATTATAGGGGTAAGTTTAAAAATGTTTAAAGCTAAGAGATTGAATCTAAACGACGGATCTTGGCCTAACATTCAATTATACTACTACCTGATCACAATGAACACTATTTGAGTCTAAAATAATATAAAAAATAATATTTATATATCTCAAATAATACTATTCTGTGTTCTAAAATAATAGGCGTTTATTCAATTGTTCAATTCATGGTCTATTTTGTTAAGAATATTATTGTATTCTCATGAAAAGTTAAAACACACGATTTAAGAATTCCATTTCGTCAACTTATCGAAACAGGGAACCATAAAGCACAGCTTGAGAATCAACAGGTCGACAAAAACATCTTAAACAAAGAATATGCTTGCTGTTACAGCTGTTAATAACGTTTATTTTTGTAGACCTTAAAGATAATTCGTTGTTTGATAAATAAAATATTTGCCAGGCGAAGCTCGAGTATCACTATTAGTAATAAATAAATTTTAATGAAATGGATCAGATATCCAATCAATAATTAAGAAACTACTAATTTATTGTCAATCAAAGAAAATAATTTGTAGAGTTGATTGAAGATTCGACATTAAATTCAGTTTGGATTAATTTTGGACGCATGCTTTTACTGAATACAATTATCAACCATGGCTATTGGCCATGCTAAACTTATCTCACGTCGGATCAACATATTTATGTGAAAAAGGTTTTTCTTCATTGGTACATATTAAGACCAACCGCTTGTACATTGAATCTTGTCTTTGTGTTGCCTTAGGTACGTCTATTCCCGAATTAACAAATCACAAGTGTTCAACTGTAAAGTATAACTGAAAGTATTCACTGTAGTTCGTATTTTTTAAGGAGTTCAATAGTTTTTTTACACGACAAGGGAGATAAGATAATTTTACAGCTCAAGGCCAAGTTTTCACATAAGGGGAAGCCGCAGGTGAAAACTTCATTATCACCCGAGGCCGTAAGGCCGAGAGAGGTAAACAAGTTAGCTCCCGAGGCTTTGCCGAGGGAGATAACTAAAACGAGGCCTAGCCGGGGAGGTCAATACGAGAGCTGAAATTTTTCGATCCCTGTCGTGTATTAAATTTTACGACAGGGATTTTACCTACGACTTAAATTATAAGTAAAATAGATCTCTTATTAATGTTTTAAATTCGTTAATTATGATAGGAATGAGAAGTTACAATTTGAAGGGTTGTTAATAAAAATTGTGTTGGGTTTTCATTTTTATTGTTCCCATTCTCTTTTTCATTCCTTTTATTTTTTTCATTCTCTTTTTCTACCAAGTTCTTTTTCAGAACAAATTATTTAGAATTTGTTACAAAATGTAAGAATTATTACGTTTTTAAGGAAGAACATACGCTTTTTACGACGTAAATATGTGTTCTAAGTCCCTAGGGACGTAAAACACGTTTACAGGGCCAGGTTGCTACATATGAAAACCTGATTAACAAGTCAAGTCGTAGGTAAAAATTAAAAATATTAAGTTAGGTCAAAATATATATGCATTAAATGTTTTTTCTGTTATAACTATAACTCTATACTCTATGTTTACAGCTTTCAAAATGAAAGCAAGTTAGGAAATTAAATAGAGGGGAAAATCCAAGATGTATAAAATATGACAGATTTGTAAGCAGAATAATAGAAGCAGCTAAACACAGAGATACAGTATGATTTTGGTTTGTATTTCTCTTTACATTTCAATGTTATTTCTATGATGAACTGTATCGCGTACGTACTATTAAAATGTTACTATTGACATATATGTAGGTCAATAGAACTGTACTACGTTTATGTCCTGAACTGCACTTTTGACAAAGTTGTAAAATGCTATTTAAATTAAAAAAATTGAATTGTAGTAATGTTTACACTGTTTAAGTTATAAGCTGTTGATTTAAAATATAAATATAATTGTTTCACCTAGGTGAATAAACAACCTTTGTAAACAGTATCCCTACCGCTTACACCTGAGTTAAAACAATAACATTCTAAAATATGATTGTGTGTTTTTTCTAGTGATCTTTATGACTGTGTAAATAAGCAAGACTTTTATTTTATACTTTAAACAAGAGAAATGATATGAAATGAGAAATTTATATATGAAATTATACATATAGTCATATTTGTTTGTATGTGCATGAATAGGTAAGTGTAGCATATGTATATGTGTGTGTATGTGTATGTATATGTGTGTATTTCTATACATAAAGAATAATAAATAATCAAATATAACATAATAAGATATCAATTAAAGATAATAATACATTGGTTATTAATATAAAACTATAAATATTAATTCTTTTTTTATACTTTTTAATTTGGCTAATTATGTAGATTAAAAGGTAAATTAAAATTAAGTTTTAAGATTTATTTGATAATATTTTAGATTTTATTTATAATTAATTTGCATGTATTTCTAATTGATTATTTGATATTGAAAATTGTTTTTCTAATTAAGGTAAAAATAATGAAAGCAACTCAAGCGACGGCCCACGGCCAGGCTTTAAAATGCTTTGTTTGTAGTATTTAAGTTTTGTAAACCAATACAATATTGTACAAGCATGTTAATAATAATAATAATAATAATATACTTTAAACAATTTTTTAAGGTTTTATATTTTTACATTTCCGTATTCATAACGTAGTTATATAGGAAAAGGGAAAAGTACTGTTTAGCACTAAAATCCAAAAACCTGGATTGTAACAAAATTATTTGTTTTAGGGGAATCTAAAACCTTCTGAATGGTTTTTACCAAGTTATCTGTCTGTCATTTTCATAGCTCTAGTATTTATTTTGAAGAATTGAAACTTAGTAAAAAATCGATCTTTCAGCCTAATTGCGCTTTCCAATAAAAACATTTTCCATGTAGTCTAAACAGAATTGCAGGTTTGCGCTAAGAACCCACTTGAGTGTTTTAGTACTCTGTTTTATTTATACTCCCAATAAATAATTAAAAGAAAATTAATTAATGACTTAACCTAATTCATAAAACGCGGGAAAATATATTTATATTTATTTTTATTTTATATTTATATTGCGTTTAAATTTGGCATGATTATAATTATCAAGACCTAAAAAGTGCCAAGTTTTATTTCATTATCAGCATTACTTCAATATCAACGAATGACGTGCATACATTTTTTTATAAATTGTATAATATATTATTTTTATAAATCACAAAATTATCTACCTTGAGTGTATTTTATTATATAATAAACAGTAAAGAGCCTAGTCAGTAAACGGGTTTTTTTTGCGAATTTTTAAACAGTTAAAATTTTATTTTGGGAATCTGTTTGGACATGTTTAGGGATACCCCCCACAAAAATGTCCCTGACTTTGCATCACAGGTGCGATCGTAGTGGACCAAAGCGAGTTCCGTTTTGCATGTTTTCGTTAATATCTTGGTAGGACTAAAAAATATCAAAAATTCTTCAAATTAAGTTTGAAGCTGAGAATTTAAAATATGTTTCTATTGGTTTATTCTCTATTTCAAATGTGAAAAATAAATTAACAAAAATTACAATCTCATAGGAAAACCATTGTATTTAATAAAACATTTGACAGCTTTGTGAGTTTTTTCAGACAAGTTTTCTTTTTAATTTCCAGGGGACTTTTTTTCTATTGGTATAGAAGAAATTGGATAAGGAAACACTTATAGAGCAGTTTGTATTCTTTCTTTTTGATCTCTTCATTATTTGTCGGGACAATGGCCGTTTCAAAGATACAGTTGAAATTCGGTTTTCCCGTCCAAAGAAAATTAGGACAGGCTAGAGCTCTGCGGCTTTAATAAACTGAAAGCTATAATTTAGGATAATAACTTGTTTGCAGTTGACTGCTGAACAAGTTATGATAATATCAAAAAAATCATATCGTTTGATCGATTTGCCGTTGGGTTATGGTAATACATAAATAACAATTTCGCGTTAAAGTGACAATTTTTACTTTGTTTACGTTGTAAAAAAATGAAATCATGGTTATTATTTTACTTGAAATCCTTTGATAATGGTTTTAAATAGAGGGTACTTATAATTTTTTTAGACAATTTACTTAGCTTCAACTTTATTAGTAAGCATTTTTGGTATTTTGTATTCCAATCAATATATTAACGAAAACATTAAAATCGGGACACGTTTTGGTCCACTACGATCGCACCTGTGATGCAAAGTCAGGGACATTTTTGTGGGGTATCCCTAAACATGTCCAAACAGATTCCCAAAATAAAATCTTAACTTTTTTAAAATTCCCAAGATAATTTTAATTTATACGGTTGAATAGGCACGGTTTTGGCCGGATCATTGGTGTTAAGCTATCGAGTAAGGTTAGTATGTGATACGACTCCTGGAAATACCTAAAACGAATTTAAACGCTTAAAGATAATGCTAAGCGTTGTTGAAATTACACATTATTAAAATATGTAAGAGGAATTCTTTTAATTATAATTTATCAAAGAGGACAAAAGATGAAGAAAAGAGAGAGAATAATTCGGTCAAAGAAATGGGAAATATTCACAGCTGAAGATTCCTTCAACCAACACCACTTATCCTAACCCAGAAACAAGGGTTCTACACAACATACAGAACCCTACCAACCTCACTTCAACGTAGACTATCTTAAAGACCCTTTTACTCTTGTGTACGGGATCGTTTTCAAAAGGTTTTAATTATTTCAACTAAATTCACTAAAAATACCAAAAAGAAAAATATGCATTTTTTATCATATGAAATTTTAAATATTGAAAATTTTGTCAAAATTTAAATCATTTTGAAAGTGAATTTATGGCGAAAATAACCATATTGTGTGTTTAAAGAGCGAAATATTTATGGACCATGGGAATAAAGAATAACATTACATCCCTGACCAATAAGTTGGTTCCCGAGGCAATTGTTAGATACATTTAATAATAATAAATAGATTATTAACCATAATATATTTAAAAAAGTAAAAAAGATTGAAAAAAGTTTATAAAAGTCCTGATAAGAAGAAATAAAACAAAGAATATACTTAAAAAAATATCGCTTTACAAAGACTTATATTTGTATTATAATTTTAGTAAAAAATTGGTAAATTTGGTAATTTTTTTTTAAGTAAAGTATTATTCATAACATAAGTATTATTATTAAAAAAATCTTATTGTTTATAAAATTCATTATATAAAAAAATTTAATAAATAATTAGTAAGCTTATGAGACGGAGCCCCTGTCTCTAAGCGTTGTCGAAACACCTACTAAGAGCTCTCTCCATGAAGCAAAACTATTTCTTTTGTAAGATTACAATTTTTATTGCAATTAATTCTTTAAGATAGTGTAATTACATAAATGTATATAATTAATGGTGGAAATAAATATTATTATAATAATTATTTTTTTTAATAAATTTCCGTTGCATCAATGTTTTATTTCTGTTGGTTAAACTTCCTCATAAATGCTCTCTTCCAAAAAAAACAAGACTTATTTACACCTAAAGCGGGTTTTAACTCTTTAAAACATTTAGGGTGCCAAAATTTATAAAAACATAAAAATAAAAAATAAGAAGAAATCGAAAATATATGTGGTCATACCCCTTAATATAAATTTTTGGGAAGAATACAGCTCCTTAAGAGACTAGGAAGTTCTAATCTCTAAATGAATTACTTTTCAGACCCTTGGGACTAAAAAAAGGAGTCAATAAACAACACATTATATACCGTCTTGTGATTAAAATATTTTCTTGATAAAATTTAATATACAACGGGGATGGAATAATTACTTCAGCTATCGTAATCGATCTGCAGATCTTTGGGAGCCAAAATGTTAGGCATCTCTTTCGGCAACTAGTATATCTCCCTAGTTGATCTCTTTAGGGCCTCGGTGGCTTAAGATATTTCCGCGTAAGACTTAAACGTGAGCTATAAATATCCCATTAGCGAATTTTTTTCCCAAAGTAAATTCGCTAAAATGGCCTGAAACGTATGATTAAGAATGTTTAGTAGGTGAGAAAAAGAAAAAAATATATTCTAACTCATTTTTTAACTATAAAGATTGCAGAGTAATAAAGAAAGAGCACTTTTGAGGAAAAAAAGATTGATATCCACATAGTATGAATGATTTAATAAGACAAATCAATAAAATAAATCACTTCTCTAAAGAGCTTAAATCAGAAAAAACTAATTATTAGTTTTTTTGCTTTTTGTGAAAAATAACCTTACGTCAGTTTTTTAAAATGTATTGATAAAACTAAAACAATTAAAGATATTTTAAACATAAATACTCACCATTTTTCTTCCGATCCTTCCCCCTTTATATCTGGTATATTTGCTATTTTCCGATTTAAAAATGCTGATGATATTTTTAATAATGCCTGAAAAATAAATAATAAAGAAATAATTTAAAAAATATAATTAGGTAAAAAATCGGGTACAGAGTACCTCGGTACTTTTCTATGGACTCGCTTCGCTCGTCCTCAGAAATTCATGATTATACAAAGCTCACAGAAGTACTACTTCGGCCATTTTAAAAAAAATATAGACTATAAGGCGCGATCAAATATCTAGAACGTTGGATCACCAACAAACTTTTTTATATTTTTTTTTTCAAAATTTAGTAATTAGCCGGATTTGTGATAAATGAAGCCTATTTCCGTAATCTGCACGCTCTTTTGGTTAATCTCAAAGAGTATTACATTCACTCAACGATTTATTTTAATCTAACTTGGTACATACAAAACTACTGTTAGACGTCAATATTTTGTGTTATATTTTGATATGTCAACATTGACGTCTAACAGTAGTTATGTATGTACCAAGTTAGAATAAAAATAAATCGTTGAGTGAATGTAAATACTCTTTGAGATTAACCAAAAGAGCATGCAGATTACAGAAATAGGCTTCATTAATCACAAATCCGGCTAATTACTAAAAATTTAGAAAAAAAATTATAAAAAAAGTTTGTTGGTGATCCAACGTTCTAGATATTCGACCGCGCCTTATTTCATATTAAAATTTAATGGCCAATAAATTTTAATTTTAATTTTCTTATTGGGCCCCGTTTCACGAAAGTACAAGTCTTGTATATTACAAGTAAAAAGCTACAAGTATACTAATAATTGTAGAAACTTTGTTTCACTAATATACAAGTGTAGACTAGAAATTATTAGTGATTATCATTCAATTTTATTTAAAAAAAGTAGGTTACAAATCTTTTCTTAAATTTCCTAGGAAACGAGCATATTTTAAACTCAAATTCCAATCAAATTTGATTTTCTCCCCCACAAATCAACAACCTTGTTCAGAATTACAAGTATATATTTATTTATTTGTTTGTAAACATTTAACCTGTCCCCCCTTTTTGTATATAAAGCCCGAAATAAATTGATTTTTATCAGTTGCTTCCGAACACTTGGCGACCGTGGATCACTAGAAGAACCTAGAAGGTAAATAAGTAGTTAGTTAGTGAAAATTTAATTAGTGAAGTTAATTAGTGTTTGAAGAAAACTTTGCTAGTTAATTAAGAAGATTTTCTGGAAGTAGCTCGATGTCTGAAGAAATTCTGAAAGCATTGAAGAAGGAGCGGGCACGCTGCCGTGCAACGTTCACCGCCAACAGACACAAGGTAGAAAAAGAATTAAATAATAAACCTATAAATGTGTCACTTTTGACAGAGTTATTTAATGTATTAGAGTTAAAATCTAAAAAGCTATCTGAAGTAGATTTAAAAATTAGTAGCTATTTAGACGTTGAAAACTCAGATTACAACTCAGAGATGGAGACGATCGAAGAGTATGAAGATAGCTTTGTAATAATTAAAACTAAGGTAGAATTAGCTATTAAGAATATCGGCTCCTCTCAAAATAGTGGACAAGTCCAAGAGGCAAAAATTAGATTTCCTAAAATTACGCCTCACAAATTTAATGGGGACTTAAGAAAATTTATTAGTTTTTGGGGACAATTTAAGAAAATTGACAGCGACCAATATTTGACAGATGAGGATAAATTCCAATACTTATTGCAAAGAATGGAAGATAACTCTCCAGCAATGGAGTTAGTCTCTAGTTTTCCTCCCTCTGGGGAATTATAAAAAAGCTCTTGCCCAACTAAAAGAAAGATTTGGCCGAGATGACTTGTTAATTGAGGTTTATATGAGAGATTTATTAGGGTTAGTTCTATTGCAACAACAACATTCGAAAGGTAAACCCATGCCACTTAGAACCCTGTATGACAAGTTAGAGTGTCAGTTACGATCTTTAGAGACACTAGGGGTCACAAGTGACAAGTACAGTGCGATGTTATATCCTCTTGTAGAATCCGCTGTTCCAGAGGAAAATTTGCGTGCTTGGCAGAGGTTTTCTTTGTCAAGTGATTACAAAAGCAGTAAAGAAGATAGACTAACTAAACTGCTTTTATTTCTTAGATCTGAAGTAGAGAACGAGGAGAGACTCTTATTAGCTAGGTCCAGTTTTGTAACAGGTATCAAAGGAAACAAAAAGAAAGTCGATACTCCAGAGCAGGACATCCCGTCAGCAGCTACGTTGGCAGCAATTGAGGAAAAGAAAGAATCAGCGGGAAATAAGAATAAAACAAAGAGTGAGCGACCTAAAAATGAAGTAATCTGTGTATTCTGTGGTAAAACTCACGCATCAAAAGATTGTTTGGGTAAGTTATCATTAGAAAATAAAAACAAAATGCTGTCAAATAAAAATAGATGTTTTATTTGTTTAGATCAATCAAATCACAGAGCGAAACAATGTAAAGCTTTCGTAAGATGCTTACTGTGTTCTAAACGGCACTATGCAGTTATGTGTCCACAGTTGGAAAAGTCTTCAAAAGTGGCGGAAGACGAAAAAGAACAAATCAAAGCATCTAATTGTTCACTTATGAAGACGTCATGTGGAACAGTGTTGCCAACTTTATTAGTCTTGTGAAAGGAAAAGAAAGGAGCTAAGAGTAAGACTGTTATGCGATACTGGTTCACAAAGGTCGTATGTATCAACTAATGTAATTAAAAGCTTAGATTTAAATAAAATTTCGGAAGAGACGTTATGTCAAACTGTTTTTGGAGGCATAAAAATGCAAACTAAAAAACATGGTCTATGAGCTAAATATAAGTAGTGCAAGGGGAATGGGATCCCTCTTACAATAAAAGCTCTGGAATATGGAAAAATTTGTCCAAACTTCCCTGCTTAACTTCAAAAGAAGCATTAGAAAAGTTAAGGGGTATGGGAATTGAGTTAAGTGATTTAGGAGAAGAACCGGAAGAAATCGGCATTTTAATTGGGTCTGATGTTTTAGGAAAAGTTCTTACGGGAAAAATTATTGACATTAATGATAAGTTAATTGCTGTTGAAACAAAAATTGGTTGGACTGTCATGGGACAAGATAAAACAGACAGAAATGACAGTAATATGGTTTTATTGACAATTAATGAAATGAATTTTGATGTATCTAATTTATGGAGACTTGATTCAATAGGTATTACAGATCCCGTAGAAACTAAGAAGAAGGACGAGATAGCTCAGGAAACTATGACATATTTTGAGGAAACAATCACGATGAACAAGGAAAGGCGCTACGAAGTGAGATTACCTTGGATTGTTGGTCACCCTGAGCTAGCAAACAACAGACTAGAAGCAGAAAGAGGTTAAAAACCGTCACTAGAAAAATGAAAAAAGACGGAATTTACGAGCAATATGATCAGGTATTTCGTAGTTGGCTAAGTGAGGGTATAATAGAAGAAGCAAACAATCTTTGTGATGAGGGCAGAGTAAATTACTTAGCCCACAGAGCTGTGGTAAAACAATCATCGCTTACTACAAAGGTGCGTCCAGTTTTTGACGCGTCCGCTAAGGACAAAAATGGAAATTCGTTAAACTCTTGCTTAGCAACTGGTCCAAATTATTAGAAATAATTCCAAATTTAATGATAGATTTTAGAAGAGAATTGATTGGGGTGACAGCTGATATAAAACAAGCTTTTTTGCAGCTTAGTTTTGAGGCAAGCGATAGAGATTTTTTACGATTTTTGTGGTGGAATGAAAGAGGGGAACTTAAAGAATATAGACACTGCCGAGTAGTTTTTGGGTTAACATGCAGTCCCTTCCTATTAGTAGCTAGCATAGGGTATCATTTAAAGTTAGCCCCCGATGCATTAAAATCTACTGCAGAAAAGTTAGCGAAATCTTTCTATATGGATAATTGTGTTACATCAGTTTCAAACAAAAAAGAACTAGAGAAATTTGTTATTGAATCAAAAAGTTTAATGGAATCAGCCAAGATGGAATTGAGAGCCTGGGCTTATAAT
>JACMZG010001908.1:18831913-18834413 GCA_018340805.1 Microvelia longipes
AAATGTTTTAAGGATGAAAATGGTGTGTTAGAGTTAAGACAAAATTAATCTTGGGAGAGTATGAGTGTGATTTTAGATACCCCATGGTGTTGCCGTCAGACCATGAAATAGTGCGAAAGCTTATCATCCATACGCACAGTCAGGAGAAGCACGCAGGGGTGCTAACACTTATGACTAAGCTGCGAGAGAGATTCTGGATTCTGCGAAGTAGAAGGACCATCAAAAGGGCAATAAGAGACTGCATCAGATGCAAAAGGTTTGCGTCTAAACCAGCCGAGACACCCTTCGCTCCACTTCCAAGAGACAGAATATTATCACAGGCTGCCTTTGCAACAACAGGGGTTGACACAGCAGGACCACTTTACCTAAAGGAGGTAAAAAGGTGTGGGTTTTACTCTTCACCTGTGCGACCTACCGAGCGGTTCACCTAGAACTGATTGAGGAACTTACGGCAGCAGCTTTCATCGAAGCACTCAGTCGGTTCATGGCACGCAGAGGAAGAGTAAGCACCATTTACTGTGACAACGGGACCAACTTCGTTGGAGCCAACCGGCTTTTGGGAGAGCTGGATTGGCATAAAATAACGCAAGAAGCAGCGGTAAGAAGGATAAAATTTATTATGAACCCTCCTGCAGCTCCCTGGTGGGGAGGCTGGTGGGAACGTCTTATTAGAATAATGAAAGACCTACTTAAAAGAAACCTAGGACGTCACACTGCTACTTTTTCTGAAATGCAAACCATTTTGTGTGACTGTGAGGCCACTATGAACTCGCGGCCTCTCACCTATGTAGGGGAAAATCCGGAGGAGCGTGCACCACTCACTCCTTCATACTTTTTGACTGACATCGGAGAGCACCCCCTACCAGATCTAGATATGCTTGGCGCCTCAGGTTTTAACAAACGGCTAAAGCATATTCAAATAGTCAAAAATAAATTGAGGACAAGATTTCAAAAGGAATACTTAGCGGCGCTGCGTCATCGAGGTCGAGAAGGAAAAACTCATCTTAGAACTGGTGACATCGTTTTGATCGGCAGTGATAATAAGAAAAGAATCAGTTGGCCCCTTGGTAGAATAGTTGAACTCTATCCAGGGCGAGATGGAATTCCTAGGTCAGCTAGAGTCAAGACTGCGGAAGGTGAATTGATTCGTCCGTTCGGCCGACTGTATCCCTTTGAAGTCCAAGAAAATAGAAAGGAAAAAGAAGAAAAAGTTCAGGAACCTGTTGAAGTTGAAGAAAACGGAGAGGAGGAAGGAGATGAAGTTTGGAAAAATTGGAACAAAGTGTAATTTTTAACATCTTCTTCCCCCATAGTTTTTAAATCTCGTTTTGATTTATAAATAGTTAAATTTAAAAGTAAGTTGAGTTACAATTAAAAAAGTTAAATTCGGGTACTTCCTTGTAGGGGCGGGAAGATGTTCAGAATTACAAGTATATATTTATTTATTTGTTTGTAAACATTTAACCTGTCCCCCCTTTTTGTATATAAAGCCCGAAATAAATTGATTTTTATCAGTTGCTTCCGAACAAACCTATTGTTCAAAACAACTTGTAACTGCAAGTGTCAAAATTAAGCGTTTCACCAATATCATTACAATTTATTGTAGCCTACAAGAGTTTTTGTAAACAATGTGTTAAAATATTATTAAAATCCAGTTTCATTTATATGAGTAAATAAATTAATATAATTTCCAAATACGAAAAGTAATGTTTATAAAAAACGTTTTACAAACTCATATTGAGCACTAGATTATACTAATAAACTAAAAGTTTGCGATAAAAAGTTTTAATTAATAAAATGAACTCGCAACTCAGTCTATCTAGGTTCGAACCTTAGTAGTAGTAATGTTACAAGTAATTGTAATAGACAAAATAATTTTGTTTATAAGTGTATCCTTGATAATAGTATAGATAAATTTGTCATTACAAGTTACTTTTTACAATTTGTGTAACTATAAGACTTGTACTTTTGTGAAACGGGCTCCAGGTCTTCGACATTCGACATATCATCTCATAGCGAAATTTATAATGCATTAGTAGTGGAAATTACATAGCTATCGAATTTTTAGTAAGTAAGTTATTTGGGAACATAAATATTTTTGGTGCGATAAGGCGCGGTCGAATATCTAGAACGTTGGATTACTAACAAACTTTTTTTATAATTTTTTTTTCAAAATTTTCAGTAATTAGCCGGATTTGTGATAAATGAAGCCTATTTCCGTAATCTGCACGCTCTTTTGGTTAATCTCAAAGAGTATTTACATTCACTCAACGATTTATTTAAATCTAACTTGGTACATACATAACTACTGTTAGACGTCAATATTTTGTGTTATATTTTGACATGTCATATTTGTTAACATTGACGTCTAACAGTAGTTATGTATGTACCAAGTTAGATTAAAAATAAATCGTTCAGTGAATGTAAATACTCATTGAGATTAACCAAAAGAGCGTGCAGATTACGGAAATAGGCTTCATTTATCACAAATCCGGCTAAT
>JACMZG010001908.1:18839413-18863470 GCA_018340805.1 Microvelia longipes
GAACGGTGATTTTAAAATAAAAATCCCGTTTAAAATCCCGTTTTCGGAATTTTATTGCAAACACAATACTTTTCCTATGTACCAACCAGGCAAATGAAAAGTAAAAAAGCTCTACCAATGTATTTACATTACATAAGTTCAAAGAAATCGTATAAATTGAGTGGATACAACAGAGGTTATTGACAGATATGTCAAAGGGATTACCTCAGGACACAAAGGTCAGAGGAGGGAAATACAGTAGAGCTTTTAATTCTCTACACTGATGGACAAAAAGAGACTAGACAGTACCAACTCAATCCCTTTCTATTTAAATGCAAGTTTAATACTAGGCTTGTCAAAGGATTGACCTTTCAGCTCTGCAAACAGAACAGCATTGAAAATTTAAGTGTAATATTGTAAAAAATAAAGATCACGAGATTAAAGTGATTTTGTCCATGTCCAGAAACTAAAAAAATATAATAAACTGCGTAGGCTTCCACGGTTATTGCCATGAAAATTTAGGTTTTCCGGGGATGACCACGTTAATGTAGATGAAGAATCCGACGTTTCGCTTTCACTGTGGGATGCATTTCAGGGATATAGGACATTGTTTCATAAAGACTAAATATTACTACCACTAAATGGCTCGTTTTTCTAAGAGATCTGTCACTGCTATAAATAATGAGGAAAGTAGAGTGCAGAAATTTTAGCTTCTATCCATAATGTCCTATATTCCTGAAGATGCCTTCCACAGTGAAAGCGAAACGTCGGATTCTTCATCTACATTAACGCGGTCACCACCGGAAAACCTAAATTTTCAAAAAAAAATATATCTACAAAAGGAAGATATATATTGAGCAAATCATGACACTTAATCATTTTTACTCACCTTCTTGTATTTACCTTCTATCTAAAACGTGCAGTAATTAACTCTACTAGTAACATCCATTGCACTAACTAGTTAATAACTAGTAATTATTACTGGTTACTTACTTATTTTTACTAACCATAACTAAAATTCTCGGCTAGAGAGCGGAAGATAATTATTTATTATTATAGTACGTAATTTAGATTGAAGGAGAGGGTTCACTGATTGCTTAGGTGGTAAAATGCTTGCTTATAAGCAAGTTTACAGATGCTTGCTTTAAAAGCAACTAGCACTTGGAAAACATTGTGTGATGTGGATACGCTAATCTGTTACCTGTGTTCTAGGACTCTAGAGTAAGACCGCAGAGAGCCTATTATGCTATATATACCATAGTACAGGTTCTGGAATAACTGAATATGCGCACTATAGACCGTATTCAAAGACGTTTTCCTAACATTTTCCTAACTTTTTCCTAACATTTTCCTAACATTCTCCTAACTTTTTCCTAACATTTTCCTAACACCTAACTTTTTCCTAACATTTTCCTAACATTCTCCTAACATTTTCCTAACTTTTTCCTAACATTTTCCTAACATTCTCCTAACACTCACCTTAGGTTTAGGTAAGAGAAAAGTTTTTTTAAGCCACGAAATTTAAATGATCGTTCCCGTGTTTCAAAAGTCATTTAGAGGCTTCGCATGATTTTTTTTGTAAGAACCTAAGGTAGTTAAGTCAAAAAGTGATACCATTGTAAATAACGTAATATATCGCAAAAATATCTATGTTATTAACTTATACCTGGATTTACGACACACTTTGTCGTATTAATAACTAGTACATAATTTACATAATATAAGTTACTGTTAATCACTTACTTTACTATTAGGGAGTTTTACCCTGAAATTCTTTTAACACAATCAGATTTTTTTATTTTCTATGGTCTGTTTGTGGCGGGCTATCAATTCAAAGAGAAAATTCAGTTGGTCCGGTGTGAATAATTCAGCCATTATTATACCAAAAAAAATGTACACAAACAAAAATGAATTTAATGACTAAATACAAAAAAAAAACAAAATTGTGTAAATGATTTAGCAAAATGAAAACAGTGTTGCACTGATTAACAGGTCTTCATTTAGACACCTTTGGATTTGTACAACCTGGTCCACGTTCAAACTTGAAACGCTTGATACTGCTTTATTTATGAAAAGCTGTTACAATAATTGAATATTGTATTTGTATTAACTCTATGTTTACTGAAACATATGTAAATAAAGTTTCTAATATATTTAACATTCGCCAAAGCAAGGCCGCATTGTTGTTTATGACAAAGTGTGTCGTAAATCCAGGTAATAAGTTAATAACATTGATATTTTGCGATATAGTACGTTACTTACAATGGTATCACTTTTTGACTTAACTACCTTAGGTTCTTACTAAATAAAATCATGCGAAGCCTCTAAAAGACTTTTAAAACACGATAGGAAAATGTTAGAAGAATGTTAGGAAAATGTTAGGAGAATGTTAGGAGTTAGGAAAAGTTAGGAGAATGTTAGGAAAATGTTAGGAAAGTTAGGAAAATGTTAGGAAAAGTTAGGAAAATGTTAGGAAAATGTTAGGAAACGTCTTTGAATACGGGCCTTAGTGTGAAGCAGATGCAGCGTTGAAGCCTTATTTGAAATTACAAAGGTCTCTTAAGACTCCAACTCTGGAGAAGGTAACTCAGCAGCGTAATTAAAGTAGTTTAAAAACATTAAATTTAAAGTTATAAGAAACAGCAAACTCGTATAGAAGTTTTAGTCAAGGCAGTTTTAGTCTGTATTTTAGTGTAGTCTCATAGAAAGTAGAACTGCAGGTAAAAATATGATCTATCTATGGTCTATCAAGTAAAACTTTGTGGGGTTAGATCATTTTAATGATTATCCAGTAATTATTTGGTTTGGTCCAGCTAGTTTGATATTACAATTTACTTGTAACAGAGGCATATACAAGCCCGATACTAGTGGCATCTACCACTAGCTTGAAATTAGGAAGATCTACCACTCGCCTGATACTAAGGGAAACTTCTAAAAGCCTGTATCCCGATTATATTGGCATGTATCACAAGTCCGATACTAGTGGCATCTACCACTAGCTTGAAATTAGGAAGATCTACCACTCGCCTGATACTAAGGGAAACTTCTAAAGCCTGTATCCCGATTATATTGGCATGTATCACAAGTCGATACTAGTGGCATCTACCTAGCTTGAAATTAGAAAGATCTACCACTCGCCTGATACTAAGGGAAACTTCTAAAAGCTGTATCCCGATTATATTGGCATGTATCACAAGTCCGATATAGTGCTACACTAGCTTGAAATTAGAAACATCTACCACTCGCCTGATACTAAGGGAAACTTCTAAAAGCCTGTATCCCGATTATATTGGCATGTATCACAAGTCCGATACTAGTGGCATCTACCACTAGCTTGAAATTAGAAAGATCTACCACTCGCCTGATACTAAGGGAAACTTCTAAAAGCCTGTATCCCGATTATATTGGCATGTATCACAAGTCCGATACTAGTGGCATCTACCACTAGCTTGAAATTAGAAACATCTACCACTCGCCTGATACTAAGGAAATTCTAAAAGCCTGTATCCCGATTATATTGGCATGTATCACAAGTCCGATACTAGTGGCATCTACCACTAGCCTGATACTAGAAACAACTACCACTAGCCCGATATTAGTGACAACTACTACTTACTCAATACTAATACTAGTGGAAAGTTCAAATAGCCCGTAGCCCAACTTCAAGAAGCCATTAACCTTAAGTAGCGGCTAAGGAGCCAGTATCAAACAAAATGCTATTACTCTAAACAAAAGTTTCATAAAATATCATACCTCTGAATAAGACCTCTCTATGGCTGATCTTTTAAGTATGTAAGTTCTGGAACAAAGAAAATAAGAAAAAATTAGGTTGCATAAGGAAAATAAATAGGCCAACCAGGGGATGAAATCATTTTTTAACAACAGTAAAGGCAAACAAAGCAAATAAATATGAAAACATTTAACATTAACAAAGCTGAAATATGGTGTTGTTCCCTCAGTGACAATATTATATTAAATGTAATTAAATGAATTCATAAAGAAAAAAATATAAAAAATTAAAAACGTTATAGCAGTAATTAAAGAATAAAAAAAATAAGTAAGGAAGAATTTATTATTACAATACTTCCCCCTCCTTTGTAGACAAGAATAAAAATTACAACATTGTTTCAAAAGAGGGGGAGGGGTTATAATAGAATTTTCTGTATAATTTAAAAGTGCAATCATAAAAAAAAATCTTTTGAATGTTAAAAAAGAATAGTAAAAGAATAAACGATAAAAGCTGAAACCAGTTTCACTCATAAAGAGTTTTTCATTACAATGAGTGGATTTTGAAGCAACTTACAGCTTCATAACTCAGACTCTTAGGAGTAGAAAAAAGCGACGAGAAAAACAAAGTCAAACTCTTCGTAAGTAGTTGAGTTTCAACTTAAAAAAACATTTTTTACAGTTAAGAAAAAGTGTTGTCTTTTTCAAGAATGTCATACTTATACTTAAGAATGAAATTCACTTGATAATAACTCAGTAAAATGTTATACTTAATAATAGCCAAGGCGTCTAGAATAACAACCAGCAACAACTCAAGCTTAAAAAAACTTCATAAACATCATACCTTCCATGTATCATCTATTTTTCACGAACAATTTTCATGAAGGCAATTCTTCAGAAAATTTCATATCATTTTAACAAAATTAAAGAACGATAAAAAGAAAATAGGGATGTTTTTATTATGTATGATTTATAACTTTAAAATCATACATAGTTGGATGCTCCGCATGCCAGAAAACCAGAAATTCTGGCGCGAAGGCTCACAAGCCGGACGATTTTTTTTAAATGCGCGCTTTCTTGCTTATCGATTCAATTTTAGGTTCCAATATTTGCTGATGTTTTCGGTATAAAACTTAAAAACCAGTGCTGTAGCACCACAACTATTTGTTTAACTTTTCGAATTTTTAGAGGAAAATACGTATTATCCCAAAGATTATACACCACACGACACAGAATAATTTCGCAGTCATTTAAAGCTCAGTTTATGCTAATTATTAGCGCATTTTAGTTATACTTAAAAAACGTAAACGAAAATTGGATCGATGATCAAGAAAGCGCGCAATAAAAAGAAAATTTAGACCACCGCGCCAGAATTATTTACTTAAATACTAATAATACAATTAAAAAATAAATAAAAAATTAGCGACGGTATCAAGGTTCGAACCTGGGAACTCTAGCTCTGAATAGTCTTATCGCCTCATAGACGGTTTTATTGGATTTAGCCCCCCAAAAAACATTGAACACGAAAACGACTTCTTTTACGACCGTATTTTATGTTATCCGGTAATTTACCACCATTTGTTCTACTTTTTTGGTAATTTAAGGTGGTCGTATCGGCTTAAGACTGGTTTTTTATTCAGCACCCCAAAAAACACGAAAAATTGTAAACTTGAATTTAACCGATTTTTAAAAATTTTGCTGACTCAGCATACCGGATTAATAACGTCACAACAACCTGATTTTCAATAGGGTTTCATGTCCTCCCCAAGTTTTATTAAAAAATATAAAACCGCGATCCATCACACGAGCCGTCTTATAGGTGTATTTTTTATTCAAAGAAAATTCGATAAAAGATACAGTACAGGTAGATAAGGTACGGACTACCAACTTACTTTACCTCCTAACTTCGGACTCGCTTCGCCCGACCTTAAAATGTCATGATTATTAAATGTCTAAAGTGGCATTTCTTAGGGCAGGCTGCGATGACCTCAGAAATATCTAGGTTGTTATAGCGTTGGGTTAATTAAACATTAAAAGTAATACGCTAAATAAGCAATTCAATCATTCAATTTTTAAAAATTAAATTTAAAAAAAAAAATATAAAAGATTCTAGTTAAAAAAATATATAAACACAGCTGGAGTTATGTGTGACAAACATGATAAAAATTACTCAGAACTTCATATAAATGTTCGGAATTTTAGGAAAAATTCTACGTTGATGTAATATGAAACATATTATGAAAGTAGACAACTTCACTTTACTACACTAAAGGATCAATGAAACATTTTGCAGGGGAGGTACCCCAGCAGGTGAACCTGCCAGGTTGTGTCCTCTCTCCCTATAGCAGAGACTGACACAGATCAAGAGAGCAAAATATTCAGAAATCGAGCAAATAAAGAAAGACCATTTGCTTCTATCTTGTAATAATTCGTTAAAACCTAATTAAATGTCAAGTTTATTACTAAATCCGCATACATATATTAAGTAAAGTAATATTTTTTTAAAATTCAATATACTTAAAATAAATGTTCCCTGAAATTTAGAGCTATGTAAAGAAATTCAAATCAAACATTTCTACCAAGATAAATATATATATTATATATATATTATATAATATATATATATATATATAAATTATATATATATATATATATTATATATATATATATATATTATATACATATACATAATATACACATATTAATTTTGATTTAAAAGTTATAACATGACTAACATTAAAGACCTTTTCATAACATCAAAAAGATTTAAATTTTGAAAGCTAACAAATATTGCATGAGAAGGTAATTTTAAAATGATATACACGATATTCAAGTAACCCATATAAATAATAAAGATACTAAGTAAAACATATTTTATAAGCAGCTTGGAGAGGTTTAAATTTTAAACTTAACAGATTTAGTAGTGGAATTAAATTTTCGGGTTCTGTATTTTTCAACCTGGATTAAAAGGTATTCAATCCTTTCCAATCCATGCTCAGTGACCCAGTAGTATGAATTTATTTGGTAATTTATTTATTATTAATAACATAGTGACCAAATTTTAGTGTTACTACGTTTTAGTGTTTAATAATACTTCACTATTTTTACAATATTAACAGTTTCTTTTTATTCGAGAAATCACCTTATAGAAAAACGAAGTACCTCGGAACGTAACCTTTCCACATTGAATTCTCTACCCTCATCCTTAGATAATAAATACATTATTTTCATTACCAGCGGTCACCCATACAGGCAATGGCCTCGCTTGATGCTGCTTAACTATTTTATATTCAACGAAATCCGGAAATATTCTTGCTGTATTAAAACAAAACTTGGTATACTTATTTACAAGATAAGGGTATACACTTGAACCAAATTTCAACTCATTTGCATTATTTTACATTTTTTTTACAAACCATATACAAGTTATTCCATAAAAATGAACTAATACTGATGGTAAGATAAAACTTGGCACATACATTGCTCTTATAAATGACTACATGCGTGTTTAATTTCAAATCGATCAAAACATTTTTCGAAATATTTGCTAAGTCATTATTGCGGGTTAATGACGTCATAAAAAATATGACGGATTTGTTCCGGGTAGCACAACATACCTATTGACTGATTTTCAACTCTTTAGCATAAACACACTGGGAGCTACGATGATAACAGACACCACTTACATATTTCTATTTGAGAAAACCACTTAGGAGGCCTTAAAAACACCTGAAATTGTTAATTTAGGTGACATCCCGGTTTCGGCTTTTTGCTAACATGTTGGTCATATAAATTCTCACCGTGCTATTAGTCACTAGCTCTAGTAATTTAGTTATTTTAAGATTAGGGACCTGCGAACTTTCAATAGAAAATTATGCTTAAGGCGTAAGTTATTACTCTCTAACGAGAACCAAAATAGTTATTTATGCCATAAGGCTGAGAAGTGTGTCTTTATATCACGACAATTAGACATAAAGACATAAAGACATTCTCAGCCGGATGGCATATACTATTTTTTTTTTTGAGGTAGCACTCATTAAATGCTATATACTTAATTGAAAAAAAAACAAACGTAAAAAAATAATACATGTTAATTATAATGAAAATAAACAAACAAATGACAAATAATACCTGTTTAATTATTTTTATTGTTGAGTTAAATTGACTGTTCAATTATAAAAATTAGTCTATGAACAAAAACAGAAACAAAATGAACGTTTTTAAAGAAACTTCATGAAGGTTTACACAGATTGTTTTTTGAACACGCTACATACAGTAATGGCGGGCAATATATAATTACTTTTACGTCCTAGGAATTTTTATATTCATTATTGTCCCGGAGTCGAAAAGTACTAAATAACCTCCTATATAACAATGATTGGCTTCTCATCCTAAAAACGGTCCAATAAAAGTGCTCAATTACGTACTACCTCAAAAAAAGGATATTTTTGTCCCTCTTGAAAATAAAGCATATTTAAAAGACAAGCATAGTTCGTTTGCGGCTTAAATTATGTTCTTATAATAATCTTAAGATAGGGTTTATGGTCTTATAATTTTAAGAGTTTTATGTCATTAAAACTCTTGGTATGTATGTTGGCCTTCTTTCATGGTAAACTTTTACAACATTTTACAAATTAAAAACGCTCTCTCTCTCGCTCTCTCTTGTAGCAAAAGCAAAAATTCCAAAATCAATGAGATAAAACGAAGTTAAAGAGCTGTCCAGAGTGTGGTAGAGCCGGGAGTTTAACTAATTGAGTTAATGTTAGTGGCATGTCTATTAGGAGGCAGGAGTGCCAACTTGTTAGCGATCAATATCACTAAAGTACTTGGTGTTTGTGTTTCGTATACACGTGAAATCAACCTTTCCAGTTTGAGGGGAGCAATTAATGGCTCTGATTGATGACAAGACTCAAAGTTAAAATCATTAACATAGTCACAAAAGATGTCTCTCTAAAAATCACACAATTAATGAGACTTATACAAGCAAATATTAAAACTTAGCCACATTAATACCTTCATTCTCATAGTGTTACAGACTGCATATTGCGATTCGTGTTAATTCTTTGCATTATAATTTACTTTAGAAGTTATTAAAACTCTTGAGGCTGCCCATCTCTTGATAATCCGTCAATCATAATATTCATTAGAGGATCAAGCTTATATTGCTTTTCGTTTAAGCGAAGTTAGGAAGTAAATATTATTTACCTTAGGAGTGTAGTATTTAGCAAAATTGCCATAATAAAAATTACGCTTAAGAGGTTGTTTGAATAAAGGAGGTGTTATATAATATATATATATATATATATATATATATATATATATAATATATATATATATATTATATAATGTGGGTTCGGTATTACTAGATATTGGGAGGTAGTATAGAAGACGGGGCTCTGCCATTTGCACCACCCTAGTTAGCCTACTGGTCTAGACAGACAGGACAAAAATGACTTCTACGGGACCACGTTGAGCTAAGCCCAACGTGAGGCCCGCAAAGCGAAAGAAACCCGAAAAGGTTTCTAATGGCCGTAGGCCTTCTAAAACTGTTGGAACCGGTTTCTGCTCAATCAGATTATCTTAAGAGTGCATTTGACAAATAACTTAATTATGACGTCATCACCAATAAGTTAACAAGATGTCCTTGGCCTTTTAGCAGCTGCGCCGTTGTCATATGAGAGATCCACCGTAGCGGAGAGGTGGATTAGTGAAAATCATAAGATCTCGCTAATTTTGTAGGGGAGGAGTTAGAGGGGAGCTTTACAAATTTAGTTCCGAGAGGTAACGTGTCCAAAATCCATCATTAAATTAAAACACAAACATGAAATCCACCTGATGACGTTTCATCTCCAGCCCCCTCCCCTCATAAGACATTTCTTTATGTTTGTGATAAGTTGGAGGTAACGAAACATGCTATAACACAAGATTCCGAGCCGCCTTTAAATACGAACGTCTTTTCATAAAGTAGAGGGGTCTGTCACATAAGTGGGTGAGACAGACCGAATATAATTATAGCAGATAAAGGACTAAAGAGGAAATATAATAAGGCTGATGAAATGTAAAGAGCAAGCAGAAAACTAAATCATTATGGTAGGTCTATTGGCGATTCTATATTAAGCAATTGATATTAAGCCGTTCTACTACGTTATCGATTGCGGTTATCACTTCTCAACATTTCTTTGCAACTATAGTATAGACCTTAGAATAATACTATACATAGAAGGAGCACTACTGATAACACAATGGGCGGTTCACTGGTGGACTTAGGTAATGCTGCCACCCTAACAATATACAATTATGTTTCTATTATATGTTCTATGAATATTATGTCTAATATTAATTAATGATTGATTATTCAAAAATAATAACCATATCGGTGTGCATTACAAATTTAAAGAATTTTAAATTGTAGTTTAACGTATTAATAAAAATTATATTAAAAGTAGTTCTCGCAACTAAATGTAGATTTTGTATTCCGCCACCCTTTTGCCAATATAAGACCGGTTTTAAAATACACAGCATTGTTTTATTATATAATTTTTGTTCTTTACGATCTTTCTCATTAATAGATATTATGACACATATTAAAATAATGTTTTGTTGTAGGGTGGTAACCCTACTTAAGTCCACCAGTCAACCGGCTTTCGTGTTATCATGGAATTACATGTGTTTACGGTCCTGTGCTCCGTCTATATAGTATTATTCTGAGGTATAGACGAATAGACAAACTAAGAAAAAGTAAAACAATGACAGTCATTTAGTAAAGGTGGGGGGGGGGGAATAAAGAATAAGGATCACCACACGGACCCCTGGGTCAACTGGGTCCAGTTGATCTCACAAAACTTTTAGCAGTAAAAAGTATCCGGTTTCTTTATTATCATATCGCTCCCTAAAGAACAGTGACCCAGAGCAAAAACATTAGGACATAAAGGTTTAAAAAAGCTAAATGGTTTACTGCAATCGATATTTTCTCTGTATCAAATGAAATCAAGTAAAAAAGCTTATCGCTCATTTTATGTTTTTTTGTCAACTTGATGAAAATATATAACAGACACCTTCATATATGATGTCATTTGCATCGTTAATTCCCTTAATAATTTCCTTTATAAATTTCACTAAGGGTCACGAGACCACTAAACAAGAGGCCGTTGGCCTCTAGGCCATTTCGCAGACCACTAGGGCGGCTTCGCGGCCCCCGCGCCTATCTGTGGCCGCTTTGGTGCCGCACGGTTGTTTTCCTTTATCAGTTCGTCGTATTACTTGTTAATATAAGTGGCATACTGCCACAATATAAGCCATAAAACGTGATTTGTTTACACGTGATTATGTTTTATATGTCAATCAATAACACCGGAAGTTATTATGATAATAAAATGTACCTTTGTGTATTTGTTGACCATAAAAAATAGTACAAGAGTAAAAAATTTCATTTAAACATTTATTTAGATAATTTTGGGTTGAATGACGTCACACAGGTTGACATTCGTACCACGTATTTCAATAGAAGAAAACGTTGAAACACGTTTTAATCGTGTTCCCACGATAAAAAGGATTTATGGGTCACCCATTAATAATAAATAAATATATATAATATAGCTATATAATAATTATATATATAATATATAATATATATATATATATATATATATATATATATATGTATTATATAATAATTATATAATATATATATATATAAATAATATATATATATATATATATATATATATATATATACATATATACCATATAATATATATTATATATTATATATATATATTATATATATATAAATATATATATATATATATATATATAAATATATAATATAATAGTTTAAAGTTATTAACTGAACTTTAGTATTATCCTTATTCGAAAAGAACCATCACTTCTGATGTCTACATTAGGCTAAAGAAAATCTAATGACAAAGATTTTGAGTAAATGTTTGTCTGTCAAATGTCTACATATAAATTTACTTATAATACTGGAGACGGTACTAATAATAATACTATAGTGTTATACGCGGTCAGTTGACAGCGTGGGATAATTTGATAAAAGATCCAATAAGGTAGGCATGATATGAAATTGTGAGCGTGATTTTACATCCAGGACTAACTTTATTGGCTCCAAAGAATTATAATCACACGCAGTCAACTGACTATACTCTGTGGGTTTTACTATAATATTAATAAGACAAAGATTTTTTTTAGAATAGATTAGATCCATTTATTTTATTCCTAATAAAATGATTTATCGACAAAATCAATTGGTACACATTCATAATAAGTGTCGGTTTCGAACTGAAAAATGAACTGTATTGTTAAGAACACAACATACCAAAGGTGTGAAAATCTGTCAAAAACCTTCTTCGGGAAATTATCTAGAAAATAATGGTACTGAATCCCATCTTATCTTTATAAAACAGCAATGATAGAGGGATACGGAATAGGTTCAATGTTAGGGTTTGAAAAAAGATAAAACCAGAAGATCTGTGTAATCTATCAAAGTCAACTTGTTTTCACTTAGGATTTCCTTAAACCTAGCTTTGGTCCAAAAACACAACCTATCTTAAAAACAGTTTTTTCTAAACATCTCTTAAATATCCAATATATCTTCTGGAATAAGAGAAAACATATTATATATCACTGAAAATTTGTACCTTAGGAAAACTATTAAATCCTCTTCAACTAGTAATGTGGAGCATTGAAACCTCGACACAAACCACAAAAAAAGATTAACAGTGAAAACTTAATATTTTTTAAAAATAAAAAATAGGTTACAGAGTATCCCGGAACTATTCAACACATCAAATCCACTGCCATCATCCTCACACAGTAGTCTCGCTTCGCTCGTCATAAAAATAAAAACAAGAGGCTTTCGGCCTCTTTGCTGCTCCGCCACCTCAGAAGCGTCAGCACTGAAAGCCACTGTGCGATATCCGCGCCTCCCAGTGCATTTATGTTAATGCTGCCGTGGCATATTGCCATGATATAAGCGAATTCACAAATTAGTCAAAAAACGTGATTTGTTTACATTATGTTATATACGTCAATCAATAATACTAATAATAAAAATTTTCATCGTGATGTAAAAACTTTTGTAAAGATTTGTGATTTTTGTAAAGTTTGTAGGGCCATTACTGTGTGTTAATGACGTCACATATATATCATAAAACATAATATGGTGTAGGACATTAACTAGGCTGATTTTTATACCAAGTTTTTTTTTATCAGAGTAAGTTTTCGAAAGTTATCGTGTCCCATAGAAATTTGTAGGGAAAAAATTTCGTACATATACAGGTGTGTTTTCATATAAAGGGTCCACCAAAGAAAGGATGTGATAGTTCACTCCTCAAAGGGAACAAAAATGTCCTATAATATAACCCCGATCCAACCCGTTTCCCACAAGGTCAAATTTAAATATTTCAAAAAATGTTTGACCTCACCATCATAAATAGATTAATAGCGTTTTAAGTCAAGGTAGAAAGGTGAAATTGGTCTCGTTGGAAAGCTAAGTAAATTTCCTATAGGACGAACTATTAACTATGACAAATATTTTGGAACTACTGCCCAAAAAGTTGCATGAAAAATGATGTTTTGCAAAAATTGAATTTTATGGAATTTTTATGGTAGGGCATTACAGGAAGTAAGTGATGAGCAAAAGTTTAGCCAAGAACGGAAAAAACTTCTCTAATGATTGGCCTTTAAGAAACCCCAAACTTCATCATACATTCAATAGTTAAAATTTTAATCTATTTTTCCTGGAAGTTGAAAAAACTGATTATTTTCTGCATTTTACGCATCTCCACATGTTTAATTTAAATGGTACATAAATAATTAAAAATCTTTAAAACGGGGGGAAGAGGGGTTTTAAAGGAAAATGTGTAAGAATAAAATATGTTTATTTACCCCCTAGAGTCTAAAAATCTTATTATTAGTTCACTTTAAAAAAATTCTGGCGCGGTGGTCCGCATGTCGGGCGAATTTCCTTTGGATGCGTGTTTCCGTGCTTTTTACATTATATAAGTTTACAACTACACGGAGAAAAATCTAGTGTAAAAGTAACGCGTTAACGTTTGGTGCTACACGCTCATGTGTTAATAAATAAAACACTAATCAGTGTAAGCGAAAAAAGCTAGTGTTAATCATGCCGGTCGCTTAACACTGTATGTGGGACAACCTATTGTGAGGGTAGCCAACCCGAAACAGCCTCACCCTAAGGCTGACAACTTCTAAATAGTGTTAAATTGCATTCTAAATTCAATTTAACCCTATTTTACATCCTAGAAGTGTTCTTATACCTATTATGACTTACCCAGCGAAGATACCTACACTTAAAGGCGCGCGTTTATCTCAACCTAGACCCAAAATTAGGTTAAACGGACATATAGCCCAAATAGCACGGTAACAACCCCTGTTTATGTAAAATATACTCCAGCAAGTTGTTTAATGGCGCAGTACAGCTAGTGTAACTGTACTTGGTAAGCTCTTTAATGTGCTTATTTACGCCTAATTAGTGTTACAATCGCTCTTATAAGCCGCAACAGATTTACTGCTAGTGTCCTGTATTTAAATCGCACATTTGTAGTGCTATTAAACCTAGCGTTGGCAGAACACTTACTGAGTAACATTATACAGATAGAAATTGTTGCCAACACGAAGAGTTGTCGAAATACCAGATGGGTCTCATTGAAACGTTCTTAAGATTGAATGTACTCTACCCCATTAGTGTAAACACTAATAGGTTAGAATAAACTTCGCATAAGATCATCGATTTAACTAACATTGCTAGGTCAAATGTGGGTAACATTCCGAGTTGATTTACTCTACTCTAAGTATGAACCCCTACACGGTACAACATACACTACTTCTAACTTGGTGACCCTTGCTAAGTTGAATTACCCTACCAGGGTATTGAATAACCCTTAAAAGGTAACACAATACCTAACTAGCAGGGTATGAATGACGCCTGCCCTAGTGCGTGGCTTTAGCCTTTTCATAGTTTCAATTTAAATTTACAACTATGTCGCGCCTGATGCCTGGCTCTTGTGGTACAACTCTTCTAGTGCGTGAGCGTACTCTGTACTGTAACCTACTGCTAGTCGTTCTTACCAGACTAGGTTTGTTAATAGCCCTTGATAGGGCTCTGATTGTCTTCTTCGGTTTGGTTGTATCCTCCATTAGGGATACTTCTACGCCCGAAATTGGATGATCACAGCATCGGAAAAGCTGTCTCCATTTGGCTTGCTTCCCGTTTTCTCAGAGCCCTCCTAATTTTCATTCATATTGGTAACAATAGGTGAAGAACCAATATAAATACATGTATTTTAAAAGACCTGAAAAGCGAAGCAAGTGTATCTGGAAAATTGGAATAGAAAAAGGATAATTTTAAAAAAAGAACATAATTAATAATATAAAAATAATTTATTAAGTTAAAAATACATTAGTAGATGTCACAATATTATGCAACAAACAATATACCATATTCTAATATTTGTTACATCCAAATATTCATAATATTACAAAGACATCAAGAAGTGAATGGTGAACAGAGATAGGAATATCCTCTTTCACCAATTCAACTATTAATTTCAATTCATGTCTCATTTCTTAAAGTTCTTAAAAAGAGTATTTAAAGATACATTGTAGATGCCACAATATTATATCAAACAGAAAACCATAATATTGATACATATACAGAATATACACATTAATATAACAAACGACATTCAAATAAGTTGAATTGTGAAAGAGATAGGGAACTATCCTCGTTCACATTAACTATATTTCAATCATCCAATCCTTTTAAGTCTAAAAGAGTATTTAAGATACATTAGTAGTGTCACAATTATAATAAACAAAATACATAATATTAAACTATACAGAAATAGCATTAAATTAACAAAGACATCAAGTGAAATTGATTGGTGAAGAGGATAGGAACTATCCTCTTCACCTAATTTAAAACTCATTTATTTCAATCCAATCCAATTTCTTTTTAGTCTTTAAAAAGAGTATTAACATACATTAGTAAATGTCCATTAATTGTAAAAACAAAATACATAATTATTTCTTACATAACAGAATAACATTAATATTACTAAGACATTCAATGAAGTTCAAAATGTCTCAGTTTTCGTGCAATACAGCGTTCAGTTCTACACAAAATATTAATAAAACGATTACAATATTTTGTTGATATAAAGAAATAAAAACTTTATGCGAGTTATGTGCAGTACCATATTGGCATGGGAACTAACAGGGCGACATTGAATCACTGGTGCAGAACGTAGTGCAACTATATCTTCACAGTGACTTATATGCGTCAATGACTGTAAACAAATATTCTTGTACTTTTTCACTATGAAGCAAATACGTCTACAATAGTAACAGTTGAGATGGCATATTTTGGAAAATATGGTTCACCCTCAATGTAACGCAACAATAAGGTTGCCCAATTTTAAATCTTATACTTCATTTCAGCCCATGAATAACTTTTTTATGGCTTTGAAGGACTACATCAAATGTTGGTGCGGGTATTTCGACTTGATTTTAAATCATTTTGGATGGACCTAATTGTAAAGTGCCAGATTATTTATCCCATAACTAGCATGCATTTAATGAACTGCTGCAATTGCTTAATTACTTAAGCTAAGAGGTACATTTCCGGCGATTCGAATATACGCAGTTACGTACTTTTAACTGCTTGTGCTTCCTTCAAACGCATACTCCAGATTTGTTTGAGCCCAGTTCAATAATGTTTGGGGTAATGAATTAGGAGAGGTGTTGGGTTAGAGGAGTTTTGATAGGTCTATAATAGTGAGAGGGTGGGACTTTAGATCCTTAACTAACTTGAGCTCCATGACATAAAGAGAGTCAGCACAGAACGTAACATGAACTAGCTTCTCAAAGTTAAGTAAAAAGCCAGACATTGTCATTCTCGGGATATCCAATCAACCGATATTAAAGTAAAATATTAACAAAGCCATACATTTCAGAGGCTGACATAATATGCCCCCTCTTCAGTGTGTGTACTTAATAGCAAGGGGTGCTTCGATCACTATCAACCCAAGAGTGAAAAAATGTAATCGCTTTGAGAGTTTGAGTTGAACAATGACCTGAAATGAAATGGCACAATTGGCTCATTTCATATCTACACACAACCTCATAAGTTTATGCATGGCACGAAAGTATGATTGTGTAACAGTGAGACTTGGGACTTCATTCCATTCACAGTATCTTTAAAAACAAAGTTGTGCATCTGAAACTCCTCAAACTGGTGCCTCTTGAGTATAATCATCTCCCTGCGGAGCAATTTGCTCATCCTCTTCAACCATGGCTTGAGATTGTGATGTTTGAGGCCACCAAATAACGACAACATTGTTAGCAGAGAAACTTTCTACATATACCTAGCTGGAATAAGCCCCAAGTTTTCACCTGACAAATGCAATCAAACATGAAATCATAGTGCATTTCTCACCCGGATGTGAATATTTCAATGCTCTAGATTCAGTTGTTGCAACACTCGGTTTATAATGTGGAGACTATGAACATACACGTTTTTCAAATGACCGACCAATGATCTATGTTACCGGTAGTATGTACGCGGAAGTATTTAAAGTACTTTAATCTCAATAATGGAAGTATAAGATAAATCGAAAGGATCGCTAGGCTTTACTTGGTCTTGCATTTCCTGGTCAATCAGTCATGAAGTGGGCTTCGATGTAGTCACCAACACACCTCGGACCTAGGGAAGATAACCATTAGTAAAAATGAAAATATTTCAGTACTTTGGCCAACGAATGTTGTGTCAGTGACGGATCACGTAAAATAAAGCACAAAGTTGCGTGCAGCTTCTTTCACTGACTTAGTGAGACAAGTTTCATCACGACAAAAGCAAGTAGTTATCTCAACAGGTGTTGGTAACTATAATTTCGGTTGAGGCAGTTCGCTGTCAACACTTTCCATCGAATGTTATTGAGCAAGCACTTAAGTGCCCTTTGAAAACAAAGAGATGGAAGAACGATAACAAACCTGGGTTGGACATTTATATGATTGACACCTTTATTACTGTTCATGGTGCTATTCAAATGAGCAATAAACAATTTTAAAGACCAATTTCCTACGACATAAGTAACGAGTAATGCAATGTTAATCCATGTAGGTTCTAGATAAAAAAGGTTGTTAAGAAAGTGTTATTATTAAAAGTTACAAAAAAATGGAAAAATATTACTAAACATCTGTCTTTTTTAAAAAGATAAAAACGGAGAGAAAGGCTATCCTCATCAATATCGTATAGATATTTCTGCATATAATGTCCAACATCAAGCTTACTGGCGCCAGATAGGTGGCAAATTGAAGCAAAAAATATCACTTGCTTCAAACACATTAAATGAGTCACAAACTGCCTGAACGGTCGGGTATTTCTTGTACAATGATCGTAGTTGGAACTGTTGTCTTGTTTTGCCTTGCAATGGGCAAATTGTGGCATCCCTATTTTGCCTTAGATAGCCAGCTGTCTTAAACATAAAGAACTAACATTAGAATATAACGCGTGACATAATCTCTCAATTGGCAATAGTCTTGCAATGACAGAAATAGCTCTCAATTTTAAAGAAATAATGTAAGCTTCAAATGACATGTAATAAAAGAATATAATTAAGTTATATGCATAAAATATAATATTATATATAAATAAATATATGAATATATATATATTAATATATATATATAAATAATAATATTATATATATCTAATTATAATAATAATATACATATATATGACATATGAAATATATATGTATAAAATATATATATATATATATATATATATATAATATATATATAGTATATAATATATATTTAGTATATATATATAAAAAATTGTATTTATATATATAATATATATATAATATAATAATATATTATAATATATGTATATATAATATATATATATAATATAATATATATAATATATAAATTAATATATATAATAAATATATAATATATATAATGTAAAAATATGATATATATATATAATATGTATTTATATAGTATATTATGTATATATTATAATATATAATCAATTAAAATATATATATAAAATATACATATATTATATAATACATATAGATTATAAAAATAATAATATAATAATATATTATATTAATATATATATATATAAATAATATATATTTAATATATATATAATATAAAATCATAAATAATAGCAAGTATATGTCAACAGGCGATTCATTTATATATTTATCCCACCAACCTAAAATAAGTTATGTTTTAAGTGCAATGTTTAAGATAATAATCGCTTCACCACATTCATTAAAATAAAAGCACTGATTAATTTTATAATGTTAATCATAACTCAATAATAAATTATATCATCAACAAATATTCTAATATGTTACTATCATTATTGTTACTACACCAACACAGACACACACTCACTCCACACACACTTATTTTAATTTTCATAATAATTAACAAGCTCAAATCGATTAGTTTAAAATATTGCAGCTTCATATTCATCATTAACTTAATGACGACCTTTAAAAGCTAATAATCTAATAGTTTGTAAGTTATTTTTGGTATTGAATTGAATTTGGTAAAATATTTATCTGTAGCTTACTTAAGGTTATGGTTGCATAGTACTGTCATAGCAGATTTAAAACCTAACGAACAAAAATAATGATACTTCGATTTAAAAATTATAAATTATTACATTATTTAACATAACACCAAAATATTTATAATTATTTAAAAATAAAGAAGTTAAAAAAAGTGGCTTAACCGTAAAGCTTCCTTAAGTGCCTAACTCCCAGAGTCAAAAAGAATTTAAACTCATGCACAATGTTTAGATCTTTTGGCTGACAGTCACTAACAAGAAATAATATTTTTAGGATAACTAACTGCCGTAAATTAAATTTCAAAACACAAGTACACTTATTCACAGTACATTAATTTCATACATTAATTTGCAATACACAGCAAGGTTACATTTATATTAATATCCTGACATATCGCGCCACAAGCGAGACGCTTGCGGCAATTAAAATGTATTTCCCCCAGATCAACACATAGATTTTTCTAAATATCACTCTAAATAAAATATTACTAACTTACTTAACAAACTAAAAGTAAAAAAATAATAAAATTCTAAGTATGTCTAACATCACTATACATTTTGATGTAATAATATTTTTATTTAATTTAACAATATATTGAAATATACTACTAAAGTCACACAAAGTGCCAATTTGAGAACGAACTAAGGTATAGATGAAGAAATAACTGCAAAAAGAGCGTTCGTAAAAAAACCGGATACTTCCATGCATGTACTCGTTAAGAGCTACACGTGCAATGATACCAACCCCACGCACCCCAAGGTACCTAGAATTGATCCGATACTTGTGTTAAGAGCGGACATTATAAGTTTACTAACCTAAAATTCTTTTAACCCTACTGGAGTAACTTCAATCCGGAGTAACAAGTATGTCTGCCCGTATCATCAACCCTACTAGAGTAATGCGCCGAACGACTCAATAACAAAATCAACACTGAAAGGTCTCTAGGTAACACAATCCGATGAAGAGTGGTGTCGCCCGAAGATTTGAACTGCATCCTACTGCAGTACTAAACTAAGGAAAGACTAAATATCACTAATAATGAATATATAAGTGTATTTAAATAAAGTAAAGGTGTATTGCAGCGCTAACGAAATGAATGTGATCTTTGATACTACTTAAAAAAATATAACTTTTACTATATGCAACCTGAACATTTTTAAACGGGATTACAACCGTACCTCCTATATAATATATAATATACGACACTATGACTTGTTAAACAACTTGTAAAAGTCCCATACCAACGTGACCATGTTAACCAATTATTATAATTATTATTGTGCCCAAAATATTGTTACAATGAAAGTGGTACGCTTAACAATGAATATTTGATTTTTGGCTCATGTACCTTTTAATTTTGTTAATACCACAAAAGTTCTGTATTCAAAACAAACAATTTATAACGACTAGCAAATTGGTCGATATAGCTCTAATGCACAACTTGGCATGAATGGTGAAGTTAAAAAAAATGTGTTCTTTTTTGGTTATGATAAACATGTGTGTCTCTTATGTTATCATGCGCTTCCCTTCATCATTACAACCTGAAATCACTACTAACCCTTTCCTAAGACTACAGTACAGTTTAGATGTGTCACAAAATACAATTGTAGCACGTGGTAAATGAATTTAAACAACACTACATAAATTGACATTAAAGATAAAGATCAATCGTGAGTTATTTTTATACAAGTAATACAATCCCCCCACAGAAATTGATATTTTGTAGCAAAGCGTTTCACTAAAGCCGAGCATCGTCATTCCTAAGAGACAGTTATTTCCTATCCATATATTATATTTCCTCATCCTAACTACTCCGTATGTATATCTAGAAAAGTTCGACACAATTCGAACTGAGGTTCGAGGATTATCCGTTTTGGCTGTTTAAGGCCTCCGAATGGTTCTTGAATTTGACTGCCTGTATGTGCGTATAGTGTGTGTGTGTTATTCATCTGTAGCTCTTAGTTGTGTTTTATGCTAAAGAGCTGAACACACAGCTCTGCCGCCCATTGCTGGGTGAATTTGCTTATTACAACCTCTAGAAGCCGTGGGAGTGGAGCATAAATACACTTAAGATGAAAATATCTCGGTTAAGAAAATATAAAATTTGAAGAACGTTAAGTTTAAAACTCTATGATACGTATTTGTTACCATTAATAATGCTTAATTCCACTCGCATTGACAAAGCCGTTGCTTTGTTAGACATGCATGATGTGTTATGCTGCATGCAGGGCATACTATAGTATTTTAAGTTAGCAAAAATGAGGCGTTGAGAAATTTTTGAAAATATTTAGTCCGCCAAAGCACAAATAACTGTAAATGCTAACTTTGCAAAATTGATTCCCTTGTTTTTATTGGGGGGCTGCGGGGGCTTGATAATAAACATTTAGCCACCATCCTCAAATTAGGCACTGGCATTTTTTGTTTTTCAAGTGTGTTGCGTGTCTTCATTCCCACTCTCCAGAAGTCAATTGTGTGGCGAGGTGGATTTTTTATGTTCATCATAAGAGTTGTTGGAAATTTGGATATTTTTATAAGGACCCCTGCTATCCACTGACTTAATGCTATTATAGGTTGCAGTTAACTTGCAAGAACGTCAGCAAGTCTACGCAGTCGTCATCGCAACAAATGAACATTGTTTCATTTGTTCATAAAACCCTTCACACCCATTTTACTTGTTCAAACCAAACCTCACACGTTGCCACGAGTCCAAACATATTTCATAATAAATGTATGAAAAGCAATAAGTTATACATAAACAGAATAACAACCTTTATTCTGAACGTCTAAATTATGCACATGTATAGTTAACCAGTTGATTTGTTTAAAAGCCAAACGTGTTCACTTGTTTGGGTATCATACCTGATGGTTAAGGACCCACCTTCGATATGCTATATCTGTAATCCTCAATACAAATTTTTAAGATAGACAACAAAAACGCTAGAGCTATAACTCTGGGAATATTTGTATTTAGGGGATTCTTTAACCAAACCGTTTTTTCTATAATTATAAATCCGGGAAGCTTAACCTTTCCAGGATTTATTCTTACAGTTATGTTGGAAGAAGATTTAAATTTTTCTGCTCCTCCCCACGAATGTACTTATGTTTACGTCAAGAGCCTAACGGACTTCAGGTTAAAAACCCTTCAGATCGTAACCCATACATATTAAATCTCTTACTTGTTCTTCTGATCATTTTCTTAGGTTATGATGACAATTTTTTATTATATAAAACAGGAAAAGAAAAATCTATCCATTACAAATAAAAGAAGATACATATATATCTTAAGCATACGGCCTTTCCACCAAAGTCCTGCAGCAAGACTCAAGAAGAAGAAATAGATATTTAGCTCTCCGGTACTGATGAAGGACCTGTTTGAAGGTTGAAAGCCGGTAATGCATTATTATGTGTAATCATCTTTTATTTATTGGGTGTATTAGACTTTTCTTTTCCTGCTATAAATAAAAATCACTTGCGCTTCTGTTCATTTTTTTTATTTATTTATTTATATTATTATTTTCCCAGACAATAGTGCCTTATTATATACTGATAACTTGACCTACTAATATATCTTTTAAATGTGCGAGCTCCATATAATATCTAAGACATAATACATAGAAATTTAACCTCAAACTGAAATTCACGACTTTAAAAAAAATATTATACAAGTAACTATGCATCCTAAAAAATCATGACGGTGTCAACATTCGACACATAATAACTAAGGGTTGAATATAACTTTATAGGTTTAATAGACAAAAAACTATATATCCCTTCGCCACATTAATCTACAAATGGTGAAATATACTTTAATAGACTTAAATGGGAAAATAATGTTCTCCTTGCCAAAAACCAAACTGGAGAGGATTAGTGTAAAGAATATCCTAGTAATGATATTAAACTCTTTAACTGATTTTGCACATTTCACTAAGTCTAGGTTTTGATACAATGGCTAAAGATTTGATCCAAAATCATCAAAAATCAGGCGATTAACGACAGTACTACTGTAGTGTTACGTTAAAATAACTGCTCTTGCCAACAACTAAGATTAATTTGAAGGGAACCTAACGCTTTCGGTTGCATGTACCACTGCTGAAAGTGTCGCATCGGCTGTTACATACCTTAAAATTAGTGTATAACTAACTTAATTTAACCTTGATAAGGGCGGGGGAGTGGGTTGAGGGCGCGAAAATATAGTGCCCGAGAATCAATCTTAAAATCATGCAGCAAAACTATATAGGGTTAACACAGTTAACATTAAGTAGCCAACTGAACCTTTGACAAGTGTTAAGTAGTAACCTAAGCAATATTAAGATCAAACACGAATAATCTTTAAACAACCTACAAGAGTAGCTTTGATTCTAAGAAATCAGTACCAGTAAATCTTAGCTAATATCAATGTACCTAACGGTAGGGTTAATTTTAATACCCAGATCGAATTGGCGCTACCCGAACTAGTGCGAAAAAAAAATGGAAAAACGAAAAATGAAAAAAAAAAGAAAGAAAAAAAAAGAAGAGAATAAAAAAAAAAAAAAGAAACAAAAAAGAAGAAATAAAGAACAAAGAAAAAAAAAAAAAAGAAAAAACAAAGAAAAACAAAAAACAAAAAAAAAAAAAAGAAAAAAAAAGAAGAGAAAATAGAAAAAAAAGAAGAAAAAAAAATAAAGAAAAAGAAAGAAAAAAAAAAAAGAAAAGAAAAAAGAAAAAAAAAAAAAAA
>JACMZG010001908.1:18864470-18889656 GCA_018340805.1 Microvelia longipes
AATAAAAACACACGGAGAAAAATCTAGTGTAAAAGTAACGCGTTAACGTTTTGGTGCTACACGCTTCATGTGTTAATATATGAATAACACTAATAGTGTTAAGCGAAGAAAAGCTAGTGTTAATATTTTGCCGTGTTGCGTTAACACTGTTAGTGTGGGGACAAACCTATTAGTGTAGGGGTTAGCGCAACCCGAAGGCTCAACCCTAAGGCTGACAACTCTAATAGTGTTAAAAATTTGCCTTTAAATTCAAATTTACCCTAATTTTTAATCCTAGGAAGTGTTCTTATAACCCTATTTATGACTTACCCTAGCGTTAAGGATTACCTTAACACTTAAGGCGCGCGTGTTATCTCAACCTCAGACCCCAAAATTAGTGTTAAACGGACTATAAGCCCAAATAAGGCAGGTAACAACACCTGTTAGTGTTAAATATACTCCAGTAAGTGTTTAATGGGCATTACAGCTAGTGTTAATTGTACTTGAGTAGCTCTTTAATGTGCTTATTACGCCTAATTTAGTGTTACAATTGCTCTTATAAGAGTCAACAGGGACTTACTGCTAGTGTTCCCTGTACTTTAATCGCACATTTGTAGTGCCTATTAAGCCTAGTGGCGTTGGCATAACACTTACTTAGAGTAACATTATACAGATAGAAGGATTGTTGCAACACGAAGGAGTGTCGTAAATACCAGCAGTGGGGTCCATTGAAACTGTTCATTAGAGTTGATGTTACTCTAGCCCCATTGAGTGTAACACTAATAGAGTTAATATAATACTTCGCATAAGCTCATTGCGAGTTTAACTAACACTTGCTAGGTTTAAGTGTGGTGTAACATCGAGTTGATATTACTCTTACTCTAGTTATGTGAACCCCTACAGGGTAACACATACACTACTTCTAAGCTTTGAGTGACCTTGCCTAAGGTTGAAATTACCCTTACTC
Organism: Microvelia longipes; assembly: GCA_018340805.1. Lineage (NCBI taxonomy): Eukaryota > Metazoa > Arthropoda > Insecta > Hemiptera > Veliidae > Microvelia > Microvelia longipes. Next base: position 18,865,417 of record JACMZG010001908.1, read on the forward strand.
AGGGTATTGAATACCCTTAAAGGGTAACACATACTCTACTAGCAGGGTATGAATGACCCTGCCTAGTGCTGGCTTTACCTTTCATAGGTTTCAATTTAAATTACAACTAGTGTCGGCCTGATCCTGGCTCTTGTGGATCAACCCTTGCTAGGCGTGAGCGTACTCTGTACTGTAACCCTACGGCTAGTCGTTCTTACCCCAGACTAGGTTTGTATAAGCCCTTGATTAGGGCTCTATTGATCTTCTTGGTTTTGGTTGTACTCTCCAATTAGGGATTACTTCTACTCCCAAATTGGATTGATACAGCCCGGAAAAGCTGTCTCCATTTGGCATTGCTTCCCGTTTCTCAGGAGCCCTTCCATATACTCTTTTCATTCATATTGGTATACCAATAGTGAAACCAATAAGAACTGTACAGTATTTTACAAAGGACCCTGAGAAAAGCGAAGCAGTGTATATGAGAAATTGGAATGAGGAGAAAGAGGATATTTTAAAAAGAACTATAATTAATAATATAATAAATAATTTTATTAATGTTAAAAATACATTAGTAGATGTCACAATTATTATACAACAATATACATATATACATAATTATTTGTTACATACAGAATATTCATTAATATTTACAAAGACATTCAATGAAGTTGAATTGGTGAAAGAGGATAGGGAACTATCCTCTTTCACCAATTTAACTATTTATTTTTCAATTCATCTCAATTTCTTTTTTAAGTTCTTTAAAAAGAGTATTTTAAGATACATTAGTAAATGTCACAATTATTGTAAAACAAAAACATAATTATTGGTTACATATACAGAATATACATTAATATTTACTAAGACATTCAATGAAGTTGAATGTCTTAGTTTTAGTTTCAATGAAGGTTTTAGTTCTACAAAATATTTAATTAAAATGATTAAATATTTTGTTGATATAAAGTAATAAAAACTTTATGCTGAGGTTATGTAGTAGTTACCATCATTGGCATGGGTAACATTAACAGGGCGACATTGGGAATCACTGGTCAGAACGTATGTGCAACTATTATCTTCACAAGTGACTTCATATGCGTCAAAATGACTGTAGAAGCAAATATTCTTGTACTTTTTCACTATGAAGCAAATACGTTCATCAATAGTAACAGTGATATGGCATATTTTGGAAAATTGTGGTTCACCCTCAATGTAACCAACAATAATTGGTTGCCCAATTTTAAATCTTGTACCTTTCATTTCAGCCCATGAATAACTTTTTATGGGGCTTTGAAGGACTACATCAATGTTGGTGGGTATTTCACTTGATTTTAAATCATTTTTGGATGGACCTAATTGTAAAGTGCCAGGATTATTTATCCATAGCTACATGTTATTTTATGAACCTGTTGCAATTGGCATTTATTAGCTAAGCTAAGAGGTACATTTCTGCGATTTGATATAGCAGTTACGTATCTCTTTAACTGCTTGTGCTTCCCTTCAAATCGCATACTCCAGATTTGTTTGAAGGGGCCCATAAGTTCAATAATGTTGGGGTAATGAATTAGGAGATGGTGTTTGGGTTTAAGAGGAGTTTTGAATAGGTCTAAATATTGAGAGTGGTGGGACCTGATTAGATCCTTTAAATAATTTGAGCTACCAGGACAAAACGAGTCAGACAGAACAAACATGACTAGCTTCCTCAAAGTTAAGTAAAAAAGCCAGACATTGTCATTCTCGGGAATCAAGTCACCGATTATTAAAGTAAAATATTTAACAAAGGCATACATTTCAGAGGCTGACATGATAATTGCCCCCTTCTTCAGGTGTTGTAACTTAATAGCAGGGGGGGCTCGGTCACTATCAACCCCAAAGTTGAAAAAATGTAATCGGTTGTTGAGAGTTTTGAGTGTGAACAATTTGACTGAAATGAAATGGCCAACAATTTGGCTCATTTCATATCTACACACACCCTCTAATAAGTCATGCATGGCATCGACAGTATAATTTGTGTAACAGTGGAAACTTGGGACTTCATTCCATTCACAGTACTCTTTAACAAAGTTGTCATCTGACAATTCCTCACTGGTGGCCTCTTGAGTATAATCACTCTCCCTGCGGAGCAATTGCTCATCCTCTTCAACCATGGCTTGAGATTGTGATTTTGAGGCCACACAAAATCGACAACATTGGTTAGCAGAGAAACTTTCTACATAACCTAGCATGGAATGAAGCCCCAAGTTATCACCGACAATTGCAATCAACATGAAATGAATAGTGCATTTCTCACCGGATGTGACTATTTCAATGCCTCTAGATTCCAGTTGTTGCAACTCGGTTATAATGGGAGACAGGACAGAACGATTACCACAAGTGTACCGATCTTTAGTTTTGAAAATTGCAGTCACGTTAATGTATTCTAACTTTGAAAGTAGATACGAGGGCAGTGCAGGACATGTGTAGTATATGGCTCCCAACTTTTGGAAACCTGCGTGGCTACCTAGTGGGTTTAAACATTCAAAGTCATCGAAGTATACAATGAGAGGGTAAACCTCTTTGACCCCGTATCGTTCAGTAAATGTACTTAGCTTTTGCTTCCATAAATGCCCTTGCATCACAGAAACTTTTAATAACTCAAAATCTATTAAACTAGAGACATTCGACCGCAAAGCCTGCAATGTTCCTTGTGACTCAAGCAGTTGCTTCAATGTACGAGCCATAGGTATGTGTTGAGCAGTTGTCGTGACAGGGTTAACACGAACAACACCATCTTCATCAACACGTTTTTCAAATGACCGACCAATGACATATGTTACGGGAGGTATGTACGCGGAAGTACTTTTAAAGTACTTTAATCAAATAATGGGAAGATAAGAAATCGAAAGGATCGCTAAGGGCTTTTACTTTGGTCTGCATTTCTGGGTCAATCGAGTCATGAGTGGGCTTCGATTTAGCACCATACACATCCTCGACCAGGGGAAGATAACCATTAGTAATAAATGTTGAAAAATATTCAAGTACTTTGCCAACAATGTTGTTGGGCAGTGACGGATCACTGTAAATAGAAGAGCACAAAGTTGCGGCAGCTTCTTTCATCTGACTTAGTGAGGACCCGAGAGATGAGATTGGGCCATCATCACTGACAAAAGCAGTATTATTCTCAAAGGGTGTTGGTACAATAATTTCGGTTGATGGCAGTTCGCTGTCAACACTTTCCATCGAATGGTTATTGTAGCAAGCACTTAAGTGCCTTTTGAAAACAAAGAGGGACTGGAATGACCGATAACAATCCTGGGTTGGACATTTATATGATTGAAAGCCTTTATTACTGTCATGTTCTAATTTCAAATGAGCAATAAAACAATTTAACGACCTAATTTTCCTACGACATAAGTTACACGAGTAAGCAATGTTATCCATGTAGGTTTAATAAATAGGTTGTTAATTTCAAGTGTTGAGTTATTAAAAGTTAAAAAAAAATGGAAAAATATTACTGAACACTGGTATTTTTAAAAAGATTTACCATCCCAGTAACTGGCGGAAGAAGAGGCTATCCTCATCAATATCGTATAGATATTTCTGCATAAATGTCCAAATCAGCTTACTGGCGTCAGGATAGTGGCATTGAAGGGCAAAAAATGATTTGAAGGTTATATCCACTGCCTTCAAAACATCATTAAATGAGTACAACGTCTCGTCTATGATCACATAAGCTGCCTTGAAAGGTGCGGGGTACTTTCCTTGTACAATGATGTAAGGTTGGACTGTTGTCTTGTTTGCCTTGGCATGGGCAATTGTGGCATCCCTTTTTGCCTGTAGATCCGCAGCTGTCTGTGAAACATAAAGAAGCTAACATTAGAACTAACAACCGTGACATAATCTCTCATATTGCTAATAGTGCCTTGCAATGACAGAAATATTGCCTCTCATTTTAAAGAACTGTCAAATTGTAAGCTTCAAATGACATGTAATAAAATTAGAAATTAATTGTAAAGAATTATAATTAATTTGTTATATGCAAATTAATAAATAATATATATATATATATATATATATATATATATATATATATATATATATATATATATATATATATATATATATATATATATATATATATATATATATATATATACATTATAACAATTATAACAGTTATATAACAATTACCTCAATTATAGTTATGAGTGAGTCCTGGCTTTCTGAAATCGAGAACTTAGTTTTCTTATTCAACTTTTTACCCCTGCCTGGCGGGAGGATTGCCGGCAATAGCCTAATAGCTGCACACACCCGATGGTCTGAAAACGAAAAAACAACATTAATTTCAACAGGCCCATAATTTCTTTATCAGGCAGAAACAAATATATATACATATACACTAGCCGTTTGCTGTAATTGGAAAATCTAGATATTTCATATGAGCCCTATATTAATCTGTAGGACTTATATTATATATATATATATATATATATATATATATATATATATATATATATATATATATATATATATATATATATATTAATAAATTTGCAGAATGAAAGGAATTTGAGTGTGTGTGTGTGTCTGAGGAGAGAATTATAAAAAAATTAAGTACTTACTTTTGTCTTGGCACTCCTGAAGTATGGGGATTAGTTTTTGTGAGGCTGTGTCAGTGACTTTTTGCTGTGCAATTTTCAAGATCTTCTTCTCGAAATTGTCCCATGTACCTGTTAATTTGTATTGGCTGGTTTCATGTAGGTGACCAAAGTCAAGCTCAATCTAAACAATCAGAATAAATTATATTAATACAACAAATTATTTATATTATTTATTATTAATCTTGTGGTTACAACAAAAAAATGTAAACTAAATGCTCTTACTTATTCCAGAACACCATGCATGTTACTAACTGCTCACACGCATGTGCAAGTTGTATGCAATGTGTATTTTTTTACAAACTATTTAACAACTTCAATTGAATATTGGTAATGTTAATAGTAATACTATAATATAAAGATTACCAGGAGATATAACTTGAAATATAATAAAAAAAATGAAAGTGTATGTATTGCAATAAATAAACGTACCAGTTCGTAACCCTGAGGCTGCACAATGGCTGGGAATGTCTTGTACACTTGCTCAACACTAGTGTAGTCGTTGGTACTAAGTTTTCTGGCCTCAAAGGTTAATCTCCATTTTTCCAACACTTGAGGCCATGGCCCGTGATTAAATTGCAACCAGCGAAGAGCATCTTGCTCCACTTCCTGCAGATCTCGTGGGATTAAATTCACCTTCCCCCTGGGCGAGTTTGGGCCGGAGGAGGAGTCCTGTGTGTTGTTAGAGGAGTCAGACGACTCGGAGCGGCTCCTCCTCTTCCTCCGGTAGTCCTTTAAATTATTTCTGAGCAGAATTCTATTATAATTTTTGTACTTGTCGTACAATTTGCCCCTCGCCTCTGTTTGGGTGCTCCCAGCCGTATATGGGGGGAGGTAATATGTGTACTGAAACAAATAAATCATATAGACAAAAATTAGCTTATGGTATTATATAATAATGGGTGTTTATGTGTGCATCTTTCTTTATGTACGTGCTTTAACAGTATGAATAACAACTAATAATAAAATAAGCATCATCTTCCATGAAAATCCACTAAAAAAGAATCAAACTTGATTTATTAATTTTAATTGTTAATTTCTTTAACTTCACTGTTAAATTTGTAAATCATTGTAAAGGAGGGTAAATAATTTTTAGCACCCCCCCCCCCCTTCCAAAACATATCTTATGGTGAATGAATTTAGCAAAAGCAAAAAAATCAATTAAAACATGTTTGTAAATGCTGAAACAAAATGTTTACCTTATCTTCCTTGGGGAAGACAGAGACAATTGCCTCTGACAGGTCTGTGTATCTTTTTATACTGTATTCGGTGCCATGCTGATACAGAGTTTTAATGACTCGATCAACCAGGTCCCTCGTACCTTTGTCTTTTTCCTTACAGTTCTCACTGTTTAACCTAGCAGTGATTACGGCTCCGTCGGCTGATGTAAGCACTGCGTTTAGAATCTGCAAACAGAAACAACGATTATTAGTTTTATTTAATATATTACAGTTATATGTTATAGTATATATATATATATATATATATATATATATATATATATATATATATATATCAATGTTAATAGAAATTCAATTAAAAAATTTATTGCTATGATCACATACTGGCATACTCAACCCACACTGTACAGGAAGGATCATTGTAGAATAGCCACAGTGATTACCAGATGAGGTAGGTTGAATAAGACTACGCTCATGGGCTCCCTTACATTCTTTTCCACACTCTAGCTATAAGACTAACTATTATAATGTGGTGTATACTTACTGGATCTTCGGATATTTTTAGTTTATTTGGCAGCTGGAGTGGGTCCTGCACCCTGACCACTGTGCCAGCACTTGTTCCAGGCTAAACATGCACCACTTCTATAGTGGGAATGGGTTCTGGGCTCCTTGGGGAGGGGCGAAGCTAGGCTCTCGAAGGAGCTGGACAGAGCTGAATGCCTGAAGGAGCTTTCATCCTGCAAAGAATGGCAAAGTAAACATGAATAACGAATCCACAAAAATTTCAGTCAGGGAGAAAATTACTTATTAAAGATTCCTCGCAGAGCCTAATGCAAAAATAGTCTACATGTTGTCTTTTAATGGAGGTAATTTGTAAGCATATCATACTTATCAATTATTTAAATAGAGGTGACAATTATTCCTGTTGTCACGGATCACAACATGGGACCACACAATAAGCATTATTACAGTTCATCGATTAGTTTAAAAATATTGACAGCTACATCTGTCAAACAAATAATAATTTAATATAATATAATAAGTTAATAACCTTTAGATAAGCTAATATTTTTATAATTTGGTAAGTTAATGGTTGACAAATGTAGCCGTCAATATTTTTAAACTAATCAATAAACTGTATGTTTCACAAGATACAGTAACAACATACAGGTAAAGTCATGCCTGTAACTATGAATAAAGAGTAGTGTAAAAAACTTACATCTGACAGAATAGAAGCGTTTTCTATGGAAATGAACTCCTCGAACCTTCTTATAAGTAGCAGCCGGTCCTTATGGTTTGGAACTACAGTTGGTCCGGTTTCTTCAGCAAATCCGGAATGAAGTCAGTCGTCAGACCTGCACAAAACTACTACTAGCTAAACTAAATAATTACAGCACAGTGCAAGACTTATTTCAAGCACAAAACGCCATGTAGAATGCACCCATTAATAATACATGTTGAAATAATACATTGCAACAGTAATTTTCATTTATATATTTATTCCACCAACCTAAAATTAAGTATTGTTTGTTTAAGGTTGAAATTTAAGATAATATATTTGCTTCACCAGTCATTACATTAAAATAATAAGCACTGATTAATTTTTAATGTTTAATCATATACTCATATGTTATAAATTTATACATCAACATAATTTATTCTATTATGTTACTATTCATTATTGTTACTCTGATTAATATTATAAAGTATTATTTATAATTTTCATAATAATGACTAAGCTCATCGATTAGTTTAAAATATTGGCAGCTTCATATGTCAATCATTAACTTAATGACGACCTTTAGACAAGCTAATAATCTTATAGTTTGGTAAGTTTAGTTTTGATATTGATATTTGAATTTGGTATGACATATTTATCTGTAGCTTACTTTTAAGGTTATGGTTGCCATATGTATCTGTCAAGATTTTTAAACTAATCGAACTGCAAGTCTTATAAAAAGGCTGTGAGATGATGATACTTCGATTTAACATTACTAATTATTTAACATTTATTTTATAATATATTTTATAATTTAACATTTAACATTATTAACTTTACACCACTTGAAATTGGAAAATAAAGAAGTTAAAAAAAGTGGGCTTACCTTCAAAGCTTTCCTTTAAGTGGCCTAACTCCCAGAGGTCCAAGAAAGAATTTAACTCCATGTCAATATATTTTAGAGGCTTGTGGCTTAAGCAGTCACTAAACAAAGAAATAATAATTTTTAGGTTTAACTAAATGACCGTAAATTTAAATTTCAAATTACACTTAAACAAGGTACACTTATTCACAGTACATTAAAATGTTTTCATTACATCATTGCAATACACAGCAAGGATGTTTAATAATTATTATTAAACATCCTTGATACATAGTCGCGCACAAGCGATAGCTTTTGCGGCTAGTACAAAAGTATGTATTTTCCCAAAATTCAACACATTAATTTGTTCTAAATTATATCTAAATATAAATATGAACTAACTTAAAAGTAAAAAAATATAAAATTTATAAGTGATGTCAAAACATCACTTATACATTTTTGATGTAATAAATTTATTTATTTAATTTAACAAATATGTGAAATATACTACTTACGTTTTAAATTTCCAGAGAAGTGTACACGAGGAAGTGCCAATTTGAGAACCGAACTAAGTATAAATGAAGAAATAACTAAGCAAAAAGTAAGCGTTTCGTTATAACCGATACCCCATGCATGTACTCGTTAAGAAAGCTACACGTGCAATGATGACCCTAACGCGGGAACGTCTTATATAGGGATCCCCCACCCCACCCCACTAGGGTACCTAGAATTATCCGATACCGTGTTAAAGCGACCATTATAAGGTTTACTTTAACCCTAAAATTTCTTTTAACCCTACCTGGAGTAACTTCAACCCGAGTAAAAGTAGTGTCGCCCGATCATTCAACACTAACTAGAGTAATGTCGCCGAACGACTCACTATACAAAATCAACACTGAAGGGTCTTCTTAGGGTTAACACAATTCGATGAAGAGTAGTGTCGCCCGAAGATTTTGGACTTGCACCTACTTGCAGTACTAAGAACTAAGAAAAGACTAAATTATCACTACATAATGATATATATATGTATTTAAATAAGAAATCAAGTGTATTGCAGCGCTAACAAATGATGTCGATCTTTGATTATACTTTAAAAAAATCATAACTTACTTATGACACGTGAACATTTTTAAACGGGATTGTACTATATTATATAACATAATATATTCTAACGACACTATGAATCTTGTAAACAACTTGTAACAAGTCCATACCAACTGCTACCATGTATACTCAAATTATTAATAATTATTTATTGTGCCAAAAATATTGGTTACAATGAAAGTTGTACGCTTTAACAAATGAATATTGATTTTTTGGCTCATGTCATTCCTTTTAAATTTTGTTAATACCTACAAAGTTCTGTATTCATAAAAACAAACAATTATAACGACTAGCAATAAAATAGAAAGAAAAGCAATTTAAATTTGGTAGAAATGCTCTAAATGCTATAACTTGGCATTGAATGGGTGAAGTTAAAAAAATGGTGTTCTTTTTTGGTTATGATTAAGACATGTGTACTCTCTTATTTATCATGCCGTCATGTCCCTTAATCAGTTACAACTTGAATCACTAACTAACCACTTTCTAGACTATGCGAGTACAGTTAGATGTAGTCACAAAAAAGCAAAAAATGATTAAATGTGATCAATGGAGTTTATTATATATAAAAGAATACAATTCCCCCCACAGAAATTGATATTTTTTGTAGCAAAGCGCTTTCAACTTAACAAGAAGCCATCGTCATTCCTAGAGACAGTTATTTCCTATTTTCCAATTATTATACTTTTCCTCATCCTACTCCGTATGTATATAGGAAAAGTTCTGCACCTAAATTTCGAAACTGAGGTTTCATAGGAATTATCCGTTTTGGCTGTTTTTAAGGCCTCCTGAATGGTTCTTTGAATGTTGACTGTCTGTATGTGCGTATGTGTGTGTGTGTTATCATCGTAGCTCTTAGTGTGTTTATGCTAAAGAGCTGAACACACAGCTCTGCCCACATTGCTGGGGTGAATTTGCTTATTACAACCTCTAAGAAGGCCCCGTTGGGAGTGAGCATAAATATCACTTAAATGAAAATATCTCCGGTTTAAGAAAATTATCAAAATTTGAAGAAGGTTAAGTTAAAACTCTATGATTACAGTATTTGTTAACCAATTATAATGCTTAATTCACTCGCATTGACAAGCCGTTTGCTTTGTTTAGACATGGCTATATGTGTTAATGCTGCATGGCAGGGCATACTATAGTTATTTTAAGTTAGCATAATGAGCGTTGAGAAATTTTGAACAATATTTTAGTCCCCAAACAAATTATATGTAAATGCTAACTTTTCAAAATTGATTCCCTTGGTTTTTTAATTGGGGGGGGGGGGCTTGAGTATAAACATTTACACACACACTCACAAATAGGCACTGCATTTTTTGTTTCAGTGTGTGCGTGTTTTCATTCCCACTCACAGCGCAATGTGTGTGCGAGTGATTTTTATGTTTCATCATAAAGTTGGTTGGAAATTTGGATATTTTTATAAGGACCCCTTGGCTATTCCACTGACTTAATTGCATTATAGTTGCATAAACTTGCAAGAACGTCAGCAAGTCTACGCAGTAGTCATGCAACAAATGAACATTTGTTCATTTGTTTCATAAAACCTCCACATGTTTACTTGTTGCAAACCACCCTCTACACGCTTGCACGAGTCAAACATATTTCATATAATGTATAGAAAAGAAATAAGTATATCACATAACAGAATAAAAGCCTTTATTCTGAAGTTCTAAAATTTTATAGCATCATGTATAGTTAACAGTTAATTTGTTTAAAAAGCCATAACGTGTTCACTTGTTTGGGTATCATACCTGATGGGTTAAGGGACCTCACCTCTATATCTATATCTGTAATCCTCATATACAAATTTTTAAAGATAGACAAGCAAAAACCCTTAGAGCTATAATCTGGGATATTTGTATTTTAGGGGATTCTTTTAATCCAACCGTTTTTTTCTATAAGTTATAAATCCGGGAAGTTAACCTTTCCAGGATTTATTCTTACAGTTATGTTGTAAGAAGATTTAAATTTTTCTGCTTCCCTCCCACGAATTGTACTTATGTTTAGGTCAAGAGCCTAACGGACTTCAGGTAAAAACCCTTCAAGATCGTAACCCATACATATTAATCTTTACTTGTTTCTCTGACATTTTTCTTAGGGTTAATGACAATTTTTTTATTTATTATTCAAAACAGGAAAATAAAAATCTATCCATTACAAATAAAAGATGATACATATATAATTGAAGCATAAACGGCTTTCCACCAGGTCACTGCAGCAAGACTCAAGAAGAAGAAATAATATTTAGCTCTCCGGTACTGAGGATGACCTGTTTGAGGTTGAAAGCCGGTAATGCATTAATTGTATGAATCATCTTTTATTTATGGTGGATAGACTTTTCTTTTCCTGCTTATAATATGAAATCCACTTGCGCTTCTGTTTCATTTATTTATTATTTATTTATTTATATTTATTATTTATCCCAGAGAACTATATTTGCCTTATTATATACTGATAACTTGACCTATAATATATTTCTTTAATCGTGAGCTCTCATATATATCTATAGACATAATACATGAATTTAACTCAAACGAGAATTCACGACTTAAAAAAAAATATTATACAAGTAATAGCATCCTATAAAATCATGACGGTGTCAACATTCGGCCACATTAATATAATAAGGGTTGAATATAACTTTAATAGGTTTAAATAGACAAAAATATATATCCTTCGGCCACATTAATATAACAAGGGTTGAATATAACTTTAATAGACTTAAATGGAATAAAAGTTCTCCTTCCAAAAACCAAACTGTGAGAGGAATAAGTGTAAAGAAGATTCTAGTAATGATAATTTGAACTCTTTAACTGATTTCACTAAGTCTAGTTTTGATACAATGCTAAAGATTGACCAATTCATAAAAATAGGGTAAAGACAGTACTACTGTAGTGTTACGTTAAAAGTAATACTGCTCTGCCCAACACTAAGATTAATTTTGAAGGGAACCTAACGCTTCGGGTTGTATGTACACTGCTGAAAGTGTCGCATCGTGCTGTTACAACCCTTAAAATTAGTGTATAACTAAACCTTAAATTTAACACTTTGATAGGCGAGAATCAACTCTTAAAATATTTGAGAAAACTATATAAGGGTTAACACAGTTAACACTAAGTAGGCCAGACTGAACACTTGACAAGTGTTAAGTAGTAACCCTAAGCAATATTAGATTCAACACGATATAAATTTTAAACAAACCTTACAAGAGTATGCTTGATTCTAAAAATCAGAGTACCAGTAAATCTTAGCTAATATTCAATTGTATCCTAACGGTTAGGGTTATTTATACCCGCGATCGAGATTGCCCTACCCGAACTAGTGATGACCTTAATTTAATCGGGTTTTTACGACACTTAAGTGAAATAACACTAATGGCGGGTTATAGAAACTATTTGATTAAGGCTTTCGACGACACTATTTTTCCAACATAGGCTACAGACAACACGTATACATTAATCAAGACACTAATATCGTATATTATGAAACCTAAAGGGCTTTAACACGATCTTAGTGTTATCTAGACCAACGAGATTTTTTTCCGTGTACTAAATAAATAATTCCGGCGCGGTGGTCCGCTGTCGGGCGAATTTCATTTAGAATGCGTGTTTCCGTGCTAAACAACCCTTTTCTTGCTTATGCAAGAACCATGCCCACTGCGTGGTTCTAGTTCTTGCTTTAGAACCTAAGCAGTTACTCAATTGTCAAGCACTGCTCGTAACTCATTTTGTCTGTATTTTCCAAAGGAAATGCGCTAAAACCTTTAAAGATAACTGACTTAGCTTAAAGATAAGTAACTAAGCTTTAAACTAGTGCGAATAATAGTGCGAAATTCTAATTTTAGAGGCGTATTTTTTTACAACCAACTGGATAATTATGCGCATTTCCTTTGGAAAATACAGACAAAATGAGTTACGAGCAGTGCTTGACAATTGAGTAACTGCTTAGGTTCTAAAGCAAGAACTAGAACCACGCAGTGTGCATGGTTCTTGCATAAGCAAGAAAAGGGTTGTTTAGCACGGAAACACGCATTCTAAATGAAATTCGCCCGACAGCGGACCACCGCGCCGGAATTATTTATTTAGTAGTTGTAAACTTATATAATTTAAAAAGCACGGAAACACGCATCCAAAGGAAATTCGCCCGACATGCGGACCACCGCGCCAGAATTATTTTCTAGTTGTAAACTTATATTAGGTAAAAAAAACGATAAAAAATTATTGTCCCTACTAGGATTTGAACCCAGGTACCCTGAGTTTGAGTGGTCGTATTGACTCTGGACCACTGCCATTCAACTCAGAGGCCCAAAAAACATTGAAAACGACACCCTACTCGAAATTTAATTTTTAACGACCGTAATGTTGGTTTTCTATATTTTTTGTGGTTTTTTCGACTTTTTGGTAACTTAAAGTGGTCGTATCGACTTCGGACCAGTTTCATTCGATTCAGCGCCCAAAATTACATAGAAAACGACACCCTACTTGAAATTTATTTTTTATCGACCTAAATTTTGGTTTTTGGTAATTTACAATGGTTTTTTCGATTTTTAGGTCACTTAGAGTGGTCGTATCGACTTCGGACCGGTTTCATTCGATTCAGCGTCTCAAAACACAAAATATTAACCTTTTTTGCGGCAAAAAAATATTAACCCTGAATTTTGCCGATTTTTTTGAAAATTTCGCTGACTCAGCAAACCGGGTTAATGACGTCACCAAAACCTGGTTTTCAATAGGGTTCGTGTCCTCCCTAAGGTTGATTTTTGTACCAAGTTTGGTTAAAAAATATTAATCCGTTCGAAAGATAGAGTGTTTACAAGAAAGTGTCTAGAAATACACATATATATATATATATAATATATTATATATATATATATATATATATATATATATATATATATATATATATATATTATATATATTATATATACATATATATATGTATATATATATTACATATATATTAAAGTCTCGCAAAACTTATTTTTTCGTCATTAGGGACCTCTGAAACGGATTTGTGTCGTGGTCCGAGGTTCGAATTCCGCCATGACGCCTATCCCATTAGGCGAATTTCCAAAGGAAATTCGCTAAAAATATATTTGTTAAAATTACACATTATTTCCACTTTTAAACGACAAAAATTATCAGTTTTTGCAACTTCTAGCAACAATAGCTTACATTTTTTACTATTAAATGTATAAAAATATTTAGATTTCCTTAAAGAGCAATAATAAGAAAAGTTTTTCCGTTCTTGGCTAAACTTTTGCTCATCTCTTACTTCCTCTAATGCTCTACCATAAAAATTCCATAAAATTCAATTTTTGCAAAAAATCATTTTTTTCGTGCAAATTTTTGAGCAGTAGTTTAAAAATATTTGACATGGTTAACAGTTTTTCCTATAGGAAATTGACAGCCTTCCAACGAGACCAATTTCACACCTAATCGTATTCAGGTGTGAATATGATTCACACCTATAATAAATTTCATTTTATTATACAATATTAAATCCATGCCAAAAAATATTTACTTTCAGCTTATATATTTACAATTAACAAAATTAATATGCTGTTAATGCGGAACACTTAACAGAATAATCTATACGTTGTATGAAGGCAATAGTTTTAGTAGAAAACCAAATTAGAAATATTGAAAAAATAAGAATAAGAAGTAAGAAGTTGAAATTCAAAGTCACATTAAAAACAGGTTTTGAAAACAGCAAGGAAACAATGTAAATAGAAGGCATAAAGCTGATAAAATATTAAACATAGGGTAGAGGGATGAATAATAACTAGAGCACTATTAAACGAATACTCAACAGTCAACAAAAAGTAAGAATTACGAGCCAAAGGCATAGAAGTACTTTTTAATTTCTTGGATCAAATTAGAAATTATTTGTGTTTCAAAAGAAAGCTGAAATTGTAATGGAATAAACCGAAAAAATCGGGTACGGGGTATTTCGGAACTTGTCTGTACTACTTCAGATTCGCTCAGACAGTATTTTATTGTTTTATTCACAGCGGTCACTCGTCGAGGCACTTCGACCTTGCTCGAAGCTGCTTAACTTTAAAAAGGTTGTATTTACCGCAAGTTGAAGAAGTAATCGAAGAATCAGCTACGGTCGATACTTGCTGTTGGATATATTCCGGGACCGGTTTCGGCATAACGCCATCATCAGCAGGCGGGGCAACACTAGAGCTCTCAACTAATAAAGTTATATTAGTGAATAACTTCTAGTCTCAATGAGCACGACGAGTCATCTTCAGAGGGCTTCGAGAGTTGCCCCGCCTGCTGAAGATGGCATTGTGCCGAAACCGGTCCAGGGATATTAATATCCAACAACAAGTATCGACAGTAGCTGATTCTTCGATTGCTGCTTAACTTTTATGATCTAAAAAAATGTGGATATACTTTCAGCATTCAAACAAAATAATATACTTATTTATTAAGTAAATCTATACACTAGTACTCCATTTCAACTTAATGTGATTATTTCCTGTGGAAAACGTATACAAAATACAAATAATTCGAGAAAGACTAAAGCTGATAATGAGATGAAACATGCCATATATGTTGTTTGGTCTTATACATGTCTACACATCATTAATGCAAAATCGAGAGACAATTTTTTTCGCGGTTCATGAATTTTTGAAATTTTTGCTGAGTCATTATTAGAAGTTAATGACGTCATAAAAAAAATAGTTTACTAGGTAGCTCAACAAGTCCTAAAGATTGATTTGTGTGCATCTTTTCAACTCTTTAACATGCTGGGAGATACGATGATAATCACACATATACAGATGATAATACGACAATAAGACACACACATATACAGACAGACAACTTTGTAACAACCACTTAAGAGGCCTTAAAAAAACCTGAAACGGATAATTTAGGTGAAACCCCGGTTTAGATATTTTACACAATACTTTTCTAAATACCTATAACTATAGTATAAGCGAGGAATAGTACATATAATCTTACAGCGATTGAATTTGAAAATATGAATGCTGAAATTTCCAACCTAAGGCGGACATTGCGCTATCTGGGCAAAGAGAGTAATAATAGTTGATATAGTAAATTTTACCACATTTCTCAGGAGTCTGGCCATTGTGCACGATTCTCTTATTTTCTACATCGTCTGTAACGACCCAGTGCAACAAATAGTAGAGTATTATTTGAATTCTACAGATATAAAATTAATTTAATAAGTCAGCTTTACTTTTACTGATGCTAACCTTTACAAAACATTATTATAAATTTATTTGGAAAAATTCTCACCTAATATCGTCTAGAAGATCACATTCGTTTTGGTTCTTTGTGTTTAATTTGCCCACCTGCTCTGAATGTAAATTTTTAAGAAACTTCGAATAATTTCCCTGAAACAATAAAAAACATTTTTAGATAATTAAAATTAATATTGATAATAATAATAACCGTTTATAGCCATGCAGATCCACAGGGTAACCCCTGTAAAAACTACCTCAGGTGATAGTAGTAACCGTTACGCTCCACAAGTGTGTTCCACAGTTGGCAATAATTAATTTGATCAATAATCTTAGATGAATTGAGAGCGTAAGCTGGGATGCAAACCCCTGACCTTAAAGAGCCAAAGGTCAGTACATATACTGACGCTTTAACTAACCACGGAGACTTAACTAACCACGGAGACGGCTAAAAAAATCTCAATCTACGATATTTCTCTTGGTATCTCTATATGTATATTCACTCTATTGTATCTCTTTATATTATTATCTCTTCATAAGTGACACATAGAAATTAAATAATAATTAAAGTTAGCGTTAATTAGTAATTAAAAGGAACACTAGTTAGCTGGAGAATTTGATGTATGTTGCAATTACCACCTAGACCACAAATCTAATTCCTTAGATAAAAAGCTCCTCTACTAGGAAACATTCATAAAACATCTCTCGCTTTCTTTGACACGAAGGAAAGGTGTCTCTTAAGAGAACACATGATTGTGCAACAGACTAATAGGTTGAAGATAGGTTCTCTGATGTTCTAGAATAATATAGTTCTGTAATCATCACACATTAGTTCAATATTATAATAGAGTTTTGTAGTTAGGTTTTGGAGTAGTAGTTGTTTAGTTGTATAAACAATTTTGTTGTTAGTTCTATAATAGTAGTTGTTTAGTTTTATAAAATCATTTTGTTGTTAGTTCTATGATAGTAGTTGTTAAGTTTTATATGGTTTTGTAGTTACTTTTTGAATAATAATTTGTTTATTTTGATAATATTGTTTTTGTCATTTCTATAATAGTAATTGTTTAATTTTATAAAATAATTTTGTTGTTACTTCTATAATATAAGTTGTTAATGTTATACACTAGTTTTGTACTTACATCTCAAATAAGAATTTTTTTAGTTTTATAATATTGTTTTTGTCAGTTCTATAATAGTAGTTGTTTAGTATTATAAAATAATTTTGTTGTTAGTTCTATAATAGTAGTTCTTTAGTTGTATACACTAGTTTTGTACTTATTGTTAAATAAGAATTTTTTAGTTTTATAATATTGTTTTTGTTAGTTCTATAGTGGTATTTTTAGTTTTGTATTATAGTTTTTTTGTTTGTTCTATTGTTGTAGTTAATAAGTTTTATAACTATAAGTTTTATAGTTTAGTAGCAAGGATATGTTGTCCTGACTTCTAAATTTCGAGATTTCGAAGATATCGAGCAAACCTTAACATACGCTTCAACATAGGCTGGAAAATAGTGTTTCTTATAAATGTTGTCAATGTTATGTTAAAGTTATTTAAAGTAAAGATGTGTTGTTAAAAGTTCAATACGTATGTAGTATTTTAGTGAATAATAAAAAGCAATAATACTAAGTAATGAATATAAAGTCGATATTAGTTAATTAGAGTAACCTAAACATAGATACACAAAACAAACAGGGTTATATTACATTCTTTAAAAATTTAACGATCTGATTTCATTTTATAGCCATTGCATGTCACAAATAAATTGCATACAAGATTCAATAGCGTAAAAAAATTTCTTCAGTTTTTTTTAGCGAATTCAATTCAAATATAATTTACTAAAACTGGCTAGCGTTTGGATAATCATCAAGAAAGAACAAAAAGAAACGACTTAACGCTACGGAAATATAAATATATTTGAACAAATTTAATTTAGATTTTATTAAACTAAAAGATAAAATAAAAATAACTCGAGCGAGAGAATGGAAAAAAGATATCAAAACACATTATATTTTATACTTTAAAAAACCATTAATTACATAAATTTCAAACTAAATTGGGTAAAAGATATGAAGAAAAAAATTGAAAAGTAAATAAAATAGATTTTAGACAATCCATTATAACGGCACAATTGATACAACTTTAAGCTCTGTATTGTTATAATATTGAACAAGGACCTGGTTTTGCCGTCTTTTTGTCGGTAAAAAATATCCAAAAAAGATAAAAGGAGTTAAAAGAAAACATATAAAAAAGTTAAAAATCTTTCGTAATACCATCGTTTTCAATAAACTAATACAATGTAATGTCTTTATTCTTTCATAATGTATTTTGCACAGTCATATCATTATTATCTCTTTATTATGGTTTTTTGGTAGCATTGTTTTTTTCATATCAAATAGTTATTTATGCATCAAGGAAATAAAATGAGCCATTTTTCCCTGATCTGTAAAGTTGGTTCCTAAGACGAAGTCGCAGGAACTAAAGCAAATTAATCCCGAAGCAAAGCTGAGGGATAATTTACTCCCGAGCTGCAGGCGAGGGAAATAATGACATTTTACTCCCGAGGCGGAGCCGAGGGAGGAAAACAGTAAGGGAAAAATGGCTGTTTATTCTCGAGGTACATACAATATTTTATCTTCAAAAGAGAAAAAAACATACCAGATATAGCGATTTAATAACACTTAAACATATGTAACATACATAATAATAACATTATTTTAGACAGTATGCTAAAATACTGTCTAAAATAATGTAGTAACCGAAGTATGCTAACATTATATTTTCACTAATAGTCTTTACTTTATTACTCTCACACCATTTCTTGAAATCGTCGTACTTTTTATCGTAATTTTTTCTTGATTTATTTCGCAAGAGATTACTTTTTATTTTTCTTGCTTCTTATTAGGAGGTGTATGTTGATCCAGCTTTAGAAGTTTATTAATTGAGAAGATGTTACAATCATTATCCATGGTTATACACGAACACTAACACAGTTTTAACTTAATGAACAAGTTTGTATCGAAAAACATTATAACAAACACAAATAAAAATATTTCTTTAAAGAATTATTAATATTGTTAAACACGTGTTTAAATTGATGTTAGTATAAAACGCGCATGCGTAGTTTGATATTTGTTTTGTTTGTGTCTGGTTGCTATGGCAATCAGACACTACCTTACAACGTGTTTCGCGCATGCGTAATGTCTGTTTTTTATTTTAGTCCCTGATTTTGTTTTAGTCCCGCATTTTAGTTTAGTCCCATATATTAAGATAAGAGACGAAAAGCCCGTTTTAGTCCCTTATATTAGAGTAAATAAGTTCACTTTAGTCCCTTTTGGAGATAAATACATTATTTTAAACAATTTTAGATATAAGGCTACCCTTCACTAATGAATAATAAATTTTTATCTCCAAACGGTGTATAATGTAAAGTTTATTGACTAGTTTTTAGGGAGTAAAAAAGCCCCCAAAAATTATAAGGGGAAGCCGACCAAAAAAAATTTGTATTGGCTCAAAATCCGTTTTAGGTCATATATACATACATACATACATACATATATATATATATATATATAATATATATATATATATATATATATATATATATATATATATATATATATATAGTATAATTATAATTATTCTGCTAATCTGTATAATTCGAGCTAGTACAGTTTTAGTGGTGTGTAGATTATTAGAGAAACAATCCATTTTACATTTTACATGTGCAACATGTAAAAAATACGTAAAATAACAGCAATGAATAAAAATACGATAACTAAATCTTCTATTATAATTATAAAATATACTAAGAAATTCACAAGTTATAAGAGACTAAGTTCTTTTCGTAGTTACCAGATATTTTTTCGAAGAAGAATCGATTGTTAATTTTAAGTGGAGAAGCTAGAAAGTTTACTAACGGGAGAATTCCCCCACCTGCTCTATAATAGAAACCCTTCAGTCCAACAACCCATACCTTCTGAAACCAGGAATCATTAACTTTACAAATAGACTCGGTTCGTTCCAACACACGCAGGTCAAACACGATAACCAAACTTAGATCCAACAAATTAATTACTGCTGAAAGATATAACCAATAAAGTAAATAAATAAAGTCAATAACGGTATTGATTCGTTATTTTCCTCAAAGTATTAAGTCTAAAAATAGCAAATTAAGATAATAAGATTTATCAGTTTTGAGAATTGTATGCTCAACTGAGACAATTTTTACTTAAGTCTGTCAGTAACTAGATTTTCAGTAATATTTATCTGAATCTAAACAGCTATTTTGCAGTTTTACAAGAAAATTGATCATATACATTCACGAGATTTGACATACGGTGTCAAAAGTATGGCAAATTGCTTTTAGCGAAATTCTTTTTAAAAATCGCTAAAGTAATGGCTCATGTATTAGGGTGAGGGGGTATAGGAGTGTTTCTAAAATACGTGTCAGAGGATCCTGACCCTAGAATGAGGTCCTAATTTATTCTTTTTGAATTAAACCAGTTCGAAGTCGATACGACCACTTTTAGTGACAAAAAATCGAAAAACAAAGGTCAATCAGCGGATAAACCAAAATACGATTGATAACAATATATGTTGAGTAGAGTGTCGTTTTGGATGTTTTTGGGGTGCTGAATCCAATATAATTAGTCTAAAGTCATTCTTATCGAGCTCAACCTAGGGTTTCCGGGTTCGAATCTTGGTAACGGCACTAATTTTTTATCTTCTTATTTACAGAATTTAAGTTGTTAACTTCATACTATTTTTGCCGCGGAACACCACAAACCTAGAATTTTTTTAGAAAAGCGCGCTTTTTTTCCTTATCAATCCAATTTTGGCTTAAGTTTTCGGTATATACTTACTTTTTTAGAATTTTTTAAAGGATATGCGCTAAACATTAGCTTAAACTGAGCTTCAAATGAGTGCAAATAATACTGAGCTATGTAGTGTAATCTATGGGATAAATATGCAAATTTTCTTTAAATGCTTTGAAAAAGTTAAACAACAAGTTATGATATTACTGCTCAGTAAAATATATACAGTTAAAATAAGTCTCTCCACTGATGTATCATTTATTTAAAATAAAGCGTAACCGGCTTTCAACCAACTAAAGGCCATCATCAGTGCCTAACAAACAAATAAGTAAAAAATAAAAGTACAAAAAACATTACAAGAGGCCAAAATCAAAAGGTAAAACAAAGATAAAAATATATAAAAAACAAACACTAAAACGCATAAAATGAGAAAAAAACATACCGGTGAGATGTTAGGATGCTAGGTCTTGAGTCTTTTCTTATTGTTGAATGGTATAAGACTAACCTTATCGTATTGAAGACGTATTTTGCATTTGGACTGGCTCTATTGATGACCTTAACAGTTTCATGCAATATCTTAACAAGTGTTATCCTTCTATTAACTTCACTCATGAAATCGAGGAAAATAGACGTACTCATTACCTCGTTCTTACCGTCATAAGAAAAGAAGATAACTCGTTAATACATGCTTCTCAGTTCACCCTTGGTCACATAAAATGGCTGCTTTTAATTCTATGGTCCATCGCCTTATTCACTACCCATTAGACCAGGAGGCTTACGAAAAGGAGCTTCGTTGTATAAAATACATCGCTAGTACAAATGGTTATAACGAGCAGTTGATTACTAGACTTGTACTGAATAAAAACCGTAGAAAACTACTTACTGAGATAGGAGCCATTAAAGAGAATAAGAGTGAAGGGACATGGTGTTCGATACCTTATGTAGGAGTGCTGTCTAAGAAGCTTGCTTCTGTGCTACAGCGTAACAAGTTTTAATGTTAGTTATTGTAGTGTAAACACCCTTAGATCTCAAATTTGTCGCTTTAAGGACCCTGTTGAACCTGAACTGAGAATTGGTGTCAACGTGATACAATGCGGCACCTGTAGCGCACAATACGTAGGTCAAACAGGTAGGAACCTGCGTACAAGGGCTCGCGAAACTAATAGTACCAGCAAATTCCATCAACACTTGGTTCAAGAAGGGCATTCTCAAGCAGACCACCAGGCAGGGTTTCTCCATTTTGTTAACAAGGGTCGAAAAAAGGATGCATTGGAGAAATTCGAGATTTTTAGGAGCCGCCAAGCTATGGGTGACCTCAACTTGAACAATAGAGGGGCGAGTTCTGATCTGATAAGAGAACTAGCTAAAATAACGCACCCTCTTCAATACGATAAGGTTAGTCTTATACCATTCAACAATAAGAAAAGACTCAAGACCTAGCTCCTAACATCTCACCGGTATGTTTTTTTCTCATTCTTTTATGCGTTTTAGTGTTTGTTTTTATATTTTTTTAATCTTTGTTTTACCTTTTGATTTTAGCCCCTTGTAATGTTTTTTGTACTTTTATTTTTTACTTATTTGTTTGTTAGGCACTGATGATGACCTTTAGTTTGTTGAAAGCCGGTTAAGCTTTATTTTAAATAAATAACCAATCAGTGGAGAGACTTATTTTATTATTTTGATCATGATGAACTCCTCTAGCACTCATACTTTGAATCCTACATACTGTTATTAATATATATATATACTGAAAATTAAGCCAATATTGGATCGATAACCAATAAAGTGCGCATTTCAAAGAATTTTTAAGTTTTAGAAATTTGTGGGAGCTGAAGTGCATTGGTGAGGAGTAAATATATCGTAACAGTCACGTCTAAAGGCTAAATAAAGCTTAAGACAAATACTAGTTTCTAATTGGTTTAACACAATTTTATAGAGAAAGAGTAATCAACCAATAAGGTTTTTATATCAATGTTTACACTTTGGACTATAGACTTACTAGATATCTTTTAAGTCCCTACTTTAAACCACTCTTAACTCGTCCGTCGACTTAATGAGATAAAAAAGTTAAACTTCATTGAATGTTTGACGTGACGTTAGTTAGGTTTAACGAGTCTGTATCGAAGTAAAGAGAATGCTTTGATAAACAGACTATATAAAAGTTTACAGTCCAAAAATAATTTTAATAAATTACTGCTTATGATAAAATTAAAATATGTTATAATACTTACTTGCATTTCTATTGTCTATGATAATACAAGTACATTCAGTACCTATGGTAGGAATAAGAGTTTACCTAGAAGAGTAAACCTAGTCCCATTATCCTTTAGTTAAAATGAAAAAGTTAGGACAAGCCCTAAGTTAGGGTAAGCTTCCACTTTTTTCAGCCTTTTAATTAATTTTTGAAATGAAGTTTTCGACCTTTGTTTAAGAATAATTACTATTCTGTATAATGTCTCTTTTTCACAGGAAGAACTCGTTTTTGAAAGAAAAAAGTTTAAAAAGTTTAATAACTACAAAGAATATTAAATCTGAAAATTTGAATTAAAAAAAGGTTAACAATAGCATTACATGATGACCAATTAGTCAAAGGTTACAGGCGGACCATGTTAAACGGAATAGTTTCTTCATTTAAATGTTTGTTAACTAATAGAGACTTAAATTGTTTCATAATCCTCATGTGAAAGAACGAATCTAAAATTCATAACTGAATATTTTAACAAATAAATACTAAAGCATTCTTTAATGAAAGGACTGTGATTTCCTTGAAGGGTTTCAAGATGCTAACCAAAATTCTCTAATTGGTGTCTAGGTTAATTTTAGCAAAATTATTATATATGGCTACTTATATTAAATTATTATTATATTTGGTACTTTAAACTCACACAAAACTATTCAGTCAAACACTAACCAGCCAAAAAGCGTCGTAAGTACAACTTGGCAAATTCATAACACAACTGTACTCTTCTTATTGTCAGGTTATAAACAAATCGTGCCAAATGTCAGTTCTTACATTTTTACAAATGTTAGTTGTGTTGTCTTAGTACAACATAGTTTTTACAAAGTGGAAATTGAATTTGTTAACTGTCTTATAGGTTGTAACATGGTATTTACTTATAGATGGTCGCGCATATATATTTAGGAACAGTAAAACTGTAGAGGGTAAATAATTAATGATGCTAATTAAGATGAGAAGCTTAGAGGCTAAGCTATAAGCATAAAACAATT